>JAHDVE020000139.1:0-510393 GCA_022606495.2 Halesus radiatus
GGATGATTTGCATAGCGCCGTTTTTGTGAAAAATCACCTCAAGGGCGCTGTACAAATATTTCTTAGCTAATTATATACAAACAGATACAGAAAAACATACTTACCCGGCAGGTCGCTTCAGATGAACAGAGTTTCATTAGAAAATTTATTTATAGGGATGATAGTTTTACATGGTTATTTGTTGCTCCTTTTCTATTGATGTTACATTTATTAGAAGATTGGTGGTACAAGAAGAGTTGGTATTTATTGAGATACTTATAATTTTTAGGACTGGAAAGTATTCATAAAATGAATTTTAGGACTCGAAAATATCTATAAAATTACCTTAAAAAGCGTAAGCTTTTAATAAATATTAATTTTTATTTTTTTTATTTTACACTTTGGTTATTTACAGTGTTGCGGGCTGTGGACGCATTTTCGCACCGATGCGTGAATTTTGTATTTTTTTTATATTATTTATTTATTTAATGACTTTAGGTAACTACTAACGGGCTAGCCTAGCTAAGCAATTTCCAGGTGAATTTTTTCAATTTATGGATATGATTGTCTGAAAAGATGTGTTTTAAGTTTAGTTCTGAATTCTGTTGAGTCTTTGATAATTCTTAAGTCATGCGGCAGTTCATTCCAGGCTTTAGGTCCTGACACTCCGAAAGCACGATCCCCGAACTTAGTATTAGGTGTGTGCTTTGGTTTCTTTAACCTGCCGATAGCTGATGACGATGCTGACCAAGGGTGGACTGCCGTGAGTTGGTATTTTCGGGAATACACAGTTCTGATAAGAAAGCCGGAGCCATTTCGTTAAGTGACTTAAATACCATCCAGCAGAGCTTGAACTGGATTCTTTCAGGACATTTGAGCCAGTAATAGCATGTGCCATTGTCAGACTTCGTCAAAAATAATCTGATTTTATTCAAGAAAATTTATAAAATTTATTTCCAACTGGTAACAGTGATAACCAGGTAGTAAAAAACGGAAAATATAATTTGTAGAGAAAATAATTAAAATAAAATAAAAACATTTTTTTAGAGAAAATTGGGTTTGAGTGACGGGAGAATTAGGTGTGATTACTAGGTTGAAAAGGCAGTCGGGTACGCCCCAGGAGTCCATTATCCGATCAAGCCATTATCGATCTTTGTTGCAGAGTAGTAAGCTCCTTAAGTTTTCACCCAAAAGAAATGGGTTCGAAACCCGGCGTGATCAACTGACATTTGATAGAATGGTATTTTTTTAATAAATTTGTTAATGATACGAAAGTTCCCAATTGCTCGGAGCCAGTGAGTGTCTGAATAGTATATGTGTAATGAAAGAAGATTGAGAATAGAAAGGTTTGGGAGAAATTTGCTATTCAGATCTGGTCACTAAACACGGCTAAAGCCAGTTGAAGCAACGTTTCAATTATAAATAATGGTATTTCACCAGAGCAATACCAAGGGCATCTAAAATTCTTGAAAATTGTAATGAAACTCACAAAGTGTCTTTAATGCTGAGGACAAAGAAAGGCAATTTTTTTTCACAGTTAAAATGTTAATCCAGCTGTGTACGACGAAAACACAATTTAAAGTTTTTTCTTCAAAAAATTCTTAATTTTTTAATTGCAACTAATTACGAATTAAATATTTTCGTTAATCAAATTATTTATTTCTACGAAAACAAAAAGAAAATCACTCCGTATAAGCAAGGCTTCCAAGTTCTAGAGTTTTGTTGTAATCTTCTAGGATCTCCGTCGTAGCACCAAAAAGCCAATACGTCAACAGAAAAATAATTGAGAAAAGCTCTCGGAAGCCTCCATCAAGCAAATTGCAAATACCGGGTAAGTTTCAAAGGAAAGCTTGTCAATGACTTTGGAACACACTTTATGGAAAATATTATGTTTCTGGAATATCCGCGACTCTTTTTAATTGGCATCGTAGTTGACTCGACAAATTTTCAGGGTTATAGAAATGTGGTGCAAATTGGAGATGAAAAATATAATTGTAAATTAACAATTAACAAGGCAGAATCTTGTAGCCAAAAAAATATATGAGAATTAATTTAGAATGATATTGTCAGCTCTTAGAAGACGAAGTATGATACCGATAAAAATGACGGGATGGATTGGGGTAGCCGAAGCTCAGTTGGCATAGAGTGCAGGTCCTGGTTAGACCATGAGGTCCTAAGTTCGAATCCCAGCTGCTACCGTTATCTTTTTCTTTTCTGTGTCTTTTCGGTTTCGTGTTTCGATTTGAGAGTTGTTAATATTATCTTCAAGTTAATAATATTTTCATTTTATGTATTCAGTTATTTATACGTCTATAAAGACTTTTACATAAAGGTGAAATATTAAAACATGAACATGCAGTGCAGTGTGCACAGGAAATTACCTGTTTTATACAGGAAAAATAATGGTGTAGGTAATTACTGACTATTTATAGTGGTGAAAAATGAGGGCGCTGCGATTGTTTAAAAAGTTTTAAATGACAACATCAAGATGGTTCATGGGAAGATAATTGTAAGTTTTAAATGTTAAAATGGTCCGAGTGCATGTCTTCTACTTTCACCAAACGGTATACAGAAATCAGTGGTAATTTGAGAAAGGTGATGATTCTCCATCACATTTTAAGACAATTTTATGTTTAAAAGGAAGACAATTGCACGGAAAAGGCGATTTTTGGTATTTCTGAAATGTATGTATCTAAGTAACCATAAAATAGATATTAGACAAATTTAAAAAAAAGTAATCGCAGATCAAAAATATAAATTAAAAAATTGTAAAAAAAAAACTAATTATGATGTTTTTCATTGTTACTTCAAAAGGAATACGAAAAAATTTGAATCTAAGGAATAAAATTTCAAAGTCATAGTTTGATAGCAGTTTGATATTGCCATAGTAATGAAAAAATATAGTTCCATATCATTAAATGTCTACATTTTATTCTCAAGCTATGCACGTTATTACAAAGGTGGTACAAAATGTAATTAGATATAATTATAAAGAAGGATAAAATAGATATATCAATATAATTCATGATAATATTTAGATATTTGTAGATACTCATTCGTTCAGTATCGCCCTGGTGAAAGATTACCATAAATAATCAGAATTGAAGCGTTACTTGAAATGGGTTTAGCCATGTTTAGGGACCAGATCTGAATAGCCAGGTACATCAAAACTTCCCCACTCCTTTCAACCTCATAACGCATGCCATAGCCCCACTGGCTCCGGGCAGTCGGTAGCAGTTGGAACTCTTGTGCGGTGCTCACCTAAAAAAAATACACAATATTTTATAGGTGCAAGAATTTTTCACACATTATACCTATGTTGTTATAATATTGATATTTTTATAATATTGATACTTTTATAATATTGGTACTTTTATAATTTTGATATTTTTTATGATATTGACATTTTTATAATATTATTTAAATCGGTGTTATAAAATTGGACTCTAGTATCTCAATAACAAATCTGTAATGCTTTTACCATTATTTTTTCTCTTTAACTTTTTTTTTTCTCAACTTATGTACAGCACAAGATGCATGCGCCTAAATATAATAATTTTTGTCCTACATTTGTATGATGATTGTAATTTATTGTTGTATTATATAATATTGTTGAAATAACTCCTGCTGACAAGCTACTTGCAGTGGCTTAGCGGGTATAAGTTCCCACTGTATATAATTAATATTATACAATAAATAAAAAAATCAATAATATTTAAACGATTGGACATAAAGATACGTAAAAGAAAAAAGATCAGGTTGCGACCAAGAACGGGAATCTTTTATCTGGGAGGATGAATTTACAAACTTTTCCACCGAAACCCATTTGACTTATTGCCGTTTTTATCATATTATAAATATTATCTTTATTTTTCTGTTATTTGGCATCCATCCTTAAGTTCGTGAGCGGAGATCCTAACCCAACTGAACTAATCTGCACGCAAAAATGGTGTCTAGAAAATTTTTCAGACAGTTATTAAAAAGAACTAATTAATAAAATATAGATGAGGATTTGACAAAATTTGGTATTATTAAAAACAACAAACACATCCACCAGACTTCTTTTGCTTTTTGAAAATCTTACAAGAAAACACGATCCGTGATATGACAGGAACGATAAAATTTTGCTTTTTAGTTAGAAGGTGGTTGGCGAACAAGGGAACATGACTAATCGAAGACTAAAAATGGCATATTGATTATGTATTATGGAAAGCTGAAGTGTAGGCAATATTGTAAAATATACGGGGTGGTTGAAGAGAAGTTAATAACAAGGTCCAGAAAACTGAGATGGTAAGAATGAAAGAAAAGCGACCGTCCACGGGTGCGGATGGTGCAAATTATAAATTTTGATGTTTGCGGCCTTCAAACAGTAATACTTTGGATTTGGATATTGTTTGTGATCAGAGTTCCCAAACAGTGAGTTTACTGACTAACATAATAATTGCAAATTAGATTATCTATTGCAACTTTACTTGATTATTTCAGGTTTTTTTGTACATGAAATGTTCATTGTCAGTATATTGAGTGGGAGCATTTATCAATAGATTTTCATGTCCAGTTAGGCCGGCGTAGAATTTTTCAGAACGTGTAACAACCCTTTAACAGAGGAACGTTTGTGTCTTCATAAATGGTGTACCCTGATCCTCTTCAGCATAATCAACGCTAATCGAATTACTTTGTTTTGGAGTGTTTGTAGTTTATTAATGTGAATGTGAGCTGCGTGTCCCCAAATGAGTGCAGCGAATGTAAAGCCCGGCCTTATGCTCGTTTTTATTAGATGAGTATTTTATTGTCTGATGATAACTGACTATTTCTACCTAGCATGGGATATTGCGGTATATGGTGATTTAAAATGTTCATTAATGTATTTTGGCTACATTAATTAGAATACATGGTTATTCCAAGGTATTTTATTGATTTTTCTTCTGGTCCTTTTTCCACAGACAGTATTATGTTCGGGGGCTGTTTAGACTTTCTTCGTAGACAGACACAGTCACAGAAATTTCGGTAGGATTAATTGATAATCTCAATGTTTTTCAATGGTATTCGATTAGTATGGCTTGGAATTGTATGCGGCGTATAGCAGTGGTCACGATAGTTGAACTTAAAATGGTATTATCATCATTGGAAAATTAAGATATTTCTACGTTATGGTTCATCGGTTTATAGATATCGCATGAATAGGCGTCCAACGGAGTAGGAGACAGTCTTGCAAGTAGGAACCGCCACAGCAGCATCTTTTAACATATAATCTCCACATAGGAGGTCCCTAGGTAAACCATTTTCATCAGGACCTGTGTCAACTTTGGAGATGCTGTATGGAGGTTATTTTTAAGGAAATAAATGAGTGGAAATAGATCTTAAAGAGACCCGTGCTGTGAGAGCGAGGAAGCGCAGATACCGGTAAGTCCATTCAAAACTGAGCTGTTCTCATGTACACTAGTTCTCATGTAGCAAATATCTGGAGTTACCAAATTCTGTAGCAGCGATGGTGATGATGATAATCTTAGCCAAATAGATAGATGCCTTATAGATTCTCAAAATGATTTATTAACATTTCCTATGGAGTCATGTAGCCTATAAATACCAGACCACACGGCCATAAGGCCTGCCCCGCCTGACCCAGACGGGCACATGTCAAATACGTTCGACTGTAAGGAATCTGTCACAATGCCGGTCGTTCAATAATTGTCTACCGCGTTGTTATGTGAAGGTGTCAACTTAAGAGCAGCACTTGTCTAAAAACGTTTTGAATATGCAAGATAAAAGAAAAGTTTTTTTTTTATAAAAAAATATTAATTGTTATATTAACGCCATTGTGCTGTTTAATTAAATAAAGTCGGTGTTGGTCAAAGAAAACGGAGAGTTAACCAAAAAAAATGGAACATTTACTATTGTTTATGATTAAATAAGCATCTCCCCACACAAACTATGGTGTCCTTCCAAGTAGGATAATGCTGTGCATTACTCAATGAATGTGATCATTGTCTGTAAATTTTATGTTTTAAATAACAAGCTCCCGTTAGACAAGCTACAAAAAGTAATTTATCGGGACTTTTTTTAATTGTATTTTTTCTCTTGTAAGAATTAAATTTTTTTTTTTTTAAATCACTTTTAAGATTAGTTGACAAAAACTACTTGAAGGCTGTAAGTATTTTAATAAAATAACTGGGAATTTCAAGCATAATGAAATGTTTACCAATGGAATACCATTTACGAGTATGTGACTAAAGAGGATTATTCAATAGGACAGTTTTGAAATATTTCGGAAAAATGTTTTTTTAATTTTTGAATTAATCACTTCTTACCAAACACGACTTATATTGAAAGTACCTATCTACCACTCTGGAATGCAATTCAAATTTACCGCGCATATATTTTTTTTTATTTTTGTTATAAAAATCATATAAAATTAGTGCAATTATATTTGCTATCACCAGGTTTCAAACCCAGATCCACCGGGAAACTTCGTTTGTTAATAAAGTATATGAATCTTGTTCATCACCTTTAATATTTCAAACGTCAATTGAGGATTCCATAGTTACACTAGATGAGGGGAGTTTGGGATTTTTGTGCGGTATTCATAAAGAAAAAAAAAATTGCAGCATATATTTTTTTTACAAAAAAAATGTTTCAAAAATGCTTATTCCGTTTTGCATCCGTCAAATGAGGATTCCATAGTTACACTGGATGAGGGGAGTTTGGGATTTTTGTGCGGTATTCATAAAAAAAAAAAAAATTGCAGCATATATTTTTTTTACAAATTTTTTTTTTCAAAAATGCTTATTCTGTTTTGCATCCGGCCGCCTCAAATTCACCACGTCGTAATTACATGCAGTAGCGACATAGCACGACAGTGTGTACGCTGAGCACCATGCGTTGTGCAGTATTATACTGCATACAATATGCATTATGCAGTAGGGAGTGCACTTACAGTGCAACTCATGCTGGTGTGGGTGCACTCTGTTTGCCAGCAGCTTTCACGACTAAATCCTATGAACCCAAGTAGAGATTGGTTGGAGTATCCGGTATCACCGCTGCGTGTTTACTCGAGGCATCAGGAGGGCAGTGCTGAATTGAGATTGCACTAAAAGTTGCTTACTGCCATTACAAATATGATATTATAAACTCTAAGTTTTAACACTTTGCATGAACGACGTTCGTTTGCGAAGATGTTCATTATTAATTCATTACTGAATAAAGTTACCTGTGACATTTTTTTTTTATATTCTTTATAGTGTGACACAATTAAAACATAGTTTATAAAAATAAAAATAAATTAAAACACTTTCCAAAAAATTTACCGTCCAAAAAGATTCATTTGATGGAAATTTCGGATCACGTACGTTGTTCATAAAATTAGTTTTTTGAGATGTCAGTTCGTAAAACTCACTTTACTCCATTTTTTAAATGTTTGTTTCCAATTTGTTCCTTGAGACGTAGAAGCATGAAACTATATTTGTATCCATACTCTTAGAGTAGAAGACTCTTCATACTCCTGTTCATAATATACGACCATCCTCTGTACTCCAAACTTAAACGAGAGCATCAGCCTCCCAAGATGATTCAAATCGGCTTCATGTTCATCGTCTGATGTATCACTGCCTTCATCAATTTTGTTTCTGATGACTTTCGGGGAAATTACGAATAAAAGTGTAGTCTCCTCATCATTGTCATTTTCTAACCCCGTCAGTATTTCCTTTACTGAAAGTCAGCATAGAAGCAATTATACATAGATATTAATAATCTAAAAAAAAATTTTTTTTTACTCATATACAAAGTGCCTAGATCCGAACGTGTGCAATCTGTGAAATTTCATTTTGTATGAGGTCGCAATGTACACTGTGTATAAGGATCTAAAAAAAACAAGATGCTCTGCTTTAAATCAAAGTATTTATGTCGAATAACAAAATTCATTATTAAAGTAATTTACATATATTTGAGGATATAAACATAAATTTTAAAATCTAATTTGACAAGAATAAAAATAAATTACTTACCCCATGTGCGTCACCGCGAACGATCGTGTGCCTATCTTCGACATTTCTGCGTCCAGCACTGACAAAAAAAAATTAAACTACTCTAACCGAATGATCAGGGAGACCATTAATTTATGAAGGTATTGTTACATTAAAAAAATAATGATTAAAAATTACAGCAGAAAACAAAATTGTTACCTGCATTTTTTGGACGCTATGCAGCAATGGGTTTAGTACTTAAGTGCGAATATAAGTTAGAAATCAAAATGTGGAAATATACGGAAAACTTTATTTTGTTTAGAGTGTCAGATCTACATTTTCGATTTATGGCGATCTTAAATTGATGTTCAAAAACCTAGAAATGGTTCAAGTGAATGATTAAAATTACTTAATGCATGTTTTGTAATTCCTTAGTTTTTTGTTATTGTTTTTTTTTTGTATTTCTTGGGCATTAACTAAGTAACAACTTCTAGACATTTTGTTTTGAAGAGTTTTATACAGTATGTACATTTGTTACTTCATTTTATTTATCATGCTACCAGTTTCGACACATCAGTGTCAAATTTCTGTGTCGTTGTTGAACTAGCCACGTCTATTTGATGTAAAATATTAAATGAAGTCCTTTCCAATTGCTTAATTCATTTTGGCTTTGTCGTGGGTTACGCCACTTCTGCGCTGACCGCCTCAATTGCAAGCTTACCAGATACTGCCTTTGAGATGTTAATCTGTACTGATGGTCAGATAGATTAGACTATGCATCATCTAATCTAATATAATCCCCCTTAAGGTGATTTTCCCGTGAAAATGGCGACGTGTAAGTAATTCATTTAATATTAAACTTAATAGAGGATTACCTAAGTAAATGAGAACAACTTCAATTAATATTAAATCGCTTTTTGGCATAATAAGTTGAACAATTAATTATATATCATTAAACAGAGTGCAATCAACAATGGTAATAATACAAAATGAATAGATTTTTTGTTAAATAAAAAGTTTGAGAAAAAGTTTATTAGTTCTTACGTTTTTCCACAAATAGTTGACGGTATAAAATAGAAAAGAAAAACGTTATTTTTGAATAGTGTAAAAAACTGGATAAGTATTTGGATGTATTTTTACTACCAAATTTGAAATATGATTTTTGTCACCGTTTTCCACCGTCTATTATTAGTGTATAAACATGATGACCTAATAAGTTTTTTCTTGTAGTTTTTGTTTCATGTATTATCTATTAATTTTGAATTATAACCGTTGTTAAATGCATTTGTTTAATGATACTTAATTATAATCATCTATATGTCAGTGACGTGTATTGCTCTTTCACCAAAGGTAGGCTGTGTGTATATTTTCAAGTTAACGTATGAATTGTGAATCGAATATTTGAAAATGGTCAACAATACAAATGAGCTTTCACTTTTTATACCTAATTCATGGAAAAAAATACCATTTGATAGGAAATTTGTTGCATTTTCCGTTACCTTTAAATTTATTTTTTGGTTTGTTTTTCTTGGGGTTGGCACTGCTTTACAGTTTTTATGCACTGCATGCAACTGCTATATGTTATACATACTACATATACGTGATGGCAAAGGTTATATGTACCATTAAAGTAACAAAATATTTAATCATTTTAAATGTTACATGTATTTAAAGATATAGAGCACAACAAAAATAATTCGAATTAAACTTTGTATTCCTTTTTAGATTCTTACGCGTGTGTTTTGCGTTTGTATAGATATGTTGGCTTTCAAGCACACAACTGTTCTATTGGTACTCGTACATTTAACCTTTTACCAAAATAAATTCAAATGACAAATCATAATAATATATTTATTGTAATTAAATTTAACTATAACTAAAAGACATATATAATGTAATAATGTAAGTTTACAGTGGTTTATAAAGTAAAATAGAAAATAATATAATAACAGTTATAGTTGAAGTTTCAAATAACCCGCCTCAGTAGGCTAGCCTGCGTTGAGGCAGTAATTTTGCAAATTATTTTATAGTTTTTAAATACCTATGAATATACACCTTTATTGAAATATGCTTCTTAAATCGTCGAATCAATAATTTCGAATTTGGGTGAGTGCACCGGAAAATTCCCTATCATTACTTTTAATCCAATTTTTTACATTGTGTTTGAATTTTTTTGTGAATCAGATTTTTTTATGCTAACCGGAAGAATGTTGTAAATTCTTGTCGCGAAGTACCTAAAATTCCGTTGCCCAAAATTAGTATGAATTACAGAAATTTGGAGTAAATCTTTGTTGGCATTTCTAGTGATACGAGTGTTTAATCTTTTTTCATAGTATTTACTTTTGTTTGAATAAAGATTAGTGAGTATTGTTTTAGCGTAAATCTGCCGAACGTCAAATACTCTCATTATATTAAAGAAGAAAATTGGACTCTAGTATCTCAATAACAAAACTGTAATGCTTTTTTCAATTATTTTTTTCTTTTTAATTTTTTTTTCAACTTATGTGCATTGATCACAACATGCATGCGCCTAAATATAATAATGTTGCCCTACATTGGTATGATGATTGTAATTTATTGTTGTATTATATTATATTGTTGAAATAAACTCCTGCTGACAAGCTACTTGCAGTGGCTTAGCGGGTATAAGTTCCCGCTGTATATAATTAATATTATATAATTAAAAAAAAATTTAAAAAAGTAAAATTATGACTGAATGATTTAGATGTTGAAACATTACTTCTATAAAACCATAATAATAATTATAAATCATATAACTACATCTTCATTACTTACTAGTTATAAACAATGCATTCTGCTTACTTATACTATAATTCTAAAATTTCCATTAAATATTGTATCTTCTTGCTGTTACAATACTTAAAATAATTCATATTCTAGTACAATTATTTACTTAAATTACTCATATTATCCATACAAAGGCAGTGCCTTTGTGATTTCCCATGTTTTAGTATAATTATTACAATGATGCATGCTAAAAAATTGTATTTAATTTATGTTCTACTTGATGTTAAAAACTGTGCGAAAAAAAAAAGAAGAAAAAAAATGAAAATAATAATAATAATAGAGGGCGTTTTAACTATACCCACGCCATGGTGATAAGCCAAGTTTTTCAGTATCCCGACCTCACACGCCGAATAATATTTGCACTGCAAATATATTTATAAATAATACCGTAGTGTATTTTTTTAGATACGTATTTACCAGGTTGGTTATTTAAAAAAAATTGTATGTTATTCATAAAAATAAAAAAACATTTAACATTTATGAAATTCGCAGATTTTATTTTGCCTCTCATATAAATTGAAGAACCGTAGCAAATATTTGTATTGTAGCAAAGACCCGATGCCCAGTTTTATTACACTTGCTAAATTTTCAAGTACTGTAACACCACCCGAGAGATCGAACCTGTCGTCCTGCAGAGTAAAAATTTTTCTTTGTACCAAAATATTATTTTCAACATAGTAACTGAATAACGGGCTTCGGGTTTCCCGAGAGAATGTGCAATGCTACATTCCAGGTTCCTGCTATCATACATATACATGTGTATTATATATATTTAAAGAAAGACATACATTCTCGGAGTTACAATCAACCTGGCAATATTTGAACTTTCCCTGCTCCCACGATTTAAAGTGGAAAAGGTTGCGTGAAGCGAAGTTGGGCGAACTAAGCTAGCAGAAAATTGAACCCGTAACGCCGACGCTTTTGACCATTCGCCTACTAATAGTTCATTATTAATTGTTAGTGTGTTTAGTTGGTAGAACTCCATTTAATTTTTTAAAGGACGTTTTAAGTAAAACAATACAATTCCTTAAAATAATTCAAAGGGTTACCAAATACAATTGAATGCATTGGCTCAAATAGCATTCCCATCATTATAAAATAATTAAGAAAACACTTACCTTGGGAACATAGCTTTCAACCGTAAGTACCTGACAGAATAGAGAAATTTTAATTATAAAAATTATTTTCAAAGCAAATCGGTTTTACCGGTAATAAATCATTTTAAACGCCGTTCAAATTAGGTGGGAAAGTCGTCGCAATGTGGCCTAACCAGCGAAAGTCACGTTTCGCACATATATGCAGTGGAATATTGGAGGCAAAAAAAAACTGATAAAAATTTCAACATCCCGGTTTCTTCTATATGTTTTTAATCTAGAATTTTGATTCTTTTCGTAATCCACCAGAGTCGAAGATGCTCTTAGTATCTTCCTGGTGAAAGACTACCATTCAGATCCGGAACGTTGTTTAAATAATTTAGCTGTGTTTGGTGACCATATCGGAAGATCAAGGTCTCGATCTACCTTCTCCCCATTTCCTCCCCTTCCCAACTTTCTTCAGCTTCACACATACCCCAATTAGAGGTGCCATTAGTTCATTAGCTCTGGACAGTGGGGAACTATTGGGACTCTTTGGCAGAATTCCCCAAATTTTAAACATCAACAATTTTTTTTTTTTTATATTGCATTCGCCCTTTAGGGGCTTTTACATATTTTATAATAAAAATTAAATTATAATTGTGATACAGTTATAAAATATATTATAGTATATACATCAATAGTATAGATCGTATTCAAAATATTGAAAATGTTTCATTAAATTTAAGGACAATATTTTCTATGTGTAATTCAGCAAATGTTATTGGCAAAAAAGGCGAACATTAGCTGAATTCATATTTCTACTTATGGATGTTTTCATGCCTTTATACGTTAAAACGTTAAACTTGAAACGTTACTATTATAGAGCATTCCAAACAGTTGCAAAACAAATGAATGTTTAAAAAAAAATTGTCAGAACTCAAAAATCAATAATATACATAGCACAAAGCACATTCATTCGAACTTATTGTCAAGACAAATTTTTCTTTATAGTGTTTGGGATGTACTCGTAACCTATTATGGTCTTTCTTTATTTGCATTCCGTGCAGTTGAACATATCTTCCCGCCAAAAATCCAATTTTTCCTGCCTGTCAATAACCTTTATCCACTCTACCTCGTTGATTCGAGCAGGTACAACGACAAGCACGTACGGACGTCGAACCTATATCATACTCAGATAATAATAATGCATCATACTCCATTAAGCAGTAAACAGGCGATACCGTCGATGGGGAACATCAAACGAAAGCGAACGTGAATCTAACCAAGTGAGTTTATTGGTTTTTCCTTACATAGCACACCGTGAAAGCCTTCTAACCAATAGATTATGTTGCCGTTGAAGAGGCAGAAAAGTAATGAAAATCGTTAACACAGATGGCTCTAGTTGGAATAGTTCATAAAATTTCCGCTAGATGTCTCTCATATAGGCATACGCTCTTGGTTTTAAAATGGGTTACCCGCCTGCAGAGCGGGTACTTATTTTGATATTACTAGACACAGGATTTTTTTTTCAAGGCTGTCTTTACTCGTTTTAAATTATAGAGAAGATTATCACCTAAATAAAAGACTGAAATACTCGCTGTGTGTACCAGAGTTTTCTTTTGGATAATTCACAAAACAATTATTATCATAATCAAAAAAACCCGTTCATAGTAAATGTTGTATGAAGCATAAGAACTTGTTTTTTTTTTCGACCCTTTCTTATACAAAATGGCAAACTTTGGGAGCAACCAACAGAGTTCGTCTTTTCGTATTCAACAAGCAAGGCCGCTCGACACGCATTGAAAATGCCTTCCTACGGTTCCTTTACTCGCCTCTCAAGGTTGTCCAACCAGGTAGAGATATGTACATTTAAAAAAAACAATTTCAACCATTCAAGAAGACATGTAAGGTATAAATGTATATACGAGTATATTGTAGAATATTTTCTTAGTCCTCCTCACTATGAGCTCCTGTGCCGAGGCGAACTAGGTTTTAGGTAGAGAGTTTTGAGCGACATATATTTATCAACTTCAAGTTTTGGGTAGGGTATTTTCATTACGTTACATTATATAACATACAGGGTTATATAACATATATATCACCATGTACCGGACCGACTTTATCCAGCGATTACTGAACATATTTTGAGTGAAAATGTAGATGTTGTTTTGCTGTTCAGACTTAAGAAAAAAAATAAATAAACACAATTTTTTTTTATCAAACGTCAAAATGGATCACTTGATACGCGTTCCGCCTCGTCTTTACTATGATGCTGGAACGAGATGGAGTGCATATCACGTTATGAGCTAGACTGAACCCAGTGGCGACGTGTGACGGAAAAATGCTTTTTGTTTTTTTTTTATTATTATAAAAAAAAATCATCGGAAAACAAAATGACACCTACATTTTTTTACTCCAAATATTTTTAGTGATCGCTAGTTAAAGCCTGTCGGGTATGTGCTGATATTTTGGGTATATCTGGTACGCAGTACAAATAGGAGCGCTCTAGTGTAGTGTCTCGTAAAAAAACTTAAGAATAATCTTTAGTTTTAATATTCTTTCATTATTCAGTCGTGCTGGAGATCGAATGTTTCGATAAAGGTCAAATTCACCGAGATAACGTTGCGCGATAGTCTTTAATGGTCATATTTATTTAACGCCATTTAAGTCTCGCTCATACGAGGCAATTTCGTCGATGCTACGTTGCCGCGGCGAGTGATCGCCACTTTCTGTATCCGCTTGTAGACAGTCACATGGAGCTACTGAAACTGCCAAGGTAGTAGAGAGTGAAATGTCTCACATATTTAAAAGTGCAATAAACATACCAAATGCATTCAACAACTACCGATTATCGATTTCAGATGTTACGCAGGCAATACTAGCGCCGCGTAGCGGGAAAGAGGTACACCTCCAGCAATTAGGTCGCGTGACCATCAACTAAGTAATGTGAAGGCCAAAATATGATTTTAATATGATCGTCGCACCGCCATTTTAAAAAGTTATTAATTAAGTTCCAGTGAATACCTTATCACACGAAGCAATTTCGTCGCTACTATTCAAATGTCAGTGACAAAATCGCGAAAAATTCTTGTAAATTCACCCTTATTCGCATGAATTGACCGAACGTTTCGTCTGCGGGTCTTACATCGCCTCCCCCGCAATTTCCGCTATCCGGGCGAGTGCGCGCTCTGTAGTTAATTTGAAAATTTCCACGTCCCATCCGAGATTCGGCCTCCCCTACCTACCCGCTACCCACTACCCGCTACTTTACCTACTACAGGTGGTTGTTATTTGAAACCAAGCAATCCATTTTACAAGCCTTACAAGCAAATAAATAATTATTTTCTAATGGGGAAAATTAGAGAAAATTATGAATTCATGTTCACAGTGTTATTCTCTTGGAATGAATATTGGTTTTTTTTCGCAACTGTTTCCAACTACCCGGAACTATTGGGACTATGGCATCCCCACTCGAGGTATATTGTGAGGCTGAAGGGTGTGGGAGGAAAGGGAGATTCTCACCCCATTCTCATTTATTTAGTTAGTTAGTTAATAATGAATATTCTTGGATATTTATATTAACCCACATTACGGTACGATATTCTCATATCTGATAAAGACAAAAAAAAACATAAGAGCTTTCTTCGGGAAACTAAAATGATAATATCTTTTTCGATAAAAAACAAATTCGCTTTCTGCCATCATTTGTAATCAAATATTTAAAAAATTAAAATTATTTTTAAATAATCATACATCAATATGTAGCATTAAAAACATCGTAAATTCTATCCAATCAGCTTTTTCACGATACGATACGATTGTACCACCCCAGCCAAGAGCACTCCTGTCCCGGTGAGACCAGGGCACATCAGGGGTCACTGATTTGTTAGGACTTCGAACACGTGCTCTGTGGATGGGAAGGAGGTTGGAGTTTAATCGTCTGGTATACACGACAACCTAATAAGCCAATATTGGAATTAAGAATGGGTAGGAATAAAAGAATTGATTGAGCTTTGGTTTTTTGTTTCTCGCTTACGCTTCTTTTTGCTTCCTGCTTCTTCTCACTTCTTGCTTCCCGCTTATAGATTTTAGATTTAAGTTATTGTTTCCCACTGCTTTTTCCAGTTTCCGTTATGTTACGCTTTCCGCTATACGCTTCCAGTTTCCCTCTGGTTCTTCTTTCCCGTTTTCCGCTGCTTAACGCTTTCCGCAACTGCTGCTTCTTGCTTCCTGTTTCGCGCTTCCCGCTTACTGGTTATAGGTGTTTTCCTCTCGGTTCATGCCTATCCAATCAGCTATTTACACTAATAAAATTTTTAAATATATGTTTTTTTTGTATAACAAGGATATTTTGAACAAATCTGGGGTCTGTAAATCAATTTGTAAATCACTTAAGGTGTTTAAGTAATAATTATTATTATGAATTTGCAAACTACATTTTGGCAACAAATCATACTTATGACACATATAAAGGTTTAAAAAAATTACCAACAAACACAACTGATTTACAGTTACAAACATTTGAAATTTTAGAAATTCGAAAAAGTGTCAATAGTCAATTAAATATTATCAATAACTGTTTTATTTTATTTTAAAATCATCTCTTAAATTAATTTACAAGGTAACATCTATGTTTAGAATAATAATTATTATTTAGGTGCCTTGGTTGATCCTTGCTTTTGTTTTATTTTATTTTAAAATCATCTCTTAAATTAATTTACAAGGTAATATCTATGTTTAGAATAATAATTATTATTTAGGTGCCTTGGTTGATCCTTGCTTTTGTTTTATTTTATTTTAAAATCATCTCTTAAATTAATTTACAAGGTAATATCTATGTTTAGAATAATAATTATTATTTAGGTGCCTTGGTTGATCCTTGCTTTTGTTTTATTTTATTTTAAAATCATCTCTTAAATTAATTTACAAGGTAACATCTATGTTTAGAATAATAATTATTATTTAGGTGCCTTGGTTGATCCTTGCTTTTGTTTTATTTTATTTTAAAATCATCTCTTAAATTAATTTACAAGGTAATATCTATGTTTAGAATAATTATTATTATTTAGGTGCCTTAGTTGATCCTTGCTTTTGTTTTATTTTATTTTAAAAACATCTCTTAAATTAATTTACAAGGTAACATCTATGTTTAGAATAATTATTATTATTTAGGTGCCTTGGTTGATCCTTGCTTTTGTTTTATTTTATTTTAAAATCATCTCTTAAATTAATTTACAAGGTAACATCTATGTTTAGAATAATAATTATTATTTAGGTGCCTTAATTGATCCTTGCTTTTGTTTTATTTTATTTTAAAATCATCTCTTAAATTAATTTACAAGGTAACATCTATGTTTAGAATAATTATTATTATTTAGGTGCCTTGGTTGATCCTTGCTCTTGTTTTAATTTCTAGTTTCTAATACAAAATAATAATAATTGCTTTTTAATAATTTTGTTTATTTTGTATAATTATTTTCACAATCACCATGAGGATAGCAGCTAATAATATGGGATTTTAAATAGAGGATAATATTAACAAGTCTTGAACTTGAAGTATGATATCGGTGTAGATGGCATAAATTGAACTGGTCTCATTAGCTTAGTCGGCAAAGCGGTTGTCCCGGATAGACAGAGATCCTGGGTTCGAGCCCCTGATTCGACTGATACCTTTTTTATTTTTGCGTGATTCATTGATTTAATATTACAATGAGGTTTACAAGCTTCAATAAGTTTAAAAAAAACCTAGTTATTTACGCTCTCCCACCACTTATTGTTATTTTTTGTCTACGCTGCACGTCATTTATTAAGTATACCTTGTATCCTGATAAGGAAACCGTTGGTTTTGAAATACGAGTGTGTAGATATTTATTTATTATACTAGGGGTTTAATAAAAATAATGCCACTTATTTAATTAAAACGATAATGTTTTTTTTCCGCTGAATAGATTGAATCATCGGAAGAACATATTTTGCGCAATTTATTTTTTGAATGAATGCAGGTTTTCATGCGTGACATGTTTTTTCTTCCTTTTATTCAGCCCTTACAAATGCTTATTTTATGAGAACTCGACGCATGTGTTATCTTTTAATCCTTGGAGTATATAACCGTTGTCTCCATTCTATCCCTTTCATGAGAATGCTTTAACTGTTCTGCGATTTAAATAAACATAAGTAATTCCCAGAACGATAACGGGAATCTCTCTAACAATGGGGAAAAAATATGAGTGATGCGAGCGAACCCGTTGTATGAACAAATATTTAACATTCATGTTTTCGTTCATATTGACTATGTCATAGTTGGTTGCCATATTAAGTAACTAACCATTGCGAAATTTCTCCGCAGAGTTATTCAAAGAGTCACACTCTGTCCGCTACACACACTTTGCTTTATCCACACCTCATTTATTTTTTTCCGTTATTACTAATTACAATTCTAAACATGATCCGACTCAAGTATTGAATTCAATAGATCGTGTGGTTTTTTTTTTAAATTTTATTGCGTTATTTTGTATTAAATTTTATGTACATGGCTAAATTTCATTGCTTAAAGTATTACAATTGTAAGGTAATGATAATAATAATTTTTATTCATTAAAGATAATATTGACAACTCTCAGAAAGAAACATGAATAACGCCAACAGCTGTGATTCAAACCTAGGACCTGATGGTCTATCCGGGATCTGCGCTCTATGCCAACTGAGCTACGACTACTTCAACCCATCCAATTTAAACCCTTGACTCTGTGCAGAAGCGGGCGGTCCGTTTGATAGATTCGCCTATCTTAATCAATGGTTTGCAATCTTCAGGTAGAATGCTGTCCTTATTCTACCGGTGTTTTAATGGAAGATGCTTTAAGAAACTAGCGTTATTGATCCCTTCGGCACCGGTGCACAGTCGGGAAATACGCCAAAAGCGCACCCAACATTTGCACACGGTTGACATTTGTCGCATGAGAACGGTTGACTTCTACGACTCGTTCCTGTGTTCAACAGCTCGGCTGTGGAATGATCTGCCAGCCTCTGTGTTCTCTACCTCCTTCAACATGAGTCTCTTCCATACCCAGGTCCACTCCTTCTTATCCCATAAAAATCCCTTTACAGAGCATCCCCAAAGATGATATAGGTCTTGAGGGAAATTATTTCACATAAAGCCACCTATGTGGAGTTATGTCATCATAAATTAATTCCCATATATTAAATGTAACATTTTTGTATTTGGTTATTCAGAATTTTATGTATAAAAATTAACGCATTGTATAGCAGTCCCTTTTTTATTAGAATCCAAGCAAACACTTCTCTAATTTGATATGATTTTCGTATATTTGCCTTTCGTCAGTATACATCTCATAGCCCTGTTTTGAATAATTTTCAGTTTAAGTTTCCTTCATTGACTAGATATAATATGGTAGAGCAATAATCTAAATTTGAAGCATCTGCATTTTTACCAAGACGTACGACTTTTCCTGGGACGTCACCGACATTCTTTTATCATGCAGTATTATATATAAAATATCTTCTTGCTACTCCTTTTACTACTGCTTTTTATTCTAAGAGCTCAAATATTCTAAAGATTATTTTATTTTTAAATTTCCTCATTCGCAATTTTCTTTCATACGCGATTTGATCAATATCTATAGAATCATGTCTACTCTAGTCCGTCCTCTTCTAGCCCCTGCCTATCAGTGTTGGTATCAGAACTAAATTACAAACTGCTACCGTCGCTACCTTTGAAAATTTGGTTTGGGCAACCACTGCATTCATTCCGATATTTACCGAATTCTCTATTTTTATCCTTACGTCATGTGCCCCTTACCCAACAAGCCGCAAACTGATTTATAATACTTAATGTTCTTATATAAGCGACATACACACGTATTTATTAAAAAAATAAATAAAATTCAGAAAAAACTTGTTGTCGTAGTGTTGTATACTAACAATTTTCATATATCCAAAGAGCGATATTAAAAGTAAAATTTTAAATGGCCGGAGAGGTAAGCTTTTTGCATGAAAAAGTCCGGTGCAAAATTTTGCCCAACAATTTTATGTCAAAGCATTGTTAAAATACGAAAATGGTTGCCTTTTTACAGGTTTGTAATTGGAATACTCCCATACGTAGTGCAATTCTCATTGCTTTTTTTCGTTTTTTTTTATTTCATCAGGTGTGAAAACCTCAATTTTTTTTAATTAAACCTTTCTTCTCATCAATTTGGGTTTATTAATTTAACACATCTTTTGAAAAAATTTAATTAAAACGTCGTTTGTATATGCCTAGAGATTTCTCGCAAGTCCATAAAAACAAGCAGACGTCTCAGAGGCGCCAAACGGAGCAAACTGGGTAAACTAAGAACCATATCACTATTCATTCCGCTTGATTTGTGACCAGAGTAGTTTGTGCGGTAAAGTAATTTCGAGACGCTGTTAAATATGTTGCCTTAGTCACCACCGGGCGAGATAGCTCAGTCAATATAGCATTGGCCATTTAATCCAAGGGTCCAAGATTCAAGTCGTTAGGACGAGTTTTTTATAATTTTTTTATTGTCCAATACGCACTTTTTTGGAGAAGGCTCCCTTATACAGTAACCGATGTAAAGTGAACTAGAGGTGATTTAATCACTAAATGGTACTGCAAAAAGTTGAGAAAATATTTTCACAATATTCAGAGACCAGCTTAAACTTAAACACAGATTAAACTTTTAATAAAAAACTGTATATTTTTAATGAATCTCACGCATTACAGCTGATTCGCCGAAACATAAAAAAAAAATTGGTTTTGAAAATAATTTCCCTATGAGGCCTATTTCGTCTTTGGGGATGCCGTTTGAAGTGTATTTTTAAGGGAAATAATTCTGGGAAGGAAAAGGGTATGAGGGGTGGTAGAAATCTGGGAGTCATTGTATCGAGGAGTGACAGATATATTGATCCATCCCTCTCACTGCGGTGCAATTCGATGGGTCCCGAGAGTCCGACTGGAGAACTCAATGAGTCTTCCTCAAACAGCCACCACGCAGCTGGTGGGCAGACGCATCTGCCGTCAAGATCTGGGCAAACCTCACCCCATGAACCCGCGCACCTCAGTCATCAAACATAGCTAACCACTTGGGGTGGCCTTTGTATTCTCCCGAATTTAAAAATAGTAATTTAAAAATTCTTATTCTTTCTATTTCTCTAATTGAACTCGTCCAGATAAACTCAATGTTCAGGTCTCACGCTTACTTAATTACCCAATGTATTAAACAAAATATTTTTAAATGACAACTCATGAGAGTATTTTTAATGGCAGTATTAATGGCAAAACAAAACAAATAATAAACAATAAAATTACCCGGTTTTGTTCTCAGTTTGAAACGGTAAATGGCTTTGTCCGGCGGGAATTAGCCGGAAACTACCCAGTCATTAATATTATTTCAGGAAATGACGCAATGAAATGTACTTTTAATATTACGTTATGTTTAACCCTTTCCTACTGCACGTACATATACTCGTATTTTAAAATACATGAATTTTCAGTTTTTTTTTCTACGGTTCGACTTAGGCTGGAGATATCACTTCTTCTTGAGTCGCTTCCTCATTGCTGAAGTTTGTGACTCCCACTACATTATCCCTAGTGTACAAGGCTCCTCCACTCCTAGAGATCCTGCGTTACGTGGGAGGCTGAGGACACCGACGTTCCGGACGCCTGCGAAATTTGGTTACTCCAACGCATCCTTTTCCTCTGCTTCTCATATCTTCCACTTTATCAGTGATCATAAGCTTCTCTAGGTTGGAGTTCTCGGTTTGGCGAGCAAAATGTCCAAAGATTCGACAGTAGGCCGACAGTTTATAACCTATTACTATCTATTGAGTATTTTCCTCCAGCATCACATTTCAAGGGCGTCTATCCGCTTCCTTTTGCTGGCCATGTTTCTAGACGGTGGAGGAATATGGGGAAAATCAGCGCCCGGACGAGTCTTATCTTGGTGGTCTTCATTATGCCTCTGTCACTCATGGCATCTATTATCATGCAAATCCTTATTTTTACTTCCATTTCACAACCTCCTTCGTCACTTATAGACAAGACTAGGTGTAGGTACATGCAGTTGTTCACCATTTTTAAACCTGTGAGAGAATTTGTTCTTATCAACGTGTTTGTTCTGTCGATCATAATTCGTTTTTGGCTTTGTTGATCAGTAAATATCAGTAGGCGATATCACGAGGCTCATGAAAATTAGTTCTTGTTATTTTGCATGGACAATATAAAATTCACTCTATAGTAATATTCATTAGCCCCACTAATTTAATTTTAATTTATTGGGCGCTAATTTAATATTACTGTAGAGTGAATTTTGAAAATAACAAGAACGAATTTTCCTAATCCCAGTGATATATCCAACCTATCAATAGGCCTAATAAAAATTGTCGGTATTTGTTTTCCAATTACTGGTAATATTGACACATTACGGTATTTCTGCAAACGATATAATGATCGGTACTGAAGGTGATGAATATGGAAGAGTAATATTTTGTTTTAGGAGGCCGGTATTGGTACCGCCGCTCCGGGAACCATTTTTTGGATGACCAACACCTAAGTGGTTCGCTATGTTTTTTTGACTTAGCAGGGGTGCCCGGGTTCATGGGGTAAGGTTAGTCCAGGTTCTGGCTGAGGGTGCGTTGGCTCACCTACTGCGTGGTGGGTCAGATCGGGAGAGACTGCTTGCAGGCGGCTCGATAGTACAGGGGCCCGACCCTCGGGCTCACGACTGAGGGTGGGCTGCCCATCAGCGAGCGTAAAAACCCCGCCGCTGTTGTTGTGCCGATTCGTGACCGGAAGGGCCCAGCAATAGCATTTGGGGCGCATTGGGAGGCCTTCCCAGCCGGACTCTCCCGACCCATAACCTTGCACCGCAGTGGGTGAGATGGATTTATACATCCGTCAGTCCTGGATACACTAACCCCCCACTCGTATCCACTCTTTATACCTAATCCTTCCCTCACTTTCCTTTTCTTCTAAAACCCCCAACAAATATATAAAAAAAGCAATCACAAAATATAAATAATAACAATATCATTACAATGGCGAGTAGTAGGCGTCCCCGGTGCACGCCAAAAATTTTAGTGAATTTTACCAACGTTTGCATATTGTAGATCTACAAAAAGCATACGACCGAGTTGACAGAAAAAAGTTATGGAAGGTGTTGTCCAATTATGGAGTGAATACAAATCTTATACAGGCAATCGCATCTCTGTACGAGGGAATCGTTGCATGTGTTAGGGCAAACAGTGATTTTACGGGGTGGTTTGACATCACAAAAGGTGTTAAGCAAGGCTGCGTAATGTCACCGTGGTTATTCAATCTATACATGGATAATTGTATGCAAGAATTGAAAGAGGTGGGCTTGGGCGCAAAAATGAGTAGTCTACAAGTTTGTTGCCTGTTGTATGCTGATGATGCGGTGCTGATTGCTAATAGTATAGAAGATCTACAGTCCCTCGTATCTAGGATGAACGAAGTATGTATGAAGAATGAGCTAATGATGAATGTAAGTAAGTCTAAAGTCATGGTGTTTGAAAGAGAGAGTATGAACACAGTGTGCAATATAGTTGTGAATGATGAATACTTGGAGCAGGTAGACGAGTTTGTGTATTTGGGGAGTATGTTTACGAGAGATGGAAAGACTGATAGGGATATTGAAAGAAGGGTGAATGCAGGAAACTCCATTAACGGAGGACTGAGGCGCAAACAAAAAGATGTCCAAGGAAGCGAAGCTAGCAGTCCACAATGGAGTGCTGATACCAACTTTGATGTATGGCAGTGGGGCATGGAACTGGCAGAGGAAGGATGAAAGTAGACTGAATGCTGTAGAAATGAGATCTCTGAGACGAATGTGTGGTAAAACCATGTATGATCGAGTGAAAAATATTGAGATTCGTAAAGAATGCAAGGCTGATGTAAGCGTAGTGAGCAAGATTAAAAAAGGGACGCTTAGATGGTTTGGGCATGTAGAGCGAATGAACGAAGAAAGGAGTGTAAGGAGAATATATGACGCCAATGTGAATGGAAGGAGGAGGAGGACGTCCAAGGAAGACGTGCCACGATCAAGTGAATCAAATACTTGAGTCGGGCCATGTCAGAAGTCGGAATAACAGAAGAGAATGTATGGGACGTTGTATGAAAGCGAATGAAGCAAGAAGTGTATGCCAAGATCGAGTTGTTTGGCGGTCCGTCCTCTCTGCCTACCCCTGCGGGGAAACGGCGTGATGGTTAGTTAGTTAGTTAGTTAGTTACAAACGTTTGAGGATTGCACAAAAATTTAAATTCTGTTTACCACCACCTTCAATCCCAACGTCCAATCCTTCTATTCCTCTCTGAAACACGAATAGCTGAGCCTCCTGACGCCTCCTATCTGGACTGCCCTGGCTTCAGACCAAAAGGAGGTGTTTGTTTGTATAACCGAGCTGACGTCAACTGTATGCGACTGTCGAGTCTGTTGAGGAAAATTCCAGATTTGACGTAATGTGGTGTGCGTCAGTCTTACCAGTACGGTAAGATTTTATGCATGTTTACAACGCTCATTAAACCTTAGCGAATCAGACACATCCGAGCTATTTAAACATTTGAAGGAAACTATTGATGACCTCTTACCCCGCTAACCTTCGGCCGATTTTGTTTTTCTGGGGGACTTGCGATTTATGTACCGTGGTTAAAGTTCTCATGTTCAATGAACTCGGCGGGCCGACAGGCGGAATTATTTATCCTTTGCCATGGGTTGGAGCAACTGATTCAGGAGCCTACGAGGATTCCTGATGTCCAGACTCACTGCTCTAATCTGTTATACCTATTTTTTTGCTACCGAGCCACGCGGTCATGTCAAAGTTCCTTTAGAATCGTCCAACCATTGCCTGGTAACGACATCAATCCCTATTAACTTCAGACCGCCAATCAAGAGGTTGAAGAGAAAAATATGACTGTAGGTCAGCAGATTGGTACGGTCTGCGGGCTCACTCTAATGCTTTCCCATGTTTTACTGTCTGTTTTCAGACTTCGGATCTCTCCAGATGTGCCCAGAAAATTGGTGAAGTCATCACATCTGCGATGGATGGCTTCATTCAATCAACCGTAAAAGAAACTGGTGTAGATTCAAAGCCGTGGTTCAGTCGACAATGCTCCGAAGCAGTTCGATGAAAAAAGGCGGCTTACCGAGCCTACAACACATCTCGAACGTCAGAAAACAGATCAGCATATAACAAATTGTTTTCTTCTGTATCTTCATTTTCTTTTTTCTGGTACAATTTCGGAACCAACCGAAAAGAGCTACAGCAATAAATTAAAAACAATAAAACACCTTACAATTTGACATTTTGAATATCTTATTCCTTAGAATATACAATATTTCTAGCTAGGAATTAATATCGACCAGGCAAACATTAGACAACTTCAAATTACATCTACCTCAATTGATGAAAAATTACCATGTTTTGGTAACCGATAATTTAATGTTTCAAAGACCCAATCATGTTCGATTACGTCTAAAAGAGATCGAAATGAGAATCTAGTTTCCTTTAATGGAAGCAATCTTCCCAGCAAGCCCTCCATTGATATGCTTGGTGTAACTTTAAGTGACCAGCTCAGGTATGGGGGCTCCATCGAAGCCAGAGTAGAATTAGGCTGATTAACTCGTCTATCCTAACAAACGAACTGCAATCTTTTTGGGAATGCTGTCCTCGTTCTACTGGTATTTTAATGGAAGATGCTCTGAGAAACTAGCGTCATTGATCTCTTCGGAACTGGTGCATAGTCTGGAAATACGCCAAACGCGCGCCCAACATTTGCACATGGTTGACATTTGTTACATGAGAACGGGTCACTTCTACGACTCGTTCTTGTGTTCAACAGCTCGGCTGTTAAATTATCTCTCGGCCTCTGCGTTTCCTCCATCCTACAACATGGGTCTCTTCAAGACCCAGGTTCACTCCATCCTATCCTCTAAAAGATCCTCCACACAGCATTCCCAACGATGATATAGGCCTTGAGGGAAATTGTTTCCAAGGCGTCTCCTGTGTAAACACCGGAAAAAAAAATTGGTAAGATAAACATTGATTGAACATTCTCTGTTCAAAGCCATTTTCAAATTGTTGAGACGACTTACTTATAGGATTTTATTTACCCTAACCATCTTTTTTCTGATGTTTGAAATGATTTAATAATCTTTTCCGTGAAAACCAATTTACTCAGAAAATAATCGTGATAATTAAAATAATTTATTCCGTGAGGTGCTTACAGTTGAAATTTATTTTCCTCGCTTTCAAAGATGGCTGGTTTTTCTTAATGTTTTTCAAGGACGTGAATGCTTTTTAAGTCAATGAAATTAAATGTTTATGGTAAATCTATGAATTATTATAAGGAATTATATTGTTTAGGTTTCGTGAAAATACTTAGAAGTGGGGAATAAATATTTTTCTAATTTGATTTATTAACGTTATATGAAGATCATTGGTTATTTTGTTACAGTAAATTTAATATAAGACCGTTTCTTTCTATAAAGTGTTCTTATTAGACTCAAAAATGCTCAAATTAAATGATTAAATAAACACACATTTTCGTGATTCGGCAAAAACGTCCAAAGGCATATTCAAAATTATTGTTTAGATACTTTTTTTTTACAGTAACTCCACACAGGAGACCCTGAGGGAAATAATTTCCCTCGAGGCCTATATCATCTTTGGGGATGCTGTGTAGAGGGTCTTTAAGAAGATAGGAAGATGTGAACTTAGGTCTTGAAGAGACCCATGTCATAGGATGGAGGAAACACAGAGGCCGGCAAATCATTCCACAGCCGAGCTGTTGAACACAAGAACGAATGAACGTTCTCGTGTAACAAATGTGAACCGTGTTCAAATTTTGGGCACTTAGAAATGATAAATAATAACTATTGGTACGTAGAAGCATTAATTCACAAATAAATTTCACACAACATGTTGAAATTATTTAATATTAAATTTGAAGTGCATTTCTTCCCAATTATTTCATATAATGAATTTATAGTCTGATGATGCCTGTTGCAAGGTGAAATCGTGGGGTCTAATTTTATTATTTTTTTTTACCATATTGTTATGTTAAAATGGAGTTCCACCACGAAATTTTCAGTTTCAAAATTATAAATATATTTATTTGAATCCGCCTTCCTTTTGACTTCACATTTAATCAATGGGAATATTTTCTTTGGAATCAAATGTAATCAGAAAAATAGCACATAAACGCAAAATCAATAGTTCAATTAACCACCACCATGCAAGTCATCACTTTGATCAAAACGAGGTTTTATAACGAACTAACTCAAATTAAAGAAATAATATTTTGATATCGCCCACAGTCAAGGACATTACAATAAAAAAACTCTTACCTTTTAAAACATTTTAATGATCCCTTTTCCTTAAACTTTTACACAAACCAGGCGTTTCAACCTAACCGTTACGTAATTTAAGTGATAGTAATTTTATATTCTTACGCAAAATGTTAAAAATTCTTCCTAATGGTATACTTGAGAATAACAATTTGTCAAACCAAGTTTAATAAAGTTCGGGGCAAAGAACGCGTCTAACTTATATTACTTATAGTAGGTATAGCCGAGGGATACGCTTAAACTCGACGTAACACAATTAAAAACCCATCAAGACTTGGACGATGTTATGAAATTATCTACCTTTTGAAATTACTTACGATTTACGAAGTTACGAGCGGTTACAGTGTTACAACCACGATAATATATTAAATCTTATTCTTCTTCTGGTACCATCTTCTATTGGAGGCTGGCTGTCATCGGGACAACCGTAATCAATAACAGAGTAGTTTGTCAAACGGTTCAAAGAGTCGGGTTTTCAATCATCGTTAAGGGACAGCACTCAGAAATGGCTCTAAACATCATATTGCAAGTTTGCTAACTCAATCAATAAGACAAATGATTTATCTTGTAGATTCTATATTGAGAGTTAAGATAATGTGTAAGGTTTCAAAAGACAAAAATCCTCAAAATCTTTAAATTCTATGAAATACATCCCAAAATGTCTGAAATTACGTGCAGTTTGAAAACCAGTGAAAGCAATTTTGTACGTTGTACCTAAATTGGCAGTTTGTGTTTAATATAGAATTTAAAAGAGTACAGTTTGAGAATTATAGAATTTACAGATAAATTATTAACTCGCAAAGTATGTATTTTTGGATGCTGGTCCTTAAGTCGTCTGTTATTGATTGCTCGGGCAAGATTTTCTGCTCATTATGATAATAGTAGGGAGAATTCAAGAATTGTCATGGTTTTCGTAATCTTGAAATGTTTACCTTTCTTTTTACAAACTAAAAATAATAAAAAAAACAATAAATCTTTAAACTGCGGTCTGCAGTCCGGAACAACTCTCCAAAGCTGTTCTTAGTACCAGCACTTAGTACCAAAACTGTACTTAGTACCAGACTGGTACAAAGTACCACTGGTACTGGTACTAAGTGCCTAAGAAAAAGAGAAAAACCGATAACATTTTGGAAGGCGGGTGTGGGTACCGCCGCCCCGGGAACCTTTTATTGGATAACCAACACCTCACTGCCATTAGTGGTGACTTAGCAAGGGTGGCCGAGTTCATGGGGTGAGATATGTCCAGGTCTCGACAGCAGATGCGCCTATCTACCAACAATGTAACGGGCCATGTCGGGAGAGGCCGGTATGGGAGAGAATGTTTGATATATTTAGCCAAACTCCCTCAACCCATCGCCTTGCACTACAATGGGATTCGTGTAGATTCGTACATCCCTCACTCCTTAGCATACTGTCCCTCAAATTCCTTCAAACTCCTCATACCGTTTTCTTTCCCACAACTTCCTTTCTTTCCTTTTCTTAAAAAAACATCCACACAGCATCCCCAAAGATCATATCAGCCCCGAGGGAAATTATTTTTCCCAAGGCCTGTTGTATGGAGTTAATCTAAAAATAAGTACTATACTTAGTACCAGTTAAGTAGATTACGAAGCAATGAACTGCAGCGCCTTCCTCTGCTACGTCTTCCAACAAACTTCTTTAGAGTTATAAATTGGGTATCTTGTATTTTTCGTTTTTCATAAGTGATCAAGGATTTGTTTTCTTTTTTAAAGAAAGGCAAATATTCCCTGGTCACAAATAACCTGACAACATTTGAAAATCTCCTGCTACCATCACAGTAAGTCGATGATGTTGCTTGAGTCGTGGTGGAGGACTTAGACCCAGACGCAAAACAAACTCACCCACTGACCGGTCGAATTAAAGTTATCTTACTTTTACATCTGTTACAATTTCACAATAATTCTTAAAATCACTAATTAAAAAAAAATCAAAATTGGTAAACCTAACTGTCCATATGTTCGGAGTATCTTGAGAATGTGTCGTATCCACATTCATACACTTCTCACTCCCCTGTTTGGTCAGGTTCTCGTGACGTACATGGGAATAGAGAAAACATAACAACGAACTGTGCTGATATATATTTTTTCTAAATATGTGTGCCTTGAACAAGTCTGGTATAAGTGGGAAGAATAGAGAAATACATTATGAAATGTTTATTTTTGAATTGTCCAAATAATGTTCATTTTCGTGTCTCGGACTCAATGAATGCTTCATTGATGCGACTCACCTGGAGTTCCCACCTACCTATTTAATTATATTATACAACCCGGCGTTACCCGGGGTATCTTTTGGGTAAGTTTTGAGGTTGTGATGTATTACCCCTTCCCCTACCCAAAGTTTTCCTATTATTTTGAAATTTATGTAGACAGTGACCTTCCCCTGGTTTCGAAGGTTAAGAGTGCAAAATTTCACCAAGCTCGGAATAAAACTGCAGATTTGTATACAAAACAATCAAACACTGCCCGTCCGAGACATTCTTCTTTATATAATAGAAAACAGTTCTGGGGTCTATGGAATATAAGAAATTGAGAATTTTATTGTGTAGACTCCCTTTCACGAGAAAGACGTGGAATTCATTTCACAATTTCCTTGAAACCACGCATTTAACTCGATCGTCATTCAAGGCTCTAGTTATTTGAAATAACAAGATGATGGAAATTATGACAAACACGAGCAGTGTTGTTGTTTTCGTCTATAAATTAACGCGGCTAATCGCGGTTATTAATATCGAATTAATCTTTCCAAAAGAGTATATAACAGCTATACGCCGGGTAACGAATCAGTTATTAGTGATATTTTAACACATTTATAGAGAAGTAATATTCCATAACCTTTGGGCGAATCGACGTTTATTGATATTCTAAGAGAAAAGACGTCTGACGTCATCAGCAATGTAAAATACCATGGATTGTTACAAAACAAACATAAAGTCAAGGTTTTGGATAAAAATAGACGTAACAAAGTGACTGTTATTATGTTTGATTAGTTGGAAGGGGTGGTACCACCCCCTGGTATTTAAGGACAGTGGGAGTGAAGTAGATACAATGATAATGTATGAGAATTGGAAGGCCGTAAGTTCTTAGTTCGATTCAGGACGACTCAAAATCTTGTTACTCTGAAAAAAACCTTGGAATCCATCTTTTTATATATATATATGGTAGAAATTACAAACTAGAAATATAATTAATATATATATGATAATAATAATAATAAATGGATTATTTTTATAGCGCCGTTTTCGTGAGAAAATCATCTCAAAGGTGCTTTACAAAATAATTTATCTAACCCATACCTTATCACTTAGACTTATATATAATAATTTATATATTAGATTAATTACTAATGGCTTACAGCTAAGATTTATAACTAGAAAATACCTAATTCAGACTTATAATTAGTGATTTACATCCAAGACTTATATAGATAACGACTTACAACATAGACCTGTAGCTAGTGACTTAAAACTAGGCTTACTACTAACGTATTTACATTTCAGACTAAATTATGTACAAAATAAAATATAATATATTTATATATATATATATATATATATACAAATTTAATTACATACAGTTATAATTATATTTCTAGTTTGTAATTTCTACCATAGGACGAATAAAATAAATTACAGATAATGGGAAATTTTCAACGAAAACGTGATCCCAAAATACGCTAAATGAGAAACTGAATATTGTCTTTCTAAAAAATACGACACATCACCAAGTTACCGCTTCAACGAAAATATAAATATAATAGTTTTCGCGAAATTCAAACAAAAGAGATCTTTTGGAGAAGTTGGTGTGTTGATAGTAAGAAAAATGCTTTTTAAATTAACGGATATCATGTTGGATTTTATGTCCTAAAAATATTAAACGAAATTACTCTCAAACATATTGGAAAGAAGGCATCTGCGACCTTAACACACAAGTTCTGAAGACGTTAAGGCTTTTAATATAATACAGCGTTTAACGTTTGCACAGAGCCGTTGTATAATATTGGAGAAGAAGTTTACGTAGGTCATTAGGTCAGGCAGTTGTGGAGAATCTGTGGCTAACATTCTTTTTTTTTTAGTTTCTATATAATTTTGATATTATAAGGTAAGGTATAAATATTAAAAATACATATATATATTATATATAATAGAATTTTTTCATAGTCCTCCTCACTAGGAGATCCTGTGCTGAGGCGGACCAGGTTTTGCACAAAGGGGTTTCAGCGACTTCTATATTTCAACTTCAAGGTTAGGGTAGGGTCTTTCCAATCATTTCCATGACGTTTTTTTGAGAATAGTAGTCAGTTTTTGTTCTGGTAATTCCTTAAGCCAAGTTTTGCTGGACTTAATGCAATTATTGATTGAATTACTTTTTTTAATATTAAGTGGGAGTTTGTCATATAATTTTATATCTAAAAATTCAGAGCTTCTTTGTCCAAAAGTAGTATTGCATTTAGGTATATTTATCTTATCTAATTGCTTTGTTCTGGTATTATGATCATGAAGAGTCTTAGCCATTTTCTCATTTTTAAGATGATTAACTAGAATATCTTTGACAAAGATTTTTTGGATACTTGGAACGTTGAAATGTTTAAAAATTTCCGTTGTTGACGTCCTTATGGGGACCTTTAAAATGGTCTTTATGGTGCATTTCTAGGTTGTATTTAACGGTTTCATGCAATTTGATGCAGCTGAGCCCCATCCTAAAATTCCATATTTCAAATGAGAGAGACGTAAAGCATAATATATTTCATTTAGATCCCCGATTGACAGGATATTTCGTAATTTTTTGAAGAAATTGTTGAGTTTTATTAACTTTTTTGGTGTTCCGTTAATGTGTACATCCCAGCGAAGTTTATCATCGATTAAGATTCCAAGATATTTAATGTTTTTAGCTTTGGTTAAATGCGGGCAAGTGCAATGAGGTAAATTATTTAGACATTCATGTATTTTAAGTGTGTGCTCATTCATTAGTTGGCCTCTTTACAACAGCAGTGTCAAAATACTTCGATGCACACTTATTTTATAACCATTATACACAATCTACGTGGTAGAGTCGAACCCAGAGCTCGTACGTGACAACATTAATTGCTTACCTCATTTATGAACACATTCATATTACGTAATCGCAACGAATCCGCGCATGTACGGGCCAGTACCAGTCGATATTATCGAATAAAATATTTTGACGGTGCTGGTGGCTGCGGCTGACGTCTGCGCCTGCGCAGTTAGTATGAACACATAACGCTAGCATCACCGTCAATTCTGGTCAATAGATGCAGATATTTTTAAAATGAAGAAGACGAACAATGAAAAATTGATTGAATTGGTCACGGAATATAGGTCTTAAAATAATAATAAATGTGAGAACAGGATTATTAAATCCTCCAACATGTTGTGGTGGATGTTAATGCTCAGCTTGCTGCTGTACTCACGTCTGTGCTGTGTCTGAGCTGTGATGCACTGTGTAATGTGAATACTAGCGTCTGGCCGTGCCTGTACTGTACTGTTCTGCACTGCGCGGTGCTGGTAGATATGTAAAGACCTTTATTGCGATACTTCAATATACAACTTAAAAACGGTATATTACACAAAAGTTAACTAGAATGTTGTATTATTTTTGAGGAGGATCATACGATAACATCCTTAACTTGGTCAAAGTAGTTCAAAGATTAATTATCAAAATTATTTTTTAAAAACCCTCCACACTCTCAACCAAAGTGCTCTATACGATAATCAAAACACCAAAAGTAGAAGATATCTGCACAAAAACCTTATTTTTTTAATAATTTATCAATGAGATCCCAATACAATCAAAGTTTCAAAATTTATTATTTAGCAGATTTTAGAAAATAAACATTTTGATGATCTTTCGATAAAAAAATATAAAAGATATTAAATCATGGTTTGAACTTGTCCTTAAATACAGTAAATTGATTTTCTAATAGAATAATTTTTCATAGTTTTATTTACAAATCATTCACTAATTTTCAAAATAATACTAAAACAACTGTGGAAGATACTCTCAGTATCGCCCTGGTGAAAGACCAAAATTCAGAATTGAAACGTTGCTTGAAATGGCTTTTAGCCGTGTTTGGTGACCAGATCTGAATAGCCAGGTATTTCCCTATTTCCCTACCTTCCCCTTCTCCTTCCCCTCCCCAATACCTTCTGCCGCACAACATTCCCCAATTGGTAATGCAATAGTCTCACTGGCTCCAGACGGTTGGGAGCAGTTGGAACTCTTGTGCGGTATTCATATGAAAAATAAAAAAAACTCGTATAAGCAAGTGTAAGGCTGCTCTCTGACGGTCCGGCGAGGAACGAACTTTTCAGTCGCTACTGCAGACACCACGCAGAAGTGGTGAATACATAATTTTCCTTACTTTATGAATTATATTAGGTATAAGTTATATTAGGATCATTCGTTCGGTTTAGATTTATTTTAATATTAGACCCTTTCTTTCTTTCTTTATGTAAGGGTTCGGGTTTGTTGTCGTCAAACGGGACGTGATTAGTCACTAAGATATGTTCTGCGAATTTAAATAAAGTGTTTTTATTATTATAACATCGTATATGTTCTTTGAATCTAGTTGATAAAGCCCTTCCCGTCTACCCTATATAGGTAGCGTTGCAGTCGGCGTGGCCACATTTTAAATCATATGTACCACTATTATTAAGATTTTTTACTTTTTTAAGTTTCTTACTTGTTCACAATTAAACCCAAAAACAATTAATAACTATAGACAAGCTATTATTACTTGTGGCTAACAAAATGCATTCACCGGTTCATCGATCTGTAATACCAAACTATACTCGTATGTGCACTGCACTTGACCCATGAACGTGATGCCGCGTAAAAATACATACATTGTTTATTTTATGCACGGGTAGATAATATTATACAGAACCATACTTACCTGGCATGTGACTTGAGATAAACACTGTTTATTAGCAAAATTTATATATGGTTCCGCACGTACATGACATAATATTGCACGACACGTGTCATTGGAGATATTCTTTAATCCTTGTATTTATTTTAATAATTTATACATGTACTTACGAAACGTATTTTTTTATGATGGGTGAATGTGATTCGGGCTTGAATGTGGGCTTCAAATAATGTTAATAAAATTAGATACGTGTAATTAGGATACATAGAAATTACATGAGCGCTACTCTCGTGCATATTGAATTTAAGGATATGAACGTTTGAAAAGGTAAGTTTTTTTTTAATTTGGATCGAAATTCTGTTGAACTTGTTATGCATCTTAGTTTCGGGGGGGGGGGGGTTTATTCCAATTCCAACTTTAGCCCAGATATTCTGGATGCGGGATCTCCAAACTTAGTATTTGGCTTGCGTTTAGGTTCTATTAGTCTCCCGATAGCCGATGATGATGCTGATCTAAAAGTTGACTGCCTTAGACTGTTGTTTTTCCGAACGCATAGTTCGGAGATGTAAGGTGGGGCCATTTGATTGGTGGATTTAAACACTATCCACCAGATTTTGTATTAGATTCTTTCGTGGCACTTGAGCCAGTGGAGGCTACGAAGGTGTTCTTAAAGGTACGAATATTTAGGAACCCCGATAACATTAAAAACGGATTGAAGTTTGTTAGTTTGATATTTAGGAAAGCTGGCATAAATTCCTTTACGATAATCGAGACGTGAGACTATATAGGAGTTAATCAATAGTTTTGTTCCCTCTATAGGAAGGTTTCATAATTTAAAAAAAACGATACTTACAGAATGCTATTTACTTGAGTTTTTATCAAAAGGTTAAGAATCCAAATTAACACCAAACAATTTGACTGATGTTTTTGGAATTCTGTCGCTATTTACAAAGACTTTTGTAAAATGTGATATACCTAGAACTCCTCTGTCAAAAAGATACATAAAAACTATTTTCTTTATGAATGTCAGTCTTGTTGTTACATAGAAAATTAAATTTTAGATTTTAGGCCAAAATACCCAATTAAAAGATTCATCTTTTTTTTATCAAAGCTATAGAATAATATCTAGGACTTATGTTCATTTTAAATTGTACATAATTATAAGAAAAATATTACATTCGCATAATCATATGTAATTTTTTTAAATCTCATTATTATTTGTAAGGCTAAAAAAAATCTCATTATTTATAATTTTTTAAAATATTCTCATTATTATTAAGAATTTTAAAAAAATATTCCCATTATTATTTATAATTTAAAAAAATATACTCATTATTACATATAATTCTAAAAAATATTCTTATTATTATTTGTAATTTAAAAAAAAATATTCTTATTAATGTTTATAATATAAAAAATATTATTACAAAATTTTTAAATAATTAAATATTAACAAATTATTATAAGCAATAATTATTAACCTGAAAAATCATACAAATTGAATAATCTTCCGAGAAAAAATACATGCTGGAAAGGTCGCGGGTTCGGGTCCCATCGGCAGCATGTATTTTTTCTCGGAAGATTATTCAATTTGTATGATTTTTCAGGTTAATAATTATTGCTGATAATAATTTGTTACCATTTGTGCTATGCATAAAAAATCTTGTCTTATAAACATTAGTTTATCATTTAAAATAATAATTAAATATTCTTATAAAATTTCAAAATAATAAAATACAGACCATTGAAGAAAATAATTTGTCGTGATTTTAAATGAAACTTCGGTAATTATATGTGAATAATAATAGTCTTACCTAATCTACTAATAATAACCAGGTTAATATAATTATATATTAAATACAACATAAAGCATCAAAAAAAGCGTTTTTGGGGGCCGAAATTTTAAAATTTATGTACGATACATTTTTGTTCCAACTTAAATAGATCGTTTTGAAATTTAAATTTAAGTCATAAAAAAAAATTGTTTTCATCATGGAAGAGGGGCAATATACATTTTTTTTAAATTGCCTTTAGCTCACATATATTGCTTCTAAAATCACAAAAAAAAAGAATTTAAAAGCGCCCATTTTATAAGTTAAAACAAAAATCAATGAAACAGCTGCAACACATTTGCTATGCCTTTTGATTTTAAAAAAAGTCATTCAGTTTCGTTGGGTATTTTGGCCACAAATACAAAATTAAGTTTTTTAAGAAGAAGTCCACGACTGCGTTCCTTTAATGTCCTAAGAAAAGTTTGATCTCACAACCAGCCGAAAACGATGGACCTGTCTCTTTGCCTATCGAAATATTGAAGCCTCGGGGTTGATTTGACAAATAGTTATATGGAAGATGGTTTTTAATTCTTGCTATCATTTTAATATTATAAATTTCCCACAGATTTGAAAACATTCAATGCTATGTGGATTTATTTTTTCTCGTAAAATAAATAATTTTGTGTGGTTTTCTTTTGCTGACGGCCACTTCCATCAATAAAAACAAAGCAAACACTTAATTATTAAAAACTGTTCCCTCAGTAGAACCCTCGCAAAAAAATTATTTTGAGTACAGCTTGGTAGAGTATTACAGACATTTAATCATTTGGAAATAAAAAAAAGTTCATGACTATGGAAACACCAAGATTTTTGACGTGACGTTTTTGCTCGTGTCCAACTCAGAATTTGTTCACAAAATGATTTATGAATGATATGTGTAGATGTATACCGATTTTGAAACTATTTTATCGGTGTACATTCAGATTTGAGGTAATGTTTCATATTCCAGTTTGACAGTTTATTACTTGTAAACTTATTCTGTGTTATGTATCCTAAAAATATATGGATAATAATTCATTGTCTTAGCTAAAATACATTCTTGAATATAATGGTAACAATCACTTTATCATTTGTATTAGCGTCTTGCAATATATCGTAAGGAATAAATACAGTTAGCTTCTTTTTTTTTCAATTTAACATGTATGAAAACTTAGACAAATCCGTATTTAGTTTTGATAATGTAACTGTATATCTTTATATGGTCTATAAATAATGTGTAATGATAATGCCTGTCCAAAAAGAGAAAATAAATGTGAAAAAATAAAAATAAAAAATAAATTCGTAGAATAGATGTAATATAATAGATGTAGTAGGAAGTAATATTTGTACAGCGCCCTTGAGGTGATTTTTCACAAAAACGGCGCTATAAAAATCATCCGATTATTATTAATATTATTATTAAACAAATAATATTATCCACAGGAAAAAACATCGTAAGCCATTTTTTTTTCTTTTTTATTTGTAATTTTGATGTGTGAATATTATTTTTTAGATTTATCTATTTATCATCTGATATATGGTTATTTCGATAAATATATTTCATAAATACAAAAAATCATCTTTCCATGTTATCTTTCTTGCAAAGCGTTAAATAATATTAAAAAAAGTTTGATTATAAGATTGTCTTAGAATATGATGTAGAATCATCTCCTTTCGATAAGTACCAACTTACACTCATCTTCTTATGAGTCATCTTGGTGCTATCGTTTAAAACATTTTAAAAACGATCGCAGCGCCCCCATTTTTGTACCTACTGTAAAATACCATGCTGTCAGTGGATATAATTTTATTTCAGTTATTTTACAGTAGTTACCTACTTTAATCATATTGTGTACATATATATATATATATACATATATGTTTTTTTTTACTTTAAACAAACCAAAGAGGTATTTTTTTATCACTCATTTGTAAATGTGGTTTTTTAACACGAAAAAACTACTTGAACATGTTGATAGTCAACACATAGTGAAGGTAAAAGATATTTGAAATTCAAATACGAAATCTTTTTACCACCCATGCAAAAAATGTTTTCAGAACAAAGGGTTTGGCTCAGGGGATAACCCTGTTTTTTACAGCTATTCTAGATAAAATAGTTATACAGCACGTACATAGCATAGCTACTAAAACTTTTAGAAAAAAAGTTATCCGTCTCCTTTTTTAACTTTCAAGACCACTTACATCATGAGCTATGGGGCTAAATCGCTTAACATCAAATACCTGGAAGCGTAATCTATACCGATTGGAATGAAATCTGTTGTCGCCAAATTACATAAGACCCTTATACTCCTAGGTCAAATATAGGCCAATGAAATTGATTATGCATTCGAGAAACCGATTTCCATATTTGATAAAGTTCAAAACTATTTCGCCTGGAGTATGGAAATATTTACCTTATATCTGGTACCAAGGATATAACAATTCTATCGGTTTATACATCTTCAGAAAATTATTTAATATGGGATATTAACTTAACATAAAATACCTGGAAGCGTAATCTATACCGACTGGAATGAAATCTGTTGTCGCCAAATTACATAAGACCCTTATACTCCTAGGTCAAATATAGGCCAATGAAATTGATTATGCATTCGAGAAACCGATTTCCATATTTGATAAAGTTCAAAACTATTTCGCCTGGAGTATGGAAATATTTACCTTATATCTGGTACCCCGGATATAACAATTCTATCGGTTTATACATCTTCAGAAAATTATTTAATATGGGATATTAACTTAACATAAAATACCTGGAAGCGTAATCTATACCGACTGGAATGAAATCTGTTGTCGCCAAATTACATAAGACCCTTATACTCCTAGGTCAAATATAGGCCAATGAAATTGATTATGCATTCGAGAAACCGATTTTCATATTTGATAAAGTTCAAAACTATTTCGCCTGGAGTATGGAAATATTTACCTTATATCTAGTACCCCGGATATAACAATTCTATCGGTTTATACATCTTCAGAAAATTATTTAATATGGGATATTAACTTAACATAAAATACCTGGAAGCGTAATCTATACCGACTGGAATGAAATCTGTTGTCGCCAAATTACATAAGACCCTTATACTCCTAGGTCAAATATAGGCCAATGAAATTGATTATGCATTCGAGAAACCGATTTTCATATTTGATAAAGTTCAAAACTATTTCGCCTGGAGTATGGAAATATTTACCTTATATCTAGTACCCCGGATATAACAATTCTATCGGTTTATACATCTTCAGAAAATTATTTAATATGGGATAAAAAAATAACATAGCTAACAATATAAGGAGATTAAAATGTTTATAGATCTTTTATATAGGCGATGTTCTACAGAATTATTTTGTGATGCCATCCTTGGTTGGGGCCTGCCAAAATTTAAATAAAAAATATTTCTTAGATTAGTTTCAACAGGAGTTCGAATGGAAATTGTCTGAAATTGAATGAAAAATTAGAAGTTTGCAAATATGGAATTTAGGCTTTTGTATGGCAAGAACGCTAGACAGTTTTATAAAAATATGCTTAGCTTGTATTGTACAAAACGTACCGAGGAAATGCAGTAATCTTAAAAAATGTTTTTTTAATAAGAAGAACAAATAACCTAACCATCGTTTTCATTAATTGTTTTTGTCTTTAATTCCTAGAACTCCGAAAAAAACGTTACCTTTATATTATTATTTTTTTGTATTTAATTTATAGAATCATGTAAATCAAAATTTAGTGATAATAATACTATTAAATTGGATTTATAAAAATTTGTCCTACAAACTTTTTGAACTCCCTTGGAACATATTTAACTTAAGCATTTTTTTTTAAACAGCGTAATCTGGCTTTACTTTTCAATTATTAAGGCTGGTGCAAAAATTCTTATAAATAATGGCGCGCCTATACAGAGCTCGATTTTTCCAATGATTTCATTTCATTAGAATTTTATGAAAAAATACCCGCTAAAGTTTCAGAGTTCGATTTTTACGATAAAAAAAAACATTAGCGTTTCGTGATAAATTACCCATTTAAGATTCGCGGTAAGAGCGTAAAACACAGCTTATTGTACATATGAAATTGAATACGCCTGTCAGTCTCCTATGGGATACGTAATTCCCATTTCTTCACGTATATAACGTAGAAACGTAGATGACGTGGATTCAGGATTCAGAACCAGTACATGAAAAGCGTACAGGGTAAATCCCCCGACCCGATCCCTTGTTATTCCCAGGGCATTCAAAGCCGGGCTGGACGGAGGTCAACTCTAACCAAAGGTCAATCCTTTTTCTGACCTCAACATCAAACAAAGACCCGAACAGTCTATTGCTTAGTTATGGCGGGACAGATTAACCAGTGGTGTAGCGACGAATCCTTGTATACCGGTCAAACGGCCCATAATTCCAGTGGTGTGCGGACAACTATATTCCGAGTTTCTTTATTATCGAACATTTCTTGCTAAAAATTGGATTTGTTTTCAAGCCACTGCAGGTAGGAGTATCGCCTCCCCAATTCTTGTGTGTTGTGAAGCTTAAAGGAGTCGGAATGGTAAGCAGATTGAGAAATACTTGGCTATATAGATCTAATCACTGAACACGGCCAAATCAACTTTCGATTGCGTGCGGCAGAGATCAGAAAAAAAATTAAATTCATTTCTCCGCGTTTAGAGACCAAAGTAGAATAGTCGAGTACATACCAACTTTCTCCTCCTCATGTTCTTCTCCCTACCTCTATTTAGCCTTACGTCATACCCCAATTGTGGATGCCATATTCGCTCCGAGCAGTTGATACAAGTCATATAATTAGTTAATTCCTACAGAGCAATTAGTCATATAATTATTTCAATTTTTACTGTCATATTTTGTAATTAGCTCGTGAACCTTATTGTAAGATATTTTCTTATCATTGAAGATAATATTAAAAAATCCCAAATGAAATATGAAACAGAAAAAAAAACAGAGAAAATAAATAGGTAGCGATCGCATCTGGAACTCTAACCCAGGATCTCTCGGTCTATCTGGGACCTGCGCTCTCACTAATTAAGCTAATGCTACCTCATTGCTTTCCGTCATTCCTATCGAAAGATTGCAGGCTAAAATATATGGTAATTAATTAAAGATGATAATAACAGTTCTTAAATTGAGGTATGATATCGATAATGATGGGGTGCAATGAGGTAGCATTGGCTCAATTATTTGGAGCGCAGGTTCCTGACCAGTTTCCGATATCCCTCACCCTCATATTCATCTACCAATTGATAATTAACTATCTCGATTCAAAAGATATCAAAATAATGATAATAAGATATAAAAATTGCATAAATGACATAACATGCAATATGGACTGTGATAAACTAAATCATAAATCTAATATAAAAAATCATAATAGATTAGAATGTTAAATGGAAAGACCATATCAACCTCGCTCTAGAACGAATAATAAAACGTATCTATGTCTTCTATAACATACGCAACACATTAAGAAAACAAATGAAATGGTCTATCATGAAACCAATTGAAATGGTCTATCATGAAAATAATTGAAATGGTCTATCGTGAAAACAATTTAAATGATCTTTCATGAAAACAATTTAAATGGTCTATCATGAAAACAATTTAAATGGTCTATCACGAAAACAATTGAAATGGTCTATCATGAAACCAATTGAAATGGTCTATCATGAAAATAATTGAATGGTCTATCATGAAAACAATTTAAATGGTCTTTCATGAAAACAATTTAAATGGTCTATCATGAAAACAATTTAAATGGTCTATCACCCACGAAAACAAAAGAAATGGTCTATTATGGAAACAATTGAAATGGTCTTAAATGAAAACAATTTAAATGGTCTATAACGAAAGCAAAAGAAATGGTCTATCATGAACACAATTTAAATGGTCTATCATGAAAACAATTTAAATGGTCTATCATGAAAACAATTGAAATGGTCTATCATGAAAACAATTGAAATGGTCTATCATGAAACCAATTGAAATGGTCTATCATGAAAATAATTGAAATGGTCTATCATGAAAACAATTTAAATGGTCTTTCATGAAAACAATTTAAATGGTCTATCATGAAAACAATTTAAATGGTCTATCACGAAAACAATTGAAATGGTCTATCATGAAACCAATTGAAATGGTCTATCATGAAAATAATTGAAATGGTCTATCATGAAAACAATTTGAATGGTCTATCATGAAAACAATCCAAATGGTCTATCCCGAAAACAAAAGAAATGGTCTATCATGGAAACAATTGAAATGGTCTTTCATGAAAACAATTTAAATGGTCTATAACGAAAGCAAAAGAAATGGTCTATCATGAAAACAATTTAAATGGTCTATCATGAAAACAATTTAAATGGTCTATCATGAAAACAATTTAAATGGTCTATCATGAAAACAATTGAAATGGTCTATCATGAAAACAATTGAAATGGTCTATCATGTCTATCTGCAATTCAGTCCCTATTGCAGTATGGTATTATTGGGTGGGGACGGTCCTTTAAAGCCTCACTACAGCCAATAATTTTTAAAATCATCATAAAAAGCATACGACTTCCCTAACTCTAGAGATATTTCGTGAATTTAATATACAAAATTGTATAAAAGAAACGTCAAAAATCATATTTACAAAGAATTTTTCATCAAAAAAATTCTCCTCAATAGATTCAAAACAAATGTTTTAATAGCCATCCCCCATGCTTAGAACTACCACAGCACCGAACCATTACTTGTATTTAGGCATAAGATGGTACAACATATTATTATCCAAAAACAAAATTAATGTAACCTAAACTTTGAAATATGAACAATTCAAAACGCAAATTCACTCCCTCAACTTAGATAATAATATATTGTCCCCCTAATGTATACTATCCAGCATATAAATCACTATTTGTTTTTAATTATTGTTATTCTAAAATTATTTTCTTAATTTACGCTTGTAGTTATTTAATAAAATTTTAATATAGTTCACTTTATCCCCTACTAGACAAACAAAAAAATGTATATAAATACTTATTCTCAATAGAATAGATCAATAAGAAGGAGAAAAAAATTATCTTTTATTCATGTTATATTTTTTGTGATAAATAAAAGTAATAATATTATTTTTTCACTTTATGTAATGAGACAGTCATTTTAATTACAACACATAATTGCGATGAGAAACAAGTTTTATTGAGATCATGAGAATGTTCACTTTTATAAATTATTTTTAAATAAAATAATTTTTTTCCTACATAAAATACTGCCACTGGCACATGAAGAGGCGATAATGATATAAATACGAGTATATATTTTTTTACAATACAAATTAATAAATTCAAACTTTGCTTTTTTTATATGAATACCGCACAACAGTCCCAAACTGCTCCCAACCGTCTGGAGCCAGTGAGACTACGGCATTCTCAAATGGGGAATGTTGTGAGGCTTAAGGTATTGGGGAGCGAAAGGAGAAGGGGGAGAGGAAGGTGTGGAAAAGGGGAAATACCTGGCTATTCAGATCTGGTCACCAAACACGGCTAAAAGCCATTTCAAGTAACGTTTCAATTCTGAATGGTGGTCTTTCACCAGGGCGATACTGAGAGTATCTTCCACTCTGGAACGTGCGCAAATATACTATATATTATTTTGAAATGAATTAATTGTGAAACAACACAAATTAATTAAATAAAAATTACTTGCGCAAACCGGGATTTGAACCCGCGACCTTCAGATTCGTAGTCGAGAGCCTTACCCCTCGACCAAGGAGGCCGTCATGGTTGCTAGTTGATTTTATCCTTTTAAGAAAAAATGAAAAGAATTTCATAACCATAATATCAAATTTACGTTTTCTACCACTCTTTCCGTGACATTCTTACCGTAACTACGGATACAATTAAAACTAAGACGATAATGAAATTACTATTATTATCATCAGGTGATATTGATATGGCAGTTGACAATCGACAAGGTTTACTTCTTCGCATTATCGTTCATAAAACTTTTACTACCATTAGAATTCTCAACTTAAGTTTATTGTGCGCCAATAGCTGTCAAAATATTAACTTAGTTTAGTATCGACATTCACTGCACTAGAGTGAATAAGTTGTACAGTAAAAATCGGTTCTCGTCTTGAATTTTAAGAGGAACGGCTGCGCTGCCTGTTTCACAAATAACTTAATTTTGGATTTGAGGCCAAAATACCGATCCAAACTGAATGATATGTTTTTTTTTTTTAATTAAAGGTTTAGTATATATCTAGTACCTATGAGAAGTATTTTATTTATTTTTGTTTTAAATTATGAAGTATTAAGGTCATGAAAAAAAATCAAATTTCATAATTTTAGAGGTATCTTAAATATGATTACGTAAATAAAACTATAAAAACAAAACATTTAAAAAAAAGTTTTTTTCGGGTCGATATTTTAAATTATGTACGGCAAAATTTGAGCACTAACGTAAATTGGTTGTTTTTAAATTAATTTAAAGTCCACCGTAATGCGTATTTTAATTTTTTATTTTATATTTTATTATATTTTCAAAATAGATGCGATTAAACTTTTTTTAAAATCACCTTTAGCCCCCACATAATTGTTAATGGTGCCTCTAAAATCTCGAAAAATCAATTTCTTTAATGGCCTATATTTCATAAGGTAAAACAAAAATAAATAAATTACTTCTAATTCGTACTAGATATTTATTATAGTTTTTGATGAAAAAAAAAAATTATTAGGTTTAGGTGAATATTTTGAACTGAAATCCAAAATTAAGTTTTGTATGAAACAGGCCGCCCAGCCTGTTCCTCTTAAGAGTCCTTACATGTACATTTTTTACTTTCTAGGCTTATAAAAAGATATAATAAAAAAATGTCGACGCCGGGGAGTATTTTTATTCACGAATTTAGAATTATTCTAACGAATAAAAATTTCAAACCAAAAAACATGTTTTTCTTGATTTTTAATATCACGGACTAGACCATCGCATCAAAAGAATATTGTCACATTTCGTTTTTAAACTTATTTCCAATTTAATTAATTAAATAATACCGGCACTTGTATTTATTTATGCTGATGAATAAATTTTCTATACCGATTTAAAATATGCTTATATTTTGGCGCTAAGATTTACCGCCAAAACGTTATATTTGTGGGTACAGCGTTAGTGACGTCACGCCGCGCCTATCAGCGTTGATAGGGCCCCGGTGACAGGTGTCTTAGCAGCCGGTAGCGTTGCCCGCGTCACAATGACCATTGTGAACCGTTTAGGAATTTGTAGGTCAGATCGTTTTTTAAATTAATAAATATGAATGAAATTACCTTTGTAGTGTGACAATAAGAACTGGAAAAATTGAAAATAATTCACACAATGTTAAAATAGCCCACTCCGTATTATTTTAAATATAAATACATGGTTAGCATTTCAGATCTTGTTGGTGAGTTCCTCACTTCCATATTATCCCAAACAAATTAAGCAACGACGTTCGCCAATTTAATTTGCCATTTTCCTTGTACAAAATAGTTAACAAATTAAGTTACAAGTGATAAAAAGTTTATCACCGCCGGATCGACATTATAACTCGGTTTTAATCAAATAATCCTTTGAATAACGAGCGAAGATTCCATCCCAAAAGTCCACATTCCTTGAACCCGGATTGGCATCCATCATTAGCTCCTTGTCAATATTCAGGAAGTTGTAGGCTCCCGGAGATACGGGTTTCCAGTCCAAATTATGGAGGATCTCGTCCTTGTGGGGTGTTGGGTTTCTGGAAACAATCAATCAGATACTTGTAGCTTCATCATTTGACTTACAGATCGTTTTATGTTAACATCTCACATCTTCTGATGTATTTTGTTAACATAAATGTATTGCAAATACTGTCTACTATTTCTGAATGTGGGGTATCGTGGTCATATGTTACTTTTGGAGAAACGTAATGAAATAAAAAGATAATTTATTTTAATAAAATTGAATCTTCTTTCCACTTTAATTTTTTCACCTGACCGGTTTCTGCCTCTCACAACCAGTGTGAAGATGATTTTAAAATTATTTTAATAAATTATTGTAATGGAATTGCAATAATACAAAAATAGAAATATGAAATATGAAATAAAAAGTTGTAACTTTTCGACATTAAATAGTATTTTTATCATCTGGAATAACTTTTATTAATTGAACGGTTATATAGTATTCATAAACAGATAAACAGAACTGAACATGCCTTTTAGACTTTTTATGTGAATGCCGCACAAGAATCCCATCGACCATGGCATCTCGATTTTGTTTTTTTTTTTATACAGAATGGAGTGAAGATGGAAAGGAGATGAAAAGAGGAAGTTTGGGAAATATCTCAAATACCCGTAAAAATAATGAAAAACAAAGTTTATACTCTGAATGGTGGTCTTTTACCAGAGCAATACTGAGCATATCTGCCACTCTCTGGAACGTACCTCAAACTAACTAACTAACCATCAGGCCGTTTCTCCGCAGGGGTAGGCAGAGAGGACGGACCGCCAAACAACTTAATCTTTGCATACACTTCTTGCTTCATTCACTTTGATACAACGTCTCATACAATCTCTTCTGTTATTCCGACTTCTGACATGGCCCGTCTCGAGTATTTGATTCACCTAATCGCGCCATGTCTTCCCCGGGCATCCCCGGCTTCTTCTTCCATTCACATTCGCGTCATATATTCTTCTTACACTCCTTTCTTCGCTAATTCGCTCTACATGCCCAAACCATCTAAGCGTCCTTTTCTTAATCTTATTCATTATTCTTACATCAGCCTTGCATTCTTTACGAATCTCGATATTTTTCAGACTATCAAAATAGAATACACTCTTATTATGTTTTTTTAATTAAATGTAAAAAAACATTGATTATTCTTTCGTAAATTTTTGCATTAGCCTTGATTCTACTCAAAGATTACTGAATTCGTAGTTGAAGATCTTAACAGCTCGACCACAGCTGAAATCTATTGTAGGTATTTGATAAAGAACTTTATGAATTACGGGAATTTTTTTTTTAAATAGGTACAAAAAGTGGCTTTTTCATAATATTTGTTTCGGTAATAAATGTTGCTTACCCAAATTTGGCAAAATTGGTCCACAAACGAACCATCTGTTTTGATACGTGAAGCTCATCTGGTTCTTCATTAATTTCCAAAAGTTGTTGATAAGTCTCATCTAGTTTCTCGCATTTAAATAAGTAACATATTTCATCACCGTTTGTCGCTCCTTTGATACTACTGCTATCATTCAATGTAGATTTTTTAAAGTAATTGAGACTTCCGTCGAATGAGAACCGATAGAAATATGTATTAGCAAAGGACGCTATCAAATGACGTGTCAGCATTTTATGGATCGGATAAAATATGCCATCTGAAACGTAATCCACATACTCGCTCATCGATTGGTCAGTAATTACTCCATTCTGGAAGTAAAACTGTTTGATTTTCTCGGCGACATATTTATATTCGTCAGAGTTGAAAATGAACTCCAAACCTCTCAAAGGAACAGAAAACTGAAAGTTGTAGTTTAATTTCTCTAAAATTTCTGGATCGTTTATCAAAGTTCTTAAAAAAACAATTGCTTCTCTTGAGTTGAATCCAATCATCAACGGTATGTTTGTGTTGAATAAGTTTGTGGTGTAGAATTTATCTGGCGACGTTGTTAGGAAGGCTCCGTCATCTTTTGTTACATTTTCAACGGACGGTCCAAACGGTAGAATACTTTTTTGACCATCTCTCACTTCGGTGCTATCAAATGTTTTCGGGGTGGCTTTAACTATCTCACTTGCTTTTACCTTTTTCAAGTTCCTCAACAACTCTTCCGAGGTTTCTGAATTTTTATACAAGAGTTTGGCTAGATTGAATGCCCTTTTTCGAGGATTTTCTGAAAACAGTTGAGAAAGTTCAAACACTCCGCTTTGGCAGATTGCTTTATGGAAAAAGCCAGTTGCAAGAGGAGACTGCATCAGTAACGAAACTGCCGTTCCTCCTGCGTTGTTACCAAATATAGTGACCTTGTCTTTGTCGCCGTTGAAAACATGGATATTGTCTTGCACCCATTTGAGAGCTAGGACTATGTCTTTGAGTCCCATATTTCCAGGTATCACTTCATCTCCGGTGTTCAAGAACCCAAGTGCTCCAAGTCTGTAGTTTGTTGTGACCAATATGACATCTTCATTCATGAAGAAATCAGGGCCGAAGAGTATAGTACTGGAAGACCCTGATGCAAATCCACCTCCATGGATCCAGAACATGACTGGAAGTTGTTTGCCTTCCTGCGTGGTGGATTCTTCGGGTATTATAGGTGTGTAGACGTTGAGTATGAGACAGTCTTCGTCTCCACTTGGAAATCTGTCCATTAAAGGATCTTCTTGAGGACATCTGACTCCATCGTTTGTTGCGTTATATGTACCATCCCACTTTGTGAAAGTTTGAGGTGGCTGAAATAAGAAGGAAAATGTTCATTGCGTACTTACAACAAAGAAAGTTCTAATACTCTTTCTTAATTAAAAAGTATTTTCACTATATAAGCTTAGCATTTATCAGCCAAGGAAAACAGATTTTTTTTAAATTTTAATTACTCAGTTCAATTTGGGGGTAAAATATTTGGCTGAGCTCAAGGTTTGAGTACCTTTCACCATAAAATTTAATTAATATTAAACAAAGCTACTTAAAAAAAACATCGCTTTCAATTTTTTTATGACATTCTAAATTTTATAAAATTTTATCGTTGATTTCTCTCGTGGCCAAAGAGGGTGCTTTCTACAAATATTTTTGTCGAAATTAGCGATGACTCTAACCTCCAAAGGCATAAAACCGTTTTGACAGAATGTAAACAAGACTCGGGTGAAAAACGGATTAATATTTAAACCTTGCGAGGAATACAGGGAATGGAAGGAGAAATGGGGGATCCACCTCTCAGAATGCTGCCAAAAAGAGCGCGAGAGCATAAACAGTTTAAGGCTGAGGTAGGACGAAAAACAAGGTTTGTTATTTTAAAAGCATTTTACGATTTAAGTATTAGATAAGACCCTTTTAGCCTTCGCGCATAAATGTGATAAAAGTGTGTGCGGTTACAATAAAACGTAGTATTTACTCATGTAGCTGAATGCTTTAATGTTCTGTGAATATCGATGCCGTAAAAGGTTTTTATTTATTTAATTTGTCAGTTACTCATCATCAGAAAATCGCGCAGGCTTCACCCAAATTAACGGTGATCTGTTTGTGTCGTTTTCTTTTTAAATCTTAACATACCAAACAATAATAATTTTAAAAATGTGTATTTTGTGCGCGAATATTATCAAATAAAAACTTCAACTTTGGGTGCCTTCGTCAGAGGTGGTGTAATCTGTTGATCAAAAGTTACTGAACTACATCTGAAACAAAGATAGTGTTTCGATAATAATTTAGTAAGTCAGGAAAATGGGAACGTGAAACGCAAAGGCTAGTAGTTTGTTTGGACTCGCTTGAAACAGTATCGTGTGCATTGGAAAAACCAAAAACGTGAATTGGATAAAAGCTTAAATAATATGTTAAACATTGACAATTGAGTTTGAAACTTCAAAGACTTTTATGATTACTCCTTTTAAACTCCAAGAAGTATTGACAAGGTCGTGACGAATCCGATGAATGTCAATCAGACGAGAGGCTATAACAAGCCTATAACCTTTATCCCACTCCTATGTTCCCCTTCACCCTCCACTCCCCCGACTAGCGTAGTTAATCTAACTGAATTAAAAATGTATATTGTCACATTTTACTCATAGCGTCTATCATCAGTAAATAATAATTTATAACTGTCATGACTTATTATTTTTATTATTGTATGTGTTAATTGTTGATTTGCTGTTAATTTTCCCAAAAATAAATAAAATAAAATAAAATAAAGGACACCAGCGAAAAATTGTCTACCAACCATAAATCGAAGTTCTCCGACCGGCGGTTCCGCAAAAGGAATACCCTGGAACGAGTAATAGGCTTTTTTCTGATTGACGGATTTCAATTTCAATCCCATCAGTTTACCCTGGCTCACTTGCACCACCGTCCCTCCCTCCTTGTCTTCGCTCCATGCTTTGTCAACTAGCACTGATTGCAAAAACAACCACGTCAATAATGAAACCTTTAATAATGAGTCAATCATGTTTACGGGTTAAAATAATTAATTACTCTACGCTTCCACAGGTTTGTCGAACAATTTTCTTTTATCGCGACACTATAACGCACTGTTTTATTACACGTCGTAAAGTTTTAATGGAAGATTATTTCCACCGCCTGTTTTAATTTTCTTTGAAGCATTTAATCAACTATATTTCACAATGAAAATCAACAATTTCTGTCAACACAAATAATTTTAACTCTGTAATCTGTTTTATTTAGAAAGACTTTAAACATTTTTATTTTTTATAATAAAATATTTACGAAATCATCTTAGTGTTTAGTGTCACGTGTACTTCACAAATTTTCAATTTTTTTACTTTAAATCAGTATACCAATCTGTCATCGATCGATGTTTCCCACATTGTTCAACAAAACATTCACCATATCACGTTAAAAGATCTCACATTAATGACATTACCTCCTCTAATTATTGTGCTCAACTACAGCACATTAGAGCTGTCTGTTGATAGTTTGCACAGCACAGGTGTTGTTGAATTTGTTTACACGGTTTAATTGCTCACGATCGGTTTACTTAGGAACATAATGTTTGGCAAACCACATTCTGCTTTATCGCGATCTACGGGATTTATAGACATTTGTATTTTACTGCCTTTCAGCGTCGTGTTTGATTTTGCACTGTCTTTGGAGCATAAATACGTTTGTTGATTGCCCGTGTTTACTCGATTTGAAAATCTATTTTTGTTCTGTCTAGTCCAATTATAAATACACTATACCAAACTAGAAGAAGTGGGTTAAATCTCTTTTGTCTCCTGCAATCTCTTATCATAACCATGAATAATATTTGGAATGCAATTAACCCTGGTTAACGTTAATGGGGTGGTTTTGCATGGTCCGTCTTCTTCTTCTTCGTTAGATTTGTTCTACCCATTGTTATGTACGCCTCATTCCCATCTTACAATGTCCCTATTTTCAGTCGGGGCCTGCTAATTAAGTCCTCTTTGTCTTTTTTGTTTCTTGGTTGATCTCTTCTGTGGTCTGCCAATGGATTTTTTCTCGTGATATTATTTATAACGCGGTGTTGCACTAATAACACCTTTACTTGCAGTACGGCCTTCCCGTTCTCATTTCGGCACTTGCATTATTTTTTTCCATGTCTGTAACGTGTGATTTTTGTGCGCCAATGTTTCTCTAATAATAATGGTAATATTTGTTTTATTTAATTTCTTATAGATAACAAATATATTATACATTTAATGAATATGAGAAATTACATGTACCTACTTAATATGTGTAAGACAAAAAGATTAGCAAATTTTCAACTTCAAAAAAAAGAAAAATTCTTAAAAATTAAAAAAATGCATTCAGAGGTGAAGATCGCATCAATGGTGAGAGATTCTTTAAAAAATCAATAGGATTTATTTCCCTTTTGAATCTCTCCTAACTGACGCAAAATGTGTCGAAATCCTGTGAGATTTTATTCTTGAGCAATATACTCCTATGGCCTATGTCATCTTTTTAAAACTGTGTGGAGGTGTATATTTCCGAGATATACATCAATTGTATGGTCTAGTGTGTTTACGCCTGCTATCTTTCTCCATTTATAATATTATACGATAATTTTATTTTGCGAAGAGAATCTTTTAGTAGAGGTCCAAATTTCTGTCCCAAAAGTCTTCACTGCTAATTTTTTTTTTTGGGTAATTCAGTTACATTATTGGTTTTGTGTTTGAGTGGTAAATAATCTCAGTTGATCACCATTCAGAATCAAAAAGTAGCTTAAAATGGCTTCTACCGTACTATATGACCAGATTTGAATACTTAGATACCTCTCAGTTATCCTCTCCCCCATCTCCTTCCCTTAAAACACAAGAAATCCCGATTCGGAATTCCATAGTACCACTGGCTCCAGGTGATTGAGGGTAGTTGGAACTTTTATATTCACAGAAAAAAATGTGCAGTTGCTAAAATATTTTACACTATTAATAATAATAATAGTTGGATGACTTGTATAGCGCCGTTTTTGTGAAAAATCACCTCAAGGGCGCTGTACAAATATTTCTTAACTAATTATGTACAGACAGATACAGAAAAACATACTTACCTGGCAGGTCGCTTCAGATGAACACAGTTTTAGAAAAATTTAATTATAGAGATGATAGTTTTACATGGTTATTTGTTTCTCCTTTTCTATTGATGTTACATTTATTAGATGATCGGTGGCACAAGAAGAGTTGGTATTTATTGAATTATTGGTATTAATTTTTAGGACTGAAAAGTATTCATAAAATGAATTTTAGGACTCGAAAATATCTATAAAATTACTTTACTCAGCGTAAGAAGCTTTTAATAAATATTAACGTTTTTATTTATTTATTTTTTATTTTTTTTATTTTACACTTTGGATGTTTACAGTGTTGCGGGCTGTGGACGCATTTGCGCACCGATGCGTGAATTTTTAATTATATTTTTATTTTATTTAATGACTTTAGGTAAGTGCTAACCGGCCAGCCTAGCTAAGCAATTTACAGGTGAATTTATGGATACGATTGTCTGAAAAGATGTGTTTTAAGTTTACTTCTGAATTCTGTTGAGTCTTTGATAATTGTATGAAGCTATCACTTTGTGGTCATCCATTATAATCAAATGAAACACTCCATCGTCAGGGCAAAGTGTTACATACCGTTGTATGGAACGGTTGTTCCGAAACCGGTAGGCGTGTAAAATAAATGCAGTTAAAACAAAGTTTGAGTGTTTCATTTGACGGAAATTTTTTTATTTATTTATTTCGATATAAAAAAAATAGGTAATATTATTGAAGAAATGTTTCTCCACACAAAATTACCAAATAATCGTTCGTTTATTGTGTTATAGTTGTTATGCAACTCCGTTGAAAATTCGACGTGCTTTACATTGTACTTTAGTCAGTCTCCATAGTCAAGTGGCATAGTGGCGCGCCGGCGTTTAAGGCTTCCATTGGATATTCAATCAATATCCGCCTGCGCTGTTGGTCGGTGCCTGGTGGACGGTGGTGTTGTGATGTGCGAGGCTGCGCGACTAATTAAATATCACTTTGTCCGCAGAATGTTTGTTTTACGTCAAGCTAAAAGAGCAATACTATAGGTAAAATAATATCAAGAACACGCATGGAGGCACTTTGGAATGAGCGGATATCCGGTCTGACATTATAAACAAATTTCGATTCATCGAAATTGATTTAAAGGTGTAAAAATGTACAAACTTTTCTCCGCAGCTAGGGTGTGGCTATTGTTGTTACACGTAGAAAAAAGTAGCTTGTTGATATGATGGATTCAGGATTTGGCCAACTGAACAAATTGTTCGATAAAAATTTGAACCTCTCCCTATTTCTTTTATAAAGTTAAGTAAGTCTGTAGTAGTTCGACGGCCTCCATGGTCGAGGGGTAAGACTCGACTACGAATCCGAAGGTCGCGGGTTCAAATCCCGGCGTGGGCAAGTAAATTTTATTAAATTAATTTGTGTTGTATCACAAATAATTAATTTAAGAATAATATACAGTATATTTGCGCACGTTCCAGAGTGGAAGATACTCTCAGTATCGCCCTGGTGAAAGACCACCATTCAGAATTGAAACGTTTCTTGAAATGGCTTTTAACCGTGTTAGGTGACCAGATCTGAATAGCCAGGTATTTCCCCACCTTCCTATTTCGCTTCTCCTTTCCCTCCCCAGTGGCAGGGTCATGCATCAGAACAAATGTAGAAATTAATATCATGTATTTAAAATTCAAAATTCAAAAAATCTTTATTGTACAAATAACAAGTTTAAATTACAAAGGGGATAGTTTATAGGTACATCCTATTTTTTAGAGTTTACCCAAAAATTACATTTACGTTTATATAAATATAAATATATTTTGTTTTATTTTTCTTCACATTAAGCGGTATCTTTGTCATGTTACATTATTACATTAAAATAAAAGAATTACTCCCCTGAAGAAGCGACGAAGAAGTTATATAAAAAATAAAAGTGGTGTGTTTAAAGTTTTTTTGTGTTTTTTTTTTAATTACATCTATTTGCATATTTAATTTAAAAATATAGGTAAATTTAATCAGTTAGTGTGTTTAATTTATATGTTCAAAGTATTCAATTAAGATGTTGTGACATCTGTTCATAGGGAAGGTTGTTGTATACTTTAATTGCCATGTAGTAAGAGTAAGGTCCTTTTTGAAATATTGTTTTGTTGGGTTGTGGTATTAGTAGGTTTTCTGTAATTCTTGTCGTGTGTTTATAGTTGACCATACGAATATGGAAAATTCCATTATATATATATTGTTAAGTACCTATAACCACTAATAGACCTGGGGAACGATTCCGGTTCTTTTTAAGAATAATACATTTTCCTTATCCTCAGGCTTAAAGACTTTTTGCTTAACTGCGATTCCGGTTCTCTCGGATGACAGCTGCCATTTAGGGAATGACATTCATTCAGGAGACGAAAGTAAATGGCGTTAATATTAACAAATCCTTGCTTTACCTTTTCCTTTACCTACCAGAAACACTGGAACGTGGAAGCTAGTAGTGTAATTCTCAGTTCATATTGGGATTAAAAAAACTCTATGCATTTTTTTCTAGCTTACAACTGCTGTTGCAATAAAAACGACTAATGGTGAAACTTTTTTAAGGGTGTATAATTGGATATGAAAAAATGGCGACAGTAATACTCCCAGCGCTGACCTGGTTAAAAACCATTCATAATCGAAACCTTGCTTTAAATCGCTTTAGTTGTGTTTAGTGATCAGGTGACCGATTCCGGTTCTTTTAAAGGATAATAAATTTTCCTTATCCTTAGGCTTAAAGACTTTTTGCTTAACTGCGATTCCGGTTCTCTCGGATGACAGCTGTCATTTAGCGAATGACATTCTTTAAAAATATTGATATTTGCGTGGTTTTAACAAAATAAAAAAATCAAACTTATCGTAAGTATTAACTTTATATGAGCTTATTTATCGAATAATGATGCTATTAAATGAACCGAATTAACGATATTGTGATGTTTGTAAAGTATCTATGCCATAGGCCGAAATGTCAGAAAAAAAGTGAATTAAATTCGACAAATTATAAATAAACTACACTTGTAAAGTAAGAAATATTAAACTACGCTTGTTAAGTGTGTATGATTCACTACAAAATTTCCTACAACTTATTTATCAACAATTTTATTATATCTAATAGATACCGAGATATAAAGTCATAAAAATGTGTACAAGTGTGTAAAAACAACTAAATGGCACGACTATTGGGAAGTTGTTGGAAATTTTATGTTCTACTAAATTCATTAAAGCTACTGTAGCCGATATTCGCATTGGAAACGAGATATTTCAGAATAACTAGATTTTGCCGCGATTTCACTGAATAATTACAATCGCAACCATTTATTTTACACTAATTGCACTCATCTATTAGAGGTTAACCTCATTAAATTCCATACTAGCTGTAAGACACACAGTGACTTACCTCTAATGGTATAGTATATACTCGTACGTAGTACATTTCGATAGCTTGCAGTTAAAATGCTGTAATTACAAAACATGATTCTAGTTAGATAACTACGTACGAGTACGAATCCCAGCTGCTACCGTAATCTTTTTTCTTTTATGTGTCTTTTTGGTTTCATGTTTCATTCTAAGAGTTTTTAATATTATCTTCAATGATTAAAAACATATTACTTTAATTAAAATACCGTATTGCTTGTCAAACTCCCGTAGCGTGCACAGGTTTGCCGGATTCGCATGGTAACATCTACACGTTCAGAGGAACCTGTCACACGACGCATTCGGAAACGATAGCGTCGACAGACGACATACAGTTAGCAGTGCTTGGTTTGATATTTGCAGCTAAAAAACAATCTAAAAACGTAGTAAATAGTGTAAAGAATGGTTTCTAAAAAAGAACACTTATTCACACTTAAACTTTTTAAGTGAAATTTTAATTGGTGAACATAATTATTTTAAAATGAATGAGTGTGCATATTTAAAGCATCTCTCCTTATTTATGCAAAAAAAAATTATATGGTTATGAAAAATGCCATTTCTTTCCTGACGCCTGCGCAGGTCAAAATACGTTTTTTCGTATTTTCTCCAGTCAAACAAGTCAAACATTGATTACATGATTGTATACATGATTATTTTGTTTATTTATTTTGACTTTAGAGTCAAAAGCAGCATTGATATATTCGCAATACGGTTATGGTGATGATTCCAGTAATAGGTGACCATAAAATTCATTATAAGATTCAGTGCGAGTTACAAGTAAGTACATAACACAAATAGGAACAATATTACATGGTTTTAAATACATATATAAATATTGTAAATATATATATACGATATAATAATTATAAAGAGGTTTTATATTAAGGTTGCGATAACTGCGCAGTTGTTTCATCCATAGAGTCCGGCTGACCTCTGCAGACAACCTGTGCAAACAGACATACTGAACAAGTTTAACTGAGCATGTGGAGCCTGCATTAGAAAACATCAAAGCCGGTTATACCAAATATATTAAAAAATATGTGTTGAAAGATTCAATTAAAATTACACTTATTTTTTATTAATTTGAATGCATTATGTATACCAATGTTTGTTTTCTTTACGTGTTTTTACTAAAGAAGTCCACGACTTGTATCATTGACTCGGTGAGTAATTCTATCGTTGTCACCCAGAACAATGCGCGTGCAACTGTTCAAAGATCATAGATCAATAATTGTAAAATATCGTCTTGTTGTGAAATCGTCCAATAGTGATATATTATTTTTATTATAAAACATAGATATTACAATAATTTTTACTACAAAAAAGAGTAGTCGTACGAAGCGGCCATGTGCAGCTTGTCTGTAGGTTTTAACTATTTATTTTTAATTTAATGCACATTATATTATCTTAAAACTGGTAGAACTGTATACGTTTCGAAGCCATTGAAGTGCATCTATTACCTTTACTATATGTTCTAATATTTATTTCATTCATGTATATTTCTATGGGTTATCTCTCACATATATGATGATTTAGGACACTGGCCCATATGGACCAGAGAAACAGATGCAAAATGCCGAAATGTGGTAGAATTTCACAATGTGTGAAAAATGTTTTTTAGTCATATGCTTTAATAAGAGGAATAATTGTTTTAAAATTTTCCACTGTTCATTTTTTATATGTTTTTAATTCCCGTATATTTAGTTCGCCTTCTGCATGATTTTGCATATCTGCAACAAGCCACTTTTTATGAATAAAACTCACAAATAAACTTACATATTTTTTAAATTATTTTTCCCGTCGTTTTCAACCTAATTTAAGTTTAAAAATATTTTTACTTTTGAGTTAGGAAAAATCATGCATTTAAGGGTTAAACGTATTTGAAATACCGAAATATTTAAAAATAATATAAAATGTGAAACAATAAAAAAATCTTCCATAAATTAACCAAAGTGTATTAAAGCTAATAAAAAAAATCTAAGTTTTATTAAAAGGCCCGGTTAAAACCCGCTATCTCAAATTTTCCTGATAAAAACATCAACAGTACTATTTTACGAACGGCAATACGGGTCACCTGTCACTTTCTCATGATAACACGTCCACACACGATAAGATTCAAATCGCGGTTAATACTATATCGAAATCTCCGATATCCGTCAGAGACACGTATTCATTACACGCTGTACACATGGCAGTAATTCAATCTAACGTTTAATTTAAATTACCTGCATACATTTTGGATTCAACTTCGTAAAATGGGTGCCTCTCTTCCGAGAACTTTGCGTACTTTGGTCGCGTTCTGGCTGTTCAACTACTGTATTGTTTCAACGTTTTGTGATGATATTGGCATGGTCAACATTCAACAAGGAAGACTCATGGGGAAAGTCTTCGACACTGTGTCTAAAAGTGCAAAGTTCTATACTTTCAAAGGAATCCCGTATGCGCAGCCACCTGTCGGAGCGTTAAAATTCATGGTGAGTTTTTTAAAATTATTTTTTTTGCTATGTTGAATGTTGAAAATAAAGAAATATTGATAATGAAATTTGTTTGATGTTTTAAATCATAATTGTTCTTTCGAAGACATTAAAACTGTTTTTTTTTCTATTTTCACAATCTGTGTCTTTAGTAAACTGATTTGCAATAAATTTTTATCAGTCAGCAGCAATAAATTATTCGTATTCATACTAAATAAGAGATAGGCACGCCAAAAGTAGAATTTGAAACACTTCCTTACTTCGATTAACGTTCATAAAATCTGTGTGTTTGTCTCAAAAAACTGTGAACTCTGGTTTCATGAAATTTGCACTTTCACTGTGAGCTCTATGGAGTCTGGAAATATCAATCTAATTCTAAAAGCTGGGACGTCACGTGTTATGCAACAATGTTGTAAAATTTTTATAAAAGAATACATATTTCGTCAAAAAAATGTTGAAACACAGACTGCACAAAGTAATGAATCCAATCGTTCATAATATTTAGAACCATGAAAAACATGCCTATTGATCTGAGACTATTGATTTTTTTTTCTTTTTTTTCTGTTGAAACCAAAGGACGAAATTAATTCAAAAGAAAAAAAAATAACTTCGTTTAGATCACTTTTATTTGTTGTATACTTTTGCCCCTGAAGAAACTACGGTAGTAGTGAAACCCGGTCGCAAAAGTACATAATAAATAAAAGTGATATAAACAAAGTTATTGTTTTATTTTTAAATTATAATGTCACATCACAATGTTACCGCTTCATATTAAAATGTAAAATAAATTATTCAAGATTAATCTATGTTTCAGCCTCCTGAACCTCATCCTGGTTGGGAAGGAGTTCGATCCGCTTTTGAGCATGGAAATTTCTGTCTGCAAGCAGATTATCCATCCGAGGAAGGTATTGGATCAGAAGACTGCCTCTTTCTGAACGTATACACCCCCACATTGAAGCACAAATCCCTTCCCGTCATGGTCTTCATCCACGGAGGCTTCTTCCGCGAAGGTTCTGGAGACGATACCTGGTTCGGCCCCGATTACTTCATGGACGAAGACGTCATCCTCGTCACAATCAACTACAGACTCGCTGTCCTTGGTTTCCTCAACTTAGAAAATGAAAAATACCCTGGAAACATGGGATTGAAGGATATAATTTTGTGTCTCAAATGGGTCAAGGATAATATCAAATCTTTTGGAGGTGACCCGGATAAGGTCACCATCTTTGGACAAGGGTCTGGAGGAGTGGCAGTAGATCTTTTGTATCTCTCTCCCATCGCTAAAGGTCTATTTCACAGAGCTATTCTTCAAAGTGGCACCAGCCTGATCGCTTCATACTTGGAGTGGCGACCAAGAGAACGCGCATTTTACCTATCGAAAATCATGGGCCACGATATAACAAGTGAAGCTAGATTGTTGAATCTTCTCAATGAAGTAGACCCCGCATACCTTCAAGGAAACTTAACTAGAACTATTGACGTGGACGAAACGATCTTCAAACAAATCGGGATAGTTGTTTTCTCACCAGCAATAACAACGGAAAAAGAAGGATTCATTACGAAACTACCTGAAGAGATTTTTAAAAGTGGAGAAATCCCTGACCCAACCATTCCTATCATGATTGGTTACAATTCAGAAGAAGGAATTTTACACAATTCTTTTTACATCCAAAGACCACACTTTGTTAAAACTTTGACAAAAAGATTTCCGCATTTGTTCCCATTGAGAGGATTATTTGCAAAATTCGCATCTAATTATCACTATGAAATACAATATAGGCTGACGTGGTATTACTTCAACGAGACTATTGATCCAAACAAGCCCACAATCCTGAAAGAGTTCCTGAACTACATGAGTGACGAGCATATCATTCCAATCGACAAATCAGTTAAAGAATACGTTAAAGTGTTGAAGGCTCCAGTATACTTCTACAGGTTTTCTTATGACGGAGGTCTGAACTACTTCAAAGCTCAAGTAACTAAGCCTATACGTGATAAATTGGACCAGCCAGTTGCTGGAGCCTCGGAGAAGGACGAACTGTGCTACCTCTTCAAGTGCGATAAATTGAAAGAAGAGTATACAGCTCTCCACAGCGCCGAGGAAGAACCCAAGGACTTGAAAACAATCAAGAGGATGGTCAGGCTGTGGACAAACTTCGCTAAAACTGGGTATGCTTTTAAACTTCTTTTAAAATAACTGGACTTTTATATTATTTTTTATACAAAGAAGAAATATTATGATATTGATTTTTAAACTATTGTTGTTGGGTATATACTAACTACTACCATTAATTGTTTTAAATTTGAATAACTGTAAGCAGGGGGAACAGAATGCCAAAAACCTCTTTATTGGCACACTCTGCTTCAACTACATTCATGGGTCATACCATAAATATGTTTTATTCCATTATTCCTACCCAAATGTTTGACCCTCTTGAATGAACCGTATCGACAATTCTTTCTAAAAAAATGGAATAAGGGTCAGTACACAAAAATGGCATTTAAATGCAAGCAATACAACAAATTCCTTATTTTATAATTATATATGGGTAGTTGGGAAAATGTCTAAGGTATACAGTGAATAATATTCTTAAATTGTAACATTTTAAATTCTATATGCAATACATACTAATATGTTTGTAATACCTTCTCGTCATTGTCGTTTTAAAACCAGGTAATGCGTTTACTAACGTTCCGGTACATTTCAATTTCAAAATTTAGTGGAAGATCTATTTATTTCCTTTGCGAGCCCTGATAACTTACAGCTGGGGAAAAATGCATAAAAGTTTACTGCAAATTTATTATCAGGGTTAGCTATATGATGTGGAAATTCAAGCTGAATGATAAATGCCTTCTCAGAGAGTACCTACCTTCTCTAACAGAATTAAATTAATACTCCAGCAGATTTAAAAACTTTAGAATGACGAAGTATTCTAAAAGATCTAAGTTGGTTGTAATGGTACTGTACAGTCGCGGGAGATATTTTCGCTTTATCGTGCCCTTGGAAAAACAACGTTCCATCTGACAGCAACGTCATATGATAATGGTCTCTAGAAAATTCTACTTTAGAGTTCAATATCACATAACATTACCGAGTCAGAAAGAACCTTGTTGTTCAAAGGGTGCATTGTAATACGATTTAAAAATATATCGTTTTCCCGTTTAGATGGAGTATTTTTTTGTTGTTAAAATTCTGAAGCATGGCGCAAAATAATTGCTTTTGATGTGTTTTTCATTTATAACTAAGCAACCGTCCATTGTTTACTTCGATATCGCATAGGTACATAGCTTTCATACATATAATGGAGATTATATGGAGACAATAAGTTGACTTATAATAGTGTTTGAATAAAATTTCACTTAGCACGTTAGTGTGCCGTTCAAACAATTTAATGTTACAATTTCAATTTATGATAATGACAATTCCTAGTGGAATTCCATTATAATGATTGATTAAGATTTGAAAAACTTTTTTTTCTTGTTTTTCTCAGCCTATCACGGTCATCTTCAGAGTTATACTTTTTTTTCTTCTTAAATTACAGTATATATACAATTTTGGGGGTATCAGAGGTGGTAAACTATGATTTTATATCAATTTTATTCATTGTTATTGCTATATCCTGATTTTACTCGCTGAAGTATTTAAGATTTTATTTTCTATTGATATTGTGACTTGATATCGATATAACCTTTCTGAATATGTCTTAATGATGGTAGTAACCAAATACTGACACGAAATAGGAAACATAGCAAGGAGATGGGAAAACCTAATAGTAAACTCATATTAAATTCAGAATTCGGCAATCTTTAATTATGTAAACTCATTATGAAAGCACCTTGTTATAATAGTTAAAATATGTTCGAGGAATTGAACTAACAACGCCTGGGTGTGACCCAAATGCGATGCCAACTCAGCCACTGACCGGACCCTACCCCACCAGTTTACCATTAGTTTACCATCCCTGATACCCCAAAAATTGTATATTTACTGTAGTTTAAGAAAAAAATGTATCAGTCTGAAGATGGCCGTGATAGTTTTAAACCGGTGAGGTCAAAAAATAAAAATTGGAATTTTTTTTAAAAATTGTTTTCATAATTGATTTAACGTTACCTGTAACCAATTTAAAACACGTGTTTTTTTCGTCTAGTAATCCAACTCCCAACGATGACGACTCTGTCCTCGGAGACTTCAAATGGATACCAGCAGAAGAGGGCAAGCAGAACTTCTTGGACATAGACGAGATCCTCGAATGTGGAAGGGATCCTCACGGTGAAAATGTAGAATTCTGGGACGCCATGTACGAGTACTACAATCCTTTGGCCACCGATGGAGTCCTGATTGACAAACCCAAAGAAGAAAGTGAAACAGAAAATAAAGACAAAGATGAATTGTAATTTCTTTTGTATTTTTTTATAATAAATGCATTTAAAAAACATGTTTTATTCACTCCATCGTATCTTTAAAATATTATTATATGATTGCAAACTTCATGTTTTTATTTTAAAAGATAGGTAATCACTGTGTAGGGTCATATTTAATAAAGTAATTTTTATGCTTTCATACGAAGCGGTAACTTTGTATTGTGTCATTATAATTTTAAAAAAAAAAACAACAACAACTTTGTTTACATCGCTTTTATTTGTCATATACTTTTGCCGACCGGGATACACTACTACCGTAGCTTCTTCAGGGCAGTATACCACTAAACTATGAACTAAGATTCACATGTATTATAGATCGATAAAAACAGCGACTGAGGGGCCAAGGGTGGGAGAGGAGCAGTTACCGGACCGGGAAGGGCATGTACTTTGTTGTTTGGGAAGATTTTAAGAATATGTTAAAATTGTTATTAATTTATTAATGTACACTTACACGAGTAATTGATATTTCCAATAGGAATTCTTAACATATATTTATGTCGGTATACCATTTTTTTAATGAATGTAAACCAATTTTAATAATATTGCAATTAAGTTGTACGGTTTCTTTAATTGTTTTGTTATTGTGATAGCTGTTTCAGCGTTCAAATCCAAACTATGGTTAGGCTACGTTAAAAACTAAAATACTTGCAGAACTTAATAATGATTTTATTAAAATTGATTTATATTAAATTTTTGTATTTGATTGCTCTTGTCAAACCGTGTATTTACGCATACTCTTTGTAGTTCATTGGTCAGTTCTCTCAGAAAAAAATGTATCATTTAATATAAATTACGCCGGAGACTATCTGAATTTTTCGGGTTTTCCGATTAGAAACTAACCCATTTTACCATATTACGAGATTAAAAGTATTCTAAAAACATTTGTTTTCAACTTATAAGAATTCAAAGCAAATATTTTACGAAAAAATAATCAATTTAATAATTTAGTTATCCTCTCAATAGTGTGAAATTGTAAGCATTGCTTTTGAACTATTTTGAAACCTACATCAAACAATGCAGCGTCTTGTCTGAGCTTAAGCCGTAAGTACCTATTTTAAAGCTTCATAGCTCATGATGTAAATGTGTTAAAAAGTTGAATTTATCTAAAAATTCCAGAAAAAAAACTATACGATGTCATCAAGCCAGATCTCCCCATTCCATAATTTTTGGTGCTTCAGTCAAACAAGGAAATTTCTTCTGTATAGATAAGACTTTTAGTATTTTCTTTCGATAGTTACGTTCTTAGTAAGTCAAGAACTTTGATAAATCTACTTTATCAGGTCATCATTAGACATTTGATTTTTACCTGCTCCGTTGTTACCTGAACGGTGATTTTAATAAGAACGCCCATCCATCAACGTTAATCTTCCGTCTTTTCGTGAAGAACACTGAACAGTTAATCCCTAGTGTAAATGTAATCTCCACCGATTTAAAAGAAAACTGATGTCACCAAAAAATTATAAACGATCTTTCGATTACTAGGCCGCAGACTAGAGATTGCTATCCGATTATCCGGATTGCGAAAAATTCGGATCCGCGGAATTTTTGCAATCTAAATCAAATTTTCAGATTATGCACGGATACAAGATTTAGTAAAACGAGTGTGATTATTATTTAGCAAGAAAAATATTAAATATAAGGAAGAAAAAATAGTATTTAACGTAAGAAAGAGAAATAATATGAAGAAAGAAAAGAAAAAAATATTGTTTTATCTGAAACTAAATACATGTAATGTATACGAATAGGTCAATGCACATTAATATTACAATGGATATGTGCAGCTATTTTTAATTATATTCTAATATACTCGTAGGTACATACTTAAAAAAAAAAACTTATTTTAGTTTATTTTTTCATCTTTTATTATTTGCGGTAAAATTTTTAATTTTAACAGAAATTTTCAATAAATCCGGATTTTGAGTTCACAAAATCCGAAAATCCGGATTTTCAGAAACAACACCAGATTTCCAATCTGTACTTCAATGAAATTGACTATGTGATTTGCTGTTTTAAAATTTTCGATCATATTTTTCTAGAAGTGGTGAAAAATTGAGTTTAATTCCGGCACACAGACGCACCCACAACAAACGTCTATCGGTTAGTCCCTTCAGTGGTAAAGAACGATTAAACAGCAGTTTCGTTGGTTTTTGAGATTTGTTTTTGGTGTTTGCCAATCACCGTCAGTGGGACCTGATGATCTTGGCTTAATGACATTTTCTTTTTAGATAAAAAAAAAAAACATTACAAATTCACGGTTAATTCGACAAACGGGCTGATTTTTTTTCCATAGTCTTTCTCACTAAAAAGCAATCAGGTTTTTAAATAACCGTTTACAGTCTTTATTATCATGTTATACTGTCAACTGGGGAGAAGTGAACAAAGTGGGGGAGAACTGACCACTAAACTGTCTTGTGATCGTTATGGCTCTGTCAAATGAAGTGATTCCCACCTACATTTTAAGGATACAAGTACTTGCCCCGGCCTTCTCTATGATATTCGACACGTCATATGATACGATACCATCCCTACGGCCTAGAGCAATGCTCATGGGGCTTCTCGACAAAACCAGCAGTTTTTGTTAGAGCGTCATAGGGAGGAGCGTTCAACGAATGGACAAAAACGTATTCAATGGCGGCCATTGGAATCCAGAAAAGGACCTTATGAGTTTTTTATGAAGTCGTTTTGCCGGTTTACCCGCTCTTTTTAGTATTATTTAAGTGTTACTTTTATTGTAACGTGGTGCCATAAATAAGATCTTTATTGAGACAATGTATGCATGTTTGTAGATATGCATGTACTACTATCGGTGTGGACCACTACACAAGCAAGAATCTCTTTAAATTGATTTTTCTTGTAGGCATATCCTTATATACTTGATATAATGTTTCGTTGCATCATAATATTCCCATGAAAGGTTATTGACCGACCGGTGCCTGAGTTGAAAAATGTATAGGGTTCCCACCCATGCGTCGTGGGTTCAATTCATCTGCTGACTTAGACCTCCATCATTTCACAAGCAACATCTTCCGCTTATAATGATGGTAGCAGAAGATATTTAAATATCGTCAAGTTATTCATAACACGGAAATGTTTGTTTATCTCTAAAAAACAGGTTGTTTGTCTCTTTTAATTAATCATTCATTCTTTACAATATTTGTGCCACAAATCTTTTATTTTCCAACATTACAGTCCGCGACATCTATAAATAAGTAATCAACTGATTTAACTTTATCATCTTATTAATTATATGTATCAAACCATGTATCTGCCTATGATAGAGGTAATTTCTAACAAATTCATTCATTACAAAAACACATAGAAAAGAAAAGTAATTAGGATGTGATCTAGACTCCGTTAAAGTGCATTACCATTTCCAAAAGACGTGGTTGACATCATTCTAAAAAGCTGAAGAAGGGATGAACCGGGAAAAAACAATGGCTTGATTCAAATTCACTAATACTAAATGACACAAAAACTAAACATATTAAATTAACCTTAATACAAACCCAAACATAAAAATTCATAAAACTATTTGAACCTGAACTAAGTACAAATAATAAAATTCGTAGGAATAACTATTGATCAAAACTTAAATTGGAACTCCAAAGTTGAAAATGCAATCAACCAATTTAAAAAACGAACCAATTTTTTCAAAACAATAAGAAACCTTTTTGATAAAGAACAGCCAATTAAACTTTATTACGCCTTAATTCAATCTCATATCCAATACGGTCTTATCTGATGGGGAAGTTCATGCGATTCTACTATAAAACCAATCCTCATACCACAAAAGGCAATTTTGAAAATAATATTTGCGTCCCCTTCAGAACTTCTACAGACTGTGTTTTTTATATTTCTGAAACCATTATATGCAAAAGATATTTTAATTTACGCATTCAAAAAGCCAGGATAACTTTGCACAAACAAACTCGGGTCGATTCACAAGATCCTCATTACAACATACATTCCTCCAACTGCAATTAAAATGACGTTTGGACAAAAAAATTGCAATGTATCTATATAAAACTATTTAATATCCTCCCTTTAGCAATAAAAAAACCAATAAAAAATTAACGGACTTCGAAAGAAGTATTAAGATATGGATTATGGGTACGGGAAGGAAGAATATAGATACAATGTTGTAACCTAACAAAGATTAACGCTCATGTTATGTTTTCTTCTAGATTTAAGAGTTTTGTTCCTTTATTGCTTTATAATTTACCTCTTGTAATATGTATCTATATTGCTTACTTGTTAACTATGCCTGTATGTAATATTTATATTTAAATTCACTCAACATGCTTAAAAAAAACTTGACCTAATTTATAATTCCTACATAAAACAATGTACAACGTGACCTTAGAATGAGGTACACCAGTGAGGTCACATTTTTTTGGAATTTTATAAAAATTACCTTTGACGAAATAAATAAATAAATATTGCTGTTTTCGTAACACATATATTTGTTTGCAATTAGGTATTACTTTTTTTTTTATTCCGTGAGTGGCATTTATTTATCCTTTGAACAATGTGAATTATTTTTACCACAATTAAAATATATTTTTCTTATTTTTGTAGCTGATGAAAACGGCTCCATATCCGCCACTATCCCCGACAGGCCCGTGGAGTTAAAGAACTTCGTCAAGCTGTGCGACCAGAGAAGAAAGTTCCCCTGCCTGTACAAGCTGGAGTACCAAGTGAGTGGCTTTACTTTATTCCTTTTGACAAAGCTCAATACTTTAGCAGCACGGCGATATAGATGAAATCAATATCATTTGTTTGAAAAAAAGGGGTCAGGACCAGACTCACATTTTTTGTCTGTTATCAAATTCTGAAGAAATAAGGAAAATAAAATCTCAAGTAATAAACTTTCAAAACGGCTGCAACCAATTTCTATTACTTTACAATAGGACGGGTCCATTAATCACAGTTTACATCGGAATAAAAAAATAAATGTTTTTTTACTTTAAAAATTGAACTTATACATACACCCTAACGCCTTTATTCAAAAATGTGTTCATATGCGCGTCATCAACAAAGATTTAAAAAATGATTAAATAAAAAGGTGTCGAGACTCGTGCAAAGCCGGGTAGTACAGACAAGTTTTGCTCACAAAATAACACTAATTTGATTTACCACAAAAAGGGGGGTGTAATTTTATCGACGCCATCGATATCCTGTGAAAAACATTATCCATTATAAACAGATTATTCAATGTTCTTCATTTCAGCTATCAAGAACGCATAATTGATATATTCGGTAGAAAAATTCTTAATATCGATAACATTTCAACGTAATTGCTTAAAACCAAAAAATGTACACGTAATTTCCTAGTCATGTAATATGACATAATCTTTTATTTTGATCGGAAGGCCTTGCCCTTACTCTGTGCGATGGCATTACGTTACTTGAAACAGCTCAATGTAAACACTAAAAACTCTTGATTTCACAAAGCCTTTTCACAATCCTTTTCCGCCATGTGATGTGTGGGGAACAGATTTCATAAGAGGAACACGTTCATTTTGATAAGAGTAATTTCACTGAAACCTTTTAAAAAATTCTCGCGTCGAGTGATGTCAAGAGTCAGAATAACAGAAGAGTATGAATGAAACGATATATGAATGTGGTTGAAACAATGAGTGGATTCCAAGACAGTGCTGTGTCGCTGAGTGGCGGTCAATTCTTTCTAGAAACCTTGAAATATTTGGTTACCTAAAAAGTATTTTTTGTTACATTATTCCTTCGCTTCTTATACGAGATGTAAACATAAATTCTATATTTAATCACTGATCCGATTCATGACTTATCACTTGGACCCAATACCAGGAATCTGAAATAATTTCTGAACCCAAACTTTTCAAATATAGGAATTTTTCTTAGAATTCCAGAAATGTCTTATTTCTGAAAGATGTTATGTCTATGAAAGGACCCTTCTTAAAAGACGCGCTACTGTCCACAGTCAGAAACTAACTTTTGTTCACGTCAAAGGAAAATGAAAATGGTAAACAGGAAACTTCTCAAGCAATTTTCCTTATTCCATTGTAAAGAGGAGCAAACAGATATCTAAAACTAAAACTAATGCTGAATAAAATCAAAACAGTATAATATAAGGCGGACCATAAGTTTTTTTGCACTTTTTAAATCGCTCCTTCCGGGAAACTGCGTGGGGGAGAGGAGCGGGCATACGGGAGCTCGGTTCTTGAAAATTTTGTCGCAATAAATCGCTTCACGGAGGAACATGGCGCGTTCTGTGTAAAACAGTATAAAAATAACAATTCCTAGGTGATTATTTACGACTCTGTACGAGAAGCTCCGAGCTCGACACGCAAGCTCGACTGCTCTGGCGAAACCCAGATCAACAAATATTGAAATTTAATTTACATCTGCACTCTAATAAGATCTAATTGTCGCAGGAATTAAAACCAAATGATTTGATTTTAAGGAAAATATTCGATAACACAATGTTTGAAAGGTTCCTCGGTTTCGACGACAATTCTTTTTCGGACAAGGCACATTTCCACTTAAACGGTCATGTTAATAAACAAAATTGTGGGTTTTGGAGCTAGGAAAATCCTAAAATAAATCACAAAATCGCTCATCATTCTCCAAAAGTCATGGTTTGCGTGGCTATGTCATCAAGTGGCATAATCGGACCATACTTTGAAGACTCACGTGGCAAATCTGGCAATGCTAATTCTGCAGAATATGTCAAGATGTTCAAAAAATGTATCAGACTTGACACTATTGCTATGGGTTCATATCAAAAATTGTTTTTACATTAATAAACCCGCCACAATATCCCAACTTAAACGAATATTCTTCAAGAGATTGCCAATACCCCGTGCGCTTTTTTTCAATGGGTTTTTTTTTTTAAATGTAGGTATCAGATTCAAGGAATGCCAACGGCGCGATGGTGGATATTTAGACGACAGCACTTTTAAAAAAATTAAATTCCTGCTTAATAAAAATATTCATATGAGTTGTAGTTTCCCATTTACTGACTTTTCATAAGTGCAATATGGCCCACTAAACGGTAATATTGGTACGGATGGTTATATTTCATGACCACTAAATCAATAAACCAATAGAAGTGTATCGTGGCAACACCACTCATCACCTACACTGAAGTGGTTTCGGTTATGCCAAATTTTCTTCTGTTGAAATTGATAAAACATTTTCGATCATCGAAGATATGTATTTTTATATGTGGATAGCGCACAAGAATCCCAACTGCTCTCAACTCTCCAGAGCCAGTGGGACTAGGGCATCCCCAATTGGCGTATGTTGTGAGGCTGGTCGGAGTTGGGAAGGGAGGAAGACGAAGAAACGAAAGGTTAGAAAGTACCTAGTTATTCAGATCTGATCAACACACTCGGCTAAAGCCGTTTCAAGCAACGCCTGATTTGAACAATTCTTGAACAGATTATCAATTTAATTTTCCTATCTAGAGCCTATAAAACGAAAATACTTATATAAAATAGTGACATTAGTTTTTTTTCTTGCAAATCGTCATATTCATAGTATTTAAGATTCTTCTATTCAATGCTTAAGCAATGGCTTGAGAAAATCATAACATTATTTCCCATTTGATTCAACCTCACTCCAGAGTGATAGTTACTTTCAGTTAGACCACTATTCAAAATTGAAACTTCGCTTCAAATGGCTTTAACCATGTTTGGTGATCAGATCTGAAAATCCAGCTACTTCCCAACCATCTTCTTCTACGTCTTCTTCCCATCCCACTGCCTCACAATATACCTACCCTAATTGGGGACGCCATAGTCTCCAGACAGTTGGGAGCAGTTGGAACGCTTATGGGGTATTGACATTTAAAAAACATATAAAAGAAAACCTTTCTGAAAGCAATAAAGGGACAAATTATTCCGTCCCCTTTCACCTGTCTGATATCAAGTATGATTAGACACGTATAAAAAATGATGTCAGTTTAATGTGTATCGTCGAAATGCGTCTAAATATAAATAGAAGGGTTTTATACCTATTTTAATTAATGATAATTAATGAGTGCATAATTAAAACTGTTCAACCATACAGCAAACAAATTATGAAGCAATACATTGTAAATTGACATAAAGCAAAATAAACAGCTAAATGCCGTGATTTTGTTAACAAAGTGGACTTCTTTTGAAGTTCTTATTAAAATTGTCAGACAATTTTTTTATAGACGGAGCTTAAGTTTAAGGCGATGCAATGGCAGGTAATGCAAATCATGTGTTTTCGGTTTGAGAATTTGATGGCCTAGAATATCAGGGATCAATAGATACTGCAATTAGAACACATCTTGGTCTTTCGTTTAACCGGACATTTTTTTTCTATGTCTTTTTATAAGCCTAAAAACAAATAAAGTATAAAACTCTCCTACTTTTACTCTACCCCTTTTCCAATATTTTCGTATTGCTTCATTGTGGTAAATTAAGTTTTTTAGAATATGACCGTAAAACATTTAAATAATCATGTCTGAGTTTTACAGATATAGAATAAAACACGTATTTTGGTGATGGTTTTTTTGCGTAAATCGAAACACGCGGCCGATGTTAAGCGGGAATCTCAACCTTGTCACCACCTGCATAAGGAGCGCGCGATTTCGTTGGAATTTTAGCAACGCCTTAAGTATCAATAATTTTGTTAGAAAATTGTACTATAATGGTACCTACTCGTAGATTGCAATTAATGTATACATCGTTCGAATGTGTTCCTATTTATATGGAAGCTATGCGTGGGCGCTGCACTGTCACTCACCGAAAATTATTATTTTAGAAGGTGGTGCACATAATATGTAAATTAAGTTTGTATTTAGTTTAATTAATTTTATATGTATGTTTTTATTCTGTGTCTAATTTAATAATAATGCTACAAACGAATTAGCCTAGGGGCATTTAAAATGATTTTTATCCATTTTTGGTTAAACACCAAATCGGTAAGTCAAAAACATATGTATTTTACGACAGTGTGACATTTTTGAACAAATTTTGTGAGCAATTCACAAATCAGGCGAGAATTTTTTATTTTTTATGCTAGAGCCGTACAAGAGTCCCAGGTATTCTCAGCCGTCTGGAGCCAGTGAGACTATAGCATCCCCAATTGAGGTATGTTATGAGGATGAAGTTAGTGTAGAGGGGAAGGAGATGGGAAAGGTGGGGATGTACCTGGCTATTCAGATCTGGTCACCAAACACTGCTAAAGCCATATCAAGCAACTTTGCGATTCTGAATGGTGGTATTTTACCATTGCGATATTAAAAGTATCTGCCACTCTGGAACGTGCCGAAAATATATTACGTATATGTTATATTTTGTAAATGAATAAATTGCGAAATAACACAAATTAATCAAATAAAATTTACTTGCGCACGCCGGGATTCGTACGGAGGCCGTCGAATGCAGTCTTCTCATAATTCTCGTTTCAGGATGAGTGTTTAGTCCTAATACCCATAGTTTGACATGTAAAATTGACTTGTTATAAAGGAAATTGACAATTATCGGACTTTAAATCGTATTAAATATACTCCTGGGCTATCACAGCGAATGTTGATGCAAACACAAATAAATTGCTTGCATACAGCACCTTTTAAACTTCTTACTCGACTCAAGAAAGAAAACTGCAATGAAACTGAAAAAGTTCATTTTTATATAATAAGACGTTTGTACGTGTTTTCCCCTTTTCGCTAAAAACAATAAGTAATTAAAGGAAACAGTCAACCTTTTTTTAAACACTTTTATTTTTATTTTATTTTTTTACGCCGATCTGTTTCGGAACAACCGTTCCATCATCAGGGAAAAATATATATATATCAACTTTACAATATTACGAAATTATGGCAGACCATATATATTAGGGGTCCCAGTGGGGGTGGGGGCGTGACTAGACAATAAGTTAGTTTAAAGTTTTTGCATACAAATGCAATTTTTTACAATTAAATAAATTTAAAATTTTAGAAATGGTAAATTGTGTCAAATGTCAATTGTAACAAGTTCTTTTTGTGGTATACTCGTATACTGTCTCTTATTATTTTCTGTGCCTATATATAAACTATATCTATATTTTATTCTTTAGTTTTTATAATTTCCCTGATGAAGCTTTTTTCAAGCGAAACCGGTTGGCGTTAAAATGTAACAAATTCGTGGTTTACAGCATAGTGATTGTTTTATTTAAAACACTTTCAAACCACGAAAAGATCACTCCTTTTGAAAATATAATAACTATTATTTGAAAACTATTTTTTATTTGATGTAATTATTTTTACATTATTTACCAAATTATTTACATTCTCTCACCACTTACTGTTATTTTTTTTTTGTTTATTTCGATAATTTATCTTTGCTTATATGTCATTATTTTTCACCATAAGTTATATATATCATGACGAAGGAACCGTTGGTTTCAAAACATGTAGTTATTTATTTAATAAAATAGTGGATTAAACGAAATATATTTTTATTCATTAATAACAATAAGTGGGCGTCAGGTATTTCTCAATAACGTTTGGCAGGGACCTCACTGTTGAAATGGAATATGTATATATTAAAAATTATTTATTTATTCATTTATTCAAAAGGTAATTTTTCACAATATTCGTAAAAAATGTGACCTTACTAGGACACCCCGTTCAAAGTTCACATTGTACATGGTTTTGTGCAGAAATTATAAAATAGATAGTTTTTTTTTGTTATGTAAATAAAATGTACATAATGCATATAGGCATAGTTAACAGGTAAGCAATTTTAAAAAAATCTAATTGAACGACTTATAAATATCGGGTGTGCGTTTCCGATAATAATCAGTTAATAGATCTCACACCCATTTTCTTTATCCCGTTGTCCCATTTCCCTTACCCCAGTTCTCACTTAATTGCTACTATGGGAATAAGTATACTCGACTCTATGCCCCTGTTAAAAGGTCCTGTATTAAACTACACTTCTGTGGCCATAAATCCTCTTTTATAAACGAATATCTTCATCGTTTGCCCAAAAGGGGATGATTCATTACTTCATCTGGTAACTTAAAGCATATTTTGTTAAATGATTACTTTTATTTGCATGTAGTTTACATGTATTTGCATATTTATCATTAAGAAGTGAAATACAAAGAATTCATTGTTTTGGGACAGACTACCGCGATGTTTATTCCGTTTTCTACGAATTTATGTTTCCTTTGCTTTTTTATCCATGTGACCACCGCACAAGACAAACTCCCAAAGTCAGTTGGACTATGGCATCCCCAATAGGGTATGTTGTGAGGCTGACAGGGGTTGGCTGGGAAGGAGATTGAGAGGAGTAAGGTGAGGATGTTCTCGGTTATTCATATCTGGTCGTCGAACACGACTAAAGCCATCTCAAGCAACTTTTAGATTCTGTATGGTAGTCTTTCACTGGGTCGATATGGAAATACAGGCGCTGGACATGTGAACAGATATGCGAAATGTGTACATTTTATAAATAGTAGATACCTAACTTGTCAAATATAAAAATATGTACTTGAAGTTTTAACTTTTTATATGAAAAATGCGCTGCTGTCCGTTGCACGGTGAAATAAATGCCCGACTGCCTGATTTTATGCACACAGTATTTGGAAATACATCTGCTGTCAAGTCTTCGAAGTATGAGTTTGTAACTGAAACTTCGCTTGCCGGAGGCATTGTACACCATGACAGGCGAAGTTGCATAATTTCATATTTGTATGCAGGGACGTATCCTACCTTGCGCAGTCAGACCCCTCGGCAGTCGCCAACACGCGTGGCGCACAGTATTTATTCTTACTTTTGCTGCACTAATTTCTATTGCCGATAATTTATTGTTGTATTTAAATCTTACTCTCGGTGAAGAAATAAAACTGTAAAAATGGTTTAAGTATATTTTTTTTAGTCAATGCTTTATTTGTCTATATTAATTTCTCTGAATATTTTCCGCTTCCTGTCAATTGTTAAGTTACTTTCAATCTAACTGGTCAAATAATTGATGTGTTATTATAAATGCCGTTCTCATTTATAACCGCAATATAACATTAGACTTATCTTATTGCGTACATAACATTAACTAAAACTGAACCTTGTTATCACAATTACTTCATATAGGGTGACAAATAAAAGATTGCCTGACTGAAAACCTAAAGAAAAATTATGGAAGTCCTTTCGTATCATCGACACTTATATATTTTGACTGGTACGATGACGGTTTAAAATACGAGTGTTTTCTGAAAAGCAAAATAGCATGTCATGTGGATAGTGAAACATCACTTACTAGCTGAAGTACCTGGTGTTGCCCGGGGTTAGAATGGTTTGGAGTAAAGGTTTGAGGTTGTGATGTGTTACCCCAACCCCAACCCTACCCAGTAATTTTCCTTTTATTTTGAACGAAAGTCCGCAAAATTTCACTTAGAACTACCAAAAATATGCTTAAGGGGTGGGAAAGGGGGATGAGGGTGGTTTTTGAATTCTCGTGCAGACAGTGATCTTCCCCTTGTTTTGAAATTCAAGTATGCAAAATTTCATAAAGCGCCGGAATAAAACTGTAGATTTAAAAATAAAATAAACAAACAGACACTCTTCTTCGTGACAGATAAACAAATTATTAACACTTCTTTAATAATCGCAAAATAATTAATGGTACCATTTTATTCATTGAAAATAAATGATTTACTATTTCATTGTGATGCAGTTCAGACGCCCAATGCGCCCTTCGGTAACTCGGCAACGTCAAATGACACGATGAAAAATAAATAACTGTCCGTCTATCGAAGTGGCCTGCCTGTCCCTCCGAACAAATATGTTCTATTACTAGAGATCATTTTATATAGCTATAAAGCAGAAGATTTGTATGTTTCAATCACCAAAAATACTCAAACGGTTAAGTCTGGTAAACAGCTTTCTCTCTCTGGATGCCTCATTATATGCTGTGGGCTTGTCTGTGTGACAGAAGTAAGCTCAATTTTTCCTTACTTTCTGGTGAAATTTATCAAACCTTTTAAAATATCGAAATTTGTTCTGGAACAGAATGAGGTTGTTTAATACAAAGAAATTTCATGTTATTTCCAAAGGAATCATATTTATTAGTCATAGACCACAGAAATTGTTGGATTTTTGGAAAACCGAATAGTGCCTTATTATGTTGATATTTTAGGAAAATCTCGCTGGCCAGCCGGCCGATAAGCGGATAGAAGACGACACGATACATAAAACGACTGGCGCGGTAATATGCGATCATATAATCAAGAATACACACCAGAAGTGCCAAAAATATGTTTTCATTCCTATTGGGGCAAGGCACTAATGAGGTTGAGAAACACTGGCTTATATCTAGGATTGAATCGTAGAATTTGAAAGCAAAGTCGTAAGGTCGTATTTTAAAAAAATTGTTCAGTCCAACACACCAAAGAGTTTCTCTTGCATTTGACGGATTAGCAAAGAGAAAATGCATTAAAAATATTAATTATTAGTGCGCCGCGAAGGAACAAAACGGTATAATTATCATTTGTAGTGGAATACGCTACGGAGACCATCAATGTGGTCATTAAACGGATTTAATGAATTTGGTGAGAGTTCGACACATCCGTGGTTCGGATAGGATGTCCCATGGCTATTAAATTTCAAACAGTTCTATAATATTAAAAAAAAATTATCGCATTGTACCGTCGGTTACTAATACAAACAAAAACTAATATAATCATATATTTGAGAAGAAATATGTTTCTACTTGTTTTTGAAGAGAAAAAATATAGAAAGTTTTTAAAGTGTCACTTTAATAATAATAAAATCGGATAACTTGTATAGCGCCGTTTTTGTGAAAAATCATCTCAAGGGCGCTATTTTCTATAACCACGAAATTTATTTTATTTAATTTTTATTAAGACCGAGCGGTTTCGCTTAACACGTACATCATCACGATACAAAACTAAACAGTTTAATTTTTTGTTATTACTCTAATATATAAAACAACAAAGTGACTGTTTTCCATCAGAATATTTTTAGACTCAAAGCATTCGGTTTCAGTTGAGCCAATTTGTTTTATGATCAAAATGATTCGAATAATTCTTATTCCTCGTTCATCAAACCAATGAAAATGTTTAGGGGGTGATTAAATCTTTTGATTATTATACTTTGGTATATTGTTTTTCCTGATTATGGGAGCTTTCTAATATAATAGCTTTCTAATATAATATAAAATAATAGAATCTAAAAGTAGCACTGTAGGATACCACTGAATGGAGTTATTTAATCGTTTTAAAGTTTATTTATAGTAAAGCGCACTTTAAGTGAAACAACACAAAACTGCGCTATATAAATGCTTTGTTATTATTATTATTTCCTTTTGAAACAAGTTAATATTTAAATATTAAAAATAGTGGTTTAAACAAAGTTATTTTTATTTAAATCTGTGAAAATTAAAATTAAGTGGGGGCAAATAAAATAATATAAATAAGGTGCCTCAATGTGGCCTAACCACAGTTTGAAAATGGCTTGGAACTCCGAAACAATTGTCACAATAATAAAATAAAACAATGCTTGTCGAACTTATTTATAACTTTATTAAATACGATTATCTTAAAATTTATTAAAAAAATATTGAAGTTCTACGAATTAATGTTTTTTTTAATTTTTCACAATAACAAATTATTCATAATTTTTTCTAATTTTTAATTATTTTATTTAAGTTTAAAAATCTCATTGTAATATTTAATCATTGAAGAAGATAATATCAACATAAACTAAATGAAACATGAAACCGAAAAAAAAAACAGAAAATAAATGCGTCCCAGATGCTACTCATATGTTTTTATTTTCTGTTGTTTTTTTTCTGATTTCATGTTTCATTTAGGTTATGTTAATATTATCTTTTTCAATGAATAAATATTAATAATGTGATTAAATCGGTCACCTTAATATAATAATATTACGTATTTTAGAAAAAATGTTTTGATTTTTGAAAAATTTTGACCATCACTAAACAGTGACTCCATATTCTACTCTACCGTAGATAATATTACAGCTGGGGTTGGTTGCCAGCAGATGAGCAGAGCAGTGGCGCCACGGGCAGCGGCCGGCGCGCCGGGCTGGCAGATTGTGTCATCGGTAAATATGAAAATGGAAATCCGATTATGTAGATGCTCCATGGCGGGTGTACTGGTTATGGGGGGGGGGGTGATGTAGTGCAGCCCCAGCAGCCTGCTTTATGTACCGCTATCAAGGTGTAGATAGCACACTCACAGGGTATCATGCCAGCGATTATACCCGTTTTATTCCATAGTCAACAACATGATATTTAATACTGAGGTTTGTGTGGTCGAATTACTGACAAAATAAAGGCGAAAACACGAGTAGTTACGTAAAAATATTGTTTTGCTCAAATATATAATCGTCTGGTGACTTCTTTTATTTAGAGTATACTATCCATCAAAACCAATATCTGCTTTAGAGGTGGTTTTGCTAACATCCCGGAAAACTTCACCATCCAAGCAGGCTGCAATACAAAGTAGGTCAGTAGAGAACTGTACTATTAGGATTACTTATCAAATGAAAATGGATGCAAATGAAATATTTGGAGTGTTTTGAGATTATTTTGCTTCAACATTTGAACATCTTCGTTTGTTTTGGCCGTTATTTTGCTATCGTATTTTTGTGTACACTGAGTTGAGTAAATGCACAGTGTTTAATGTTATTTTACGATATCAAGGTTCTTCCCAACCTTCCTCTACCGTCTCTTTCCCTTCCCCAATCTTTTAACAACAATCTTTATACAGGGATCTTCAAAATTATAGACTCAGTTTCGTCCCGCTATAGTGCCTGAATTACACGTTACATGTAAATGATTTACATGACAATTGAAAGAGGAGGTCCGAAAGTTTTGAATTCCATTGCTATATCGTTCATGGTTACGCAAACGACCGCTAGAGTGCTCGCGCCGTCTAGCAGCTATTTCACGTCTGTTATGAGTGAAATGGTTAATATGCAGCACAAGGTTATTGTTGTATTTCTAGTATCACGTACTTTCAGTCTTCTATTTTGTAGTAACTATCATGTACAACAACACAAACCTTATCTATATTACATTCTTAATGTACTTTTATTTCTATTATTATTATTTATTCACTACTGTCGCAAGATGGCGGTGCTCCCCAACTCAAACACGATAAATCTTTCTCTATTGAGTTGGGCACTATACTTTTTTGAAATTAGCTATTATATCTGTACTATTAAATATTCTATATGTATTTTTACTAAATAAAAAATAAAATAAATATAAAGAAGGTTTCCTGTGTTCGTGAATTCTGTAATACTAAGTGGACTACTGTAGGGCAGTATACTTTTCATCTCAATTTCATCATCGAACCTCAAACTAAAAAGAGAATTTGTCATTGGTATCACCAATTTTAACAATCTGACGCTGTCATCTATAGTCTTCATGTATCAAATTATACTGAATGCGTTAGAAATAGTACAACATAATAAAAGTAAATCAAATTTAATAATGGTATTATTAAATTCTTCAAGTAAAGAAATATAATAATAAAATGATAAATTAAATAATATAATTTTTTCAAATAATTCAGGTCTTTAGCACACACAGTTAAATTCATTGCCTTAATAGTATTCACGTCATTATGAAACAATTAAAAAAAACCTGCCGTCATTAGAAGCGAAGAAAATAGATTTCAACTGTAAGTACCTCAGAGAATAGAGAATTTTAATTAGCACAATTATTTTCTGAGAAAATCGGTTTTTAACAAAAATACTAATTAATCATTTGAAACACCACTAAAATAAAAGTCGGTAAGGTTAAATAAAAACATATGAGTCATCCGTCCAAAGTTTTTACCATTTTAATGTTGACAATTTTAAGGCGATTGTGCTAAACCACCTGTCGTAACCAAATTGAATAAAATATTTGATGACTCGGCCTGTTCTGCGTATTATTCATAATATCACGCAGTTTGCAAGTTAAAAATAACTGTCACAGTGACAAAGGACAGGTTCCAGCTACAAATAACTGTCACACTGTCGGAACTGGGAATTGAAACAGGGGGTGAATTTTGACAAATCAGAGCGTGGCAAAGCTTGCAGCCCTCGCATTCGCCTTTACCTGCCTGCGCTTTGATGTCAACCAACCAACCGTGAGGCCTCCAGTCCAATAAAACCATTCACTGAACACTGGAGGCACTATTGGGAAAATGGGAGACCCCGCCACTGGAGCCTCCGCTTTTGCGCCACACACGGAATATGATTTGTGAGCTAATATTTACCGGTAAATCGAAAAGAGGATATAACTAAACGTACTTGACTTTGACGAATCGCCTGTGAGCGTATTTAAAGTATAAAATTGTTTATTCGTAAAATTCCATTTTTTTTTTTTTTAATTTAAAGTATATCAAATTTAATTTGATTTTCTTTAAATAATAAATAGGGTATGTATGGCCTGGGTGATCGATTCGTTACCTAAGATGCCTTAATCCGCGTTTGTTGACCAGGTCCCCTAGCACCGAACATCGATGAAGAATATATCGATATAGTCGGTAGCTTGATATCGTTCCCGAGCACGACTGCAGATCACTAACAAACAAAAAACAAGTGAATTAAAAAATATACTTTTTATTCACCACTTTATTACTAATTCACACAGGTCTCTACATGTTTCGAAAGCGATGTTTTCTTCATCAGGAATACATAGAATACTATATAACTAATAGTTTTCGAAATATGTAGATATCTGTCTATATTAATGAAGTGATCAAAACAAAACATAATTTTTAATTAGTTAAAATGAATATTTTTTTTTTAATATTTTGCTGAAGTGAACTGCTGTTTTTTCATTGGCGATCTGTAGTTTTGCTTGTTTTACGGTTTTCGAAACACTTTTTTTAATAATTTTGCTGATTCCTTCTAATAAACTTACATTTTATTTCATTATCTCTCAGTGAGGGGATTTGTTGAATCCTACGACACCTGCTTTAATCGTGTTAATGGATTTAATGTTGTTAGTTGAATACTATCTTAGTTAGTAAATGTTCACATTTTAACTAGACAACCTACGTGAAAACTACATTTAAGTGATTAAGTATGTACCAAAGTATTCAAAAATTAACTTCGTAGCGGCAACGGGAGAATGTGAAACCATCGAATATCTAAATAACATACCTGGAGCCACTGACGAAATTAACCGACGGAAGTTCATTATGGGCGTGATGATAGATTCAGAATCGATTTGTTGCGTTGCCTGAAATGGCACAAGCCGTTTTTGTTGACCTGACCCATAGCCATTTTCTTCACGTCCCCGTTCCCTTCGGCCTCCCGACATACCGCAATTGGGAATGGCCATAGTCTCGCTGCCTTCGATCAATTGATACTCTTATGAGTTATTCGCATTAAAATGTGTAAAAAATGTTGCACTTCTAAGGATTTTCCGTTCGGTGCTTTGAGCTAATATGTTCCCCTTTCTATAACTCCAAACTGTAGAACTAACTTTTAATTCTGGCTTTGGTGATTCAGTACAGTTCTAACCGCACTTTACGGAAGCTTTCTAAAAAACACATTGGCGAGAATATATTGCTAAAACTTTAATAGAGTGAACGAAAGTCACCCTGGCTGGGTTACCAGATTAGAATCAAATAATACTTGGATTTAAAAAATATTTAAATACATACTTTGAATTAACATTTGTTACGAAGTAATTAATCAATCCTTTTAACTGAGAATTTAAAGGAGAGGGGGACGTCGGAGAGGGATTTTTCATTAATTCCATATAATGATAATATTATTACGCGATACGATACACATAAAGTTTTTAAAGAGAAAAATATTTATTATATGTTTGTTTGAATATTTACGTAGGCTTAGCATTTGTCAAAATCAAATCAGAAAAATGACTTTTTCTAAATATTATACGAATTTTGTACGAAATATTGAAGATAAAATATTTTAAAAGTAGAGAAAAATTATGTTTTTTTTTACAAACTTAAGAGGAACGGCTGCGCGGCCTGTTTCATAGAAAACTTAATTTTGGATTTGGGACCAAAATACTCACCTAAACCTAATGATCTTTTTTATCATCAAAAAGTATAGTAAATATCTAGTACGGATTAGAAGTAATTTCTTTATTTTTTTTTACATTAAAGAAATTGATTTTACGCAATTTTAGAGGCACCTTTAACAATTATTTGGGGTCTAATGGTGATTTAAAAAAAAGTTTTACCACGTCTTCTTTGAAAATATATAATAAATGTAGTATAAAATTAAAAAAATAAAAACATATTAAAATAAGCATTATAGTGAACATTAAATTAAATTAGAAACGACCAATTTAAGTTGGAACACAAATTTTCCGTACGTAGTTTAAAATGAAAAAACCTTTTTTTTATATTTTATTTTTATTAACATAGTATATATTTATATAGAAAATATAACATTTTTTTATTAATACAATTTTCTAAATTGCCTCTAAAATTAGGACTTTTTTTTCATGGCATATAATACTTCATAATTTAAAACCAAAATAAATAAAATACTTTCCATCCGCACTAGATATTTAGTAAACCTTTAATTTTAAAAAGATATCATTCAGTTTGGATGGGTATTTTGGTCTCAATACCAAAATTATGTTATGTATGAAACAGGCAGCGCAGCCGTTCCCCTTAAGTTGAAAAGGTATTTTTTCACACTAAATACTATATCACAGTGATAAAAAATTAAAATTTTAATATTACGTTAGCTAATAATAGTTCTTTTTTAATTTCTAATATTCTATCTGAAAAATGGGGTGCGAACTTTCAAATCCAATAAATCTAATATTCCATAATTTTTCACGAGCCTGCTCATGAGCATATGTTTGTTCTATTTCTGTGCTCTATAATGTGTTATCTCTAAATCTCTATACATAAAAACGATTTTTGTCTGTTTGTCTATTCTCAATTTTCTCAAAAAGTGTTTGACCGGTTTTGCTGAAAATAGCACAGTTTGTTCTTATTAGTGCAAGATTTAAAGAGTAATTTGAATGAAATCTAATATGTAAAAATGTTGCTATAACGTTTTAAAAATAGTATAAAAAAACATTAAACCCGCCACGTTGTGTTGAGGTTAGCCCATAGATATATCACTCTGGTAAGATACAGATTATGCATTCAAAAGAAGGTTTGTTTGGGTAAAATATTTTAAAAGTGGAGAACACACCGACTATATTATTTAGATATATTTTGAAAAAAATAAATGTTTGGAATGAAATAAATTTTTCAGGGGAATGTTTTTTTTGTTTAGAGATAGTAATAGTCGTCATGAAGCATAACTTGCGCTGTCAAATCAATTATGGCACCCAAACGACCAGCCAAAATTCACAACTAAATAAATTTATTAAAAAAAAAAATCCCGAGCACGGCCGGGTACACATCAGCTAGTACCTTATAATTATCAACTTAATCGACTTAATTTGGTAAATGTTAAAATTTTCATTAAAAGATATTGAAATTAGTGAATATAAATTTAGAATATAGAAAATTATATTAATATTGAGGTGGCACGGTTGCATTTCAGACTTTGGACGATTTGTATATAAAAACTTCATTTTTAAATTAAACATAGCGTAATATGTCTACGTGAATTTATTATTAATAAAATTCAACTCACATGTCGCTCCACATCTTTTGGAGAATTCCACGCCCTTCTCTCTCTCTGTGTCCTGAGAATTCAAGACATCTAAACACCTCGCTTTATTTAAAATGTTCGCCTCACAAACCGTAATATTCATAATATGCGAGAATTTTCCGCACAGAGTCTTCTTAAAACACCGCAACCCTATCTCTCCGAAAAATGGTTTAACTTTGAACATTCAGCCGCAAAATAAGAGACAAGGAAGAAAATACACACGAGGTGCATCCCTAACTTGAGAAAAACTACCCTTGTGACCGAACTGAGTCTCCTCGGTAGGTTGAACCGCATCAAAAGCTCCCCTTTGTAAGCTTGATAAGGACTTACCCATACGAGTCTTAAAAATAGAATTATGTTTTTCAATTTTCGCATCATTTTTTGTTTTAAATAAAGCCTCTAACGGGGAGAGGAACTGATACTATTATTGTGCATTGCGATAAACGTGGTGTTTTTAAAGAGAAAAATATTTATTACGTTTTTTTTAATTTGCATGGGCTTAGCATTTATCAAAATCTAATCAGAAATATTTCAGAAACAAAAAATCTTTAAAAAAAATTCTCTTACTTACTTAATTATTAAATTTAGTCAAATTATCCGAACCTAGGATTATTTACGATTTAATGTGTTTGGTTAAGAATGTTAATTCAATGTTTTATATACATGAACTACTATATATGATTTCTTTTGATGTTCCTGGCAGGACAGTTACAAGACAGTACCTACCGTTTTATTCTGATAATAAGGAACTCCAATCCAATTAAAAAAAAAAATTATTATTAATAGTAATGACGTTCAAACTTAAATAACAGAAAATATTTCTTTTTTTTCCTTTTCTAAAGTTAGTTTTCATAGTTTAAATTTTTAAAGGCCGCCAAAATGCTCCAAATCTATGACCAGTCGGTTTTGATCAGTTTCTAGGTTAGAATTTCAAATATCAAAACAAGGATGAGCTTTACCGTACATCAATTTATTTTTTATTCATAGTAAACCATAACTAAACAAAAGGAATAAAATTATGTACCTTTTTAGAAGCTAAGAATAATAATAGAATTGAGCAATAATATTCGTATTGATAATTGGTTTGCTCATAAATACTCTAATTTATTTCGCAGATATTTTTTTTAATATTGAACAACAATTATAGAGCTTAAAGTCACCTAAATTGAGTTCAAATTTCACCAAAATTAAAAAAAATACGTTTTTAAAATTTAAAATACAAAACAAAAGTGAAGAATAAAAATGTCCATACTAATCCAAAAACAGAATCCTCACGTGACGTCAGATGTTCCAAATGCAATGGTACCAACATAACAAGGTATTTTGATGAGATGTTTTTTATTCACTTTCAAATAACGATTTATAAATTCTACATATAATCATATATTTAAAAAAAAAGTTATGTGTTCAGAATAGACCTTTGCTAATCTATATGAATACATATTTTTAAAGACATTATATTTTTCATTAGAGTTCCTTATTCTACTTTATCGTCACAATATTATATCCCCATGCGACGGATCGGGAACAAATACTTCGATATTGTTTATATATTTGGTATATCAATGTTACAGGATAAGCATGCAATAATACGATTTTTTTTCATCCAGTAGAACTATGTTATTTGATGAAACTTTTTAACTCTGGATAAAAGTGGCAAATTATGTTGTCTACTTTTATATTACCTATTACAATATGTACCTTTTCAATATTATTTGTAAATGTCCTTGTAATAGCATGTAATGGAGGAAAAAAGAAATTAATAAGGATAACTTTGTTTACAACACTTATTTAAATATTTTTAATATATTTATATGAATAGACAATACAAACATAAACAAAAATTAACAATAAGTGATGAAAGCAATTCATTAAAAATGTAAATAGTTATTAGAAAAAAAAAATTATTATAGAATATTAAGTAATAAATAAAAAAATTTATTTAAATAAATAAAATCAATAAAATGACTAGGTATAAAAAATAAATTATCGATATTATTCTTACATTATCATTTTCTATTTTATCATTTTCCTTTAATTGTCATTATTTTTAGTATACTGTTAATCCCGATTACAAAAGCTTTGCTTTTGAAACATGCTGTAATTTATATATTAAAAAAGTGGTGTAAACAAAGTCATTCTCAATAATGTATTAATAATGACGCCACAAAGGGACTAACAGATCTTTTGAAGAAAAAATAAATAAAATTTTCTGTGTTTTGAGTTTGTCAACAATCACAAAGTCCCGCAATAGGAACCTTTTTAAAACATTCCACTAACTAAGTCCAAAGTGTTTAAACGACAATCACATTTGACATCGTCAGAAATAGACCATTAACTTCATTTTGAAAAATAAAAGTTTCCGCCGCTGACCAGGCTCCGCCAACCACAAATTATCGGCCCGCGCTACCGTTGGATCAAATTTCTTTGACCTATATGCTTGACGGTGATCAATCATTGAAATTTACCAAAAGCTGACATAACTTGTATCAAACAGGCAGCGCAAATAATTCTTAAAGATACCTCTAAAACCACGAAAAATCATTACTTTAATGGCCTATATTTCATGATTTTAAACAAAAATAAATAAAAATACTTCTCACACGTACTAGATATTTACTAAGCCTTTAATTATTAAAACATATCATTGGGTTGAGGTAAGTATTTTGCCCTCAAATCCAAAATTATGTTTTGTATGGAACCGGCCGCCCAGCCGTTCCTCTTAACAGGAACCCGGGCCGTGGCAAATGTCAAAATAATCCAAATGGCGCTATTCGCGGATATATGACGATCTGACGGGGGTTCAAACAACTGTAGCTTTCTTATGCGAATACCGCACGCAAGTTAATTCAATTCATTTATTACTTTTAAAACTTTACAAAATTTTCAATTTGAGGCGTTTCAATATAATAAAAATTATGCATGAAGATTTAACATGGCGCATAAAAAAAAGTCCTAACTCTCCGGGAAAAGGAAGGTTGGGAAGTGCCTAGCAATTCAGTTCTGGTCACTAAATGGTGGTCTTTCTCCAAAAGTCGGAACAATATACTTAGAGTATCTTCCACTAGAAGAAGACAACGGAATACCTTCTCCTCTTTTTAAATATTTCCCTGTTTGGTGACCAGATCTGAATAAAAAGATACTTCTAAACTATCCTCTCCCCCTTCTTCTTCCCTTGCCCCTCCTTTCAGCCACACAACATATCCCAACTGGGATGCCACAGTCCTCCTGGCTATCGAGGGTTTGAAGCAGTTGGATCTCTCATTCAGAACTCACATAAAAAATAATAATAGAAAATATTTTCAATGTATTTCTTCCGTGTGTTTGAGACAGTCCACAGAGATGTTAATGCCAACACCCAAATTTAATAAATAACATTGAAATTTTACAAGTAATATTTTATTTTTCCTTCAGTCGACGGCTATAAATCATCGGAATATAAGGCAGAGAGATATTTATCGGCTGGGCGGCCTGACAATGCAAGATGGATGCCCGCAGAATTCATGAGGTTGCTATGGCAGTTTCCCAATCTTCAATTTCCATATATTTTCCTCCAGGAAGCGGAGAGATAAATAATTCATGGTAACAATTCGAGAACATTTCGCAAGATAAATAATGACTTTACCAAATTACCAGCGAACATGATTCGTTACAACATTCGACGTTTTTTCTGCATGGGTCACAATAATATTTCAAGATTTTCCCAGAGATGAGTGATTTTCGACATAATCTATTAACCATTATTGATTGTCCTAATCTACTTCACCTGAAAACTTTTCGCACGCATGCTAGAATAATTTGACTACTGGTCTGTAGTAATGAGTACTGTGAACTATTTAGAGTTCAAGCGGGTCTTAAGAACCAAATTGTTTTAAAAATCTAATGTAAAATATAACTTCGTTTGCATAGAAACAAAATTTAGGCAATTTTTTTTTTCTTTTGATCTACCATAACTTATTTAGTTACGGTTTTCTGCTTACGTAAATTCTTGTTAATGAGTCTACTTTTTGGACTGTTAATTCGTGGTGGAATTCCATTGTATTAGAATTGAAATTAAAAAACTTTTGTACTTTGTTCCACTTACTTATTTTCACCGGGACCGGTTTCATCCTACTACGGACATTTTCAGACTTGTAGTTGAAATTCTGATGCTATGGTATTTATACAAACTTAGGCAGGTGTACACAACATTGTCTCTATATAATGAATGTTTCTATTTTGTTAATTTAAGGTATTATATAAAGTTTAATATTAAAATTATGACTGATGTTACAAAGTAAACAGATATTTTCATTTCACATGAATGTATATGAATTTATATAATTGAAAAGGTTTGTGATTACTGATTTTTTATTTTGGTAATATTGGGATATTCCCTCCTTGTTGCTTAGGGCTTACTTGACAAATATTGATAGCACTATGGTAATTATTATTATTAGAAACATTCATTATATAGAGACAATGTTGTGTACACCTGTCTAAGTTTGTGTAAATACCGTAGAATAAGAATTTCAACTACCAGTCTGAAAATGTCCGTAGTAGGATGAAACCGGTCTTGGTGAAAATAAATAAGTGGAACAAAGTACAAAAGTTTTTTAATTTCAATTCTAATGAATTCTTGTTATTTAATGACCTTAGTATACAGTGAAAACCGTATACATAAAATCATAATTTGTACTTAGTATAAATTAGATTATTTACACCCTTCGCTAATAATTTAATTTTAAATAATAACTAAAATATTCATGTAAGTGAGTCTGCCGCTTATGAATAGTTTAAATAATAGTTTTAATTTATTTATTTATTTAATATCAACGGTATAAATATAACATAAACAGTAATTACACGTCACAGTTAACTACAAGTATAAGAATATAGCACAAATAATTTAAAAGGGTAACAACTAAATTTGGCATTAGGTCGTACAATGACATCAGAGAGTATATAAAGAATAACAGTTCATGAAGAATACTCGTATAAGTAAAAGATATGCATACATAGAAAAACCAAAGCATAACTTATTGAACGCATTTTTCTTCGTTTCTGCTTAACTTAACTTATTTAACTGCAGTTATTTAGAGCTCTAAGCACAAAAAAAATGATAAATTATGCTACCACATTTGTAAAACGTGTATAAAACCTTAATTCATGTTTATGTGTCCGTCACAGAACAGACATTTTTTTAGCGAAAAGGATAAAGTACATGTAATTGCATCAAATTACAAGCCAATAAATTCCAGGGTTGCCGGCAAAGAAATGAAAAAAATATATGTACACCGAGAAGTTATTCAGGTTTTCATAGTTTATCTTACACCCTTACGTTATCTTTGGGGATGCTGTATGGGGGGGAATTCAAGTCATTGATGGCTTCCGTTATTGAGCGGTATGTTTCTTAGATCTGTAACCGAGAAGTTACGGGAATTCAATCTTTTGTGGAAAAATTATACAACGCATATAGTTAGGTTAGTTTTTTGTGCAAAATTAAACCTATGGAATATTCTTTAATCCACCTCGTTTGAGTTCTTTTTATTCAGTTCGAGTGAAAAATACTCCAGTATCACCCCAGGATACCACCATTCGGATTCCAACATCATTAGCCAATTCTGAGTGACAAATTGTGTGAAAATTTATTATAATAACAAAAATGATTTTCAACAAAAAAAGCTTATTTAATGATGGAAAATTTTATTTAAAAGTTTATTTTTAATTAATTTTATAAGTGCGCATCTAGATGAAAATAAGTTGATTCCTTTGAGTTGTCCTCTTTGTACCAAGAATAATGGGTATTTTGTCTACTTAAACTCAAACAATCACTCGATTCCGCCTTGAAGCTAAACATGTGAAAATAATCATTGAAGATAATATTTTAAAATCTCAAATGAAATGTGAAACAAAACAAAAAACACAGGAAATCAAAAGGTAACGATCGATTCTGCAAACTAATCCCAGGACCTCCGTCTTGCCGGGAATGAAACCTAATTATTTTCCGTCATTTTTTTTATCGATGTCATACTTCAATTTTTGGAATACTTGATATAATCCGCAATTAAATTCCCTTTTTTCGGCTGCTCTCTTTGTGTACGATTGCAAAGTTCAGCCCAAATACATTTTCAGTCTAGGTGGAATCTCGAATATACTTATCCGATTTTTATTTACGAGGTCTGTCTAAAAAGTATCCGATCTTTGGGTGGAATAAAAAATATTTACATGACGGGATTGGAACTTTGATTCCCTTCTGACTGAGTCCATGGCGCCTTGACACACTTGGCCCACCGTTCCTTCCACTGCCGAAAACACTTCTGGAAGGCTTCTTTTGGAATGGCGTTCAACTCCACCGTCGCGTTCTGCATTATCTCTTCTCTACTCGGAAAATGGAATACTTTCAATGGCATCTTGAATTTTGGAAACAACCAGAAGACGCAAAAAGTCATGTTTGGAGAGTAGGGAGGTTATCGAACGACTGGAATTCCATGTTTTGGCAAGAAAGCCTCCATCAGGTGTGATGAATGAGATGGAGCATTGTCATGATGTAACTGCCAGTTTTACGTCGTTCAGTGGTCTGGTCTTTTGCGCCGAACTGCATCACAGAAGAGAACTTCTTGATAGTACTCTTTTGTTACTGTTTGTCCTTCCGGTGTGTATTCGTGATGCAAATTTCCTCGGATATCAAGATTAGCATCACCTTGATATTGATTCTCACCTGTCGCGCTTTTATTTGGCCTTGGAGATCAAAATCCGACAAACACTTATAAGAATAATTCACTCAACGGCCAGTAGATAACGATTGACTAACCGGAACGCCGATAAAAATTTGAAGCATGCGCCTTACGCTGCCTTCTTCCACTGTGCAGAGAGGCACCGGCTTAGCATCACTACTCTGCGCGGGAAAATTCAAGGTCAGATACTTTTTAGACAGACTTTGTATATGAGATATTTATGGCTATTTCGATAAATTGAATAAATGTATTAAGTTTAATAAATTTCTGGAATAATGTTTTTGCTATAAACCTCAAAAACAATGATGATTTGGAAATTCATAACTCGGGTCATTTGTTTGATAGTTCCAGCGTTTACGAAAGTAAAATTAATCTAGTACGTTGAACATGAACATACAGCACGTAAAATTTCATGAGGCATGTTTATGTCTGCGTTTGTCTAGGTTAGGGGCGGCAAACCTGAGGTCGGTGTGCCGAATTCATTTTATTTTATGATTAAATAACAGATTCAGGAATCTCACAAAGCTGAGTATCCGGCTTCGGGATCTACTCCACGTTTCATAATCGGTGTGACGGAATGCCTGCCTGGTATTGCAGAGGTGTGCTGCAGAAATAGCTCCAATTTTGACAAAGCTCTTTAAAATGTTCCTGAAATGTGACTCTGTACCCTCTGGTTGGAAAAAAGCGGTCATTCATCCTTTACCTAAGAAAGGTGACCGCTCCAACCTGGCCAACTACCGCCCCATAACGATCACATCAGTTCTGTCCAAGGTGATGGAACCTGTGATCAATGACAAACTGCTCACATACTTCGAGTAGAACAAAATTATTAACGACCATCAGCATGGATTCCGGCGGAACCGCTCGTTCGGTGATCTCATCATATGTGACGCACATTTGGGGCGGTGCCTGGAACGTTACGGTGAGATTTAAACGGTCTCACTGGACATTTCTTAGGCCTTTGACCTGGTTTGGCACCGAGTACTTGTCAACAAACTGCATTCTTACGGACTTCCCGTATCCTTGTGTACGTGGATTGCCGACTTTTTGAGGGAGAGATCGATTCAGATGGTTGCTGACGGTTTCATCTCTTCCTCGTATTCAATGAATGCTGGCGTCCCACGGGGATCGGTTTTTGTTGCACATCAATGACCCCTTGACATGTGCACCAATCCATTGCTACGCGGATGACAGTACAGTCCATGATAGCTTTTTATTTTACAAGCTCCTAAAGGGCACACAAACTTCAACGGCTCGGAGGGCTTTGAAGCAGAGAATGGACGGTTACCTCGAGAGAGTCTCCTCTTGGTAGAAATTCCCGCTTAACATCGGTCGCATGTTTCGATTAACGCAAAAAAAAACATTACCAAAATTCGTGTTTTATTTTGTGTTGTAAAGCGCAGGCATAAATATAAAAAAAAATTGGGGTCATATTCTAAAAAACTTAATTTTCCACAATGAACAATACGACAATATCGTAAAAGTATCGTATTTACGATACTTTCTTTTTTTCTAGGCTTATAAAAAGATCACACCAAAAAATGGACTATTGGACGGACGGCCAAGGTGTGTTCTACTTGAAGTATTTAATTAAATCGCCTATGATATTTCTAGGCCATCAAATTCTCAAACCGAAAGCACATGATTTTGCACTACTTCCCATTGCATCGCCTCAATGGAATAGTAGAACATAATTAATTTTAAAGATCTCCGCAGATATCAAGGAGATGTACAATCAAGGAAACCATCATATTTGTTAAAAAGGCAACATAGAAAGAGCGAAACAGCGAATATCCATTAAGGAGTATTTAGCGAATATTAATATTAAATGGATACATGGAAATCGATAGTGGCGTGTATTTTTAGCAGTATTGTATTTACGATTTATTTGCTTTGTTATATTTCAATGCGAAATATTGTGTGTATTATTTTATTGTAGTATTTTTCCTTTATCTAGAATTTCCAAAATTTGAAAATTTTACGATGTTTTAGATAACACACAGATTTTTCTCCTTATCCCTTAAACCTCATTACACTTTAAAAAATAAGGGTGACATGGGACCACTGACTCAATATAAGTAATAAAAATATTTGAATTTAAGACGCACGGTTTATTCCACGTCTTAAAGAGGTTCCCAATCCCTTTCCCAGCAGGTACTTGAGCTCGGTATTGATGCGGGGGTAGAAAATGCCTCCCATCAAATAATTTGTATTTATAAAATGTTTATTGAAATGTAAACGAATGCCACTCTCTCTGTCATAAAGGACATCTCACATATTACAAAAGGTTGGGTACATATCTTCGGTGATTTTAAGAGTTTCGGATTTCATCGTGCGCCGGGCACTTTATTATTATTATTATTGGATCTCACGTGCCGTATCGCATTTATCACTGCCTAGCAACAGTGAATTATTGCAGTAGTTCTGAAAGAGTAAACGTGCCTACCCTTATTTTTAAGGGATGATAACAGTCAAATGGGGTTGATTTTCTTGACTTGGTTACGGTGGAAGATTTTAAAAGGATTCCTCTAATCAGGTTCTTAAATATTTAAATTTATTATTCATTTATTCGGTACAGAAAATCAATAGTTTTGACTAACCAACTGGGAAGATTTTCCACTTCAGAACAGGAAAATTATTGTTGGCAACTTAATACTATTACTTCATAAATGGAACTCGTGCGTTACATGCCTATTACTGTTGCATTGGGGAAAATCATTATTAGTTAGGAACAGCATTTGATGTACTTAAATTTTTTTGTTCGTTGAAAACCTTTTAATGATCTCTGATGATCAATGATGATCTTTGATGATCTCTGATGATCTCTGATGATCTCTGATGATCTTTGATGATCTCTGATGATCTCTGATGATCTCTGATGATCTCTGATGATCTCTGATAATCTCTGATGGTCTCTGATGATCTCCGATGATCTCTGATGATCTCTGATGATCTCTGATGATCTCTGATGATCTCTGATGATCTCTGATGATCTCTGATGGTCTCTGATGATCTCCGATGATCTCTGATGATCTCTGATGATCTCTGATGATCTCTGATGATCTTAAATGATCTCTGATGATCTCTGATGATCTCTGATGATCTCTGATGATCTGAAATGATCTCTGATGATCTCTGATGATCTCTGATGATCTGAAATGATCTCTGATGATCTCTGATGATCTCTGATGATCTCTGATGATCTCTGATAATCTCTGATGGTCTCTGATGATCTCCGATGATCTCTGATGATCTCTGATGATCTCTGATGATCTCTGATGATCTTAAATGATCTCTGATGATCTCAATTAATCTCTGATGTTCTCTGATGATCTTTGATGACCGATCTGTGAGTATCGATCTTTTCCATCGTTTTGATTCGCTAAATTTATGACCTTCATAATCGTGCAACGGTCTCATGCAGTCTGTATGTTATCCATTTTTAAGTGCAGGTTTAAACATCTTTTTAATTTGTTTGCCTTCAAGGAAAGCTGATTCGGATTCTTCGTTTATGGTTTAAGCGCCATATCTCATAGCCACGGGAATTTAATTTATTTTCACATTATTTTAGTGTGCATGTTAATAGTTTGATAATAATTATTGTATCGTCAGTTATACGAGTAGCTCACGTCCCAATTACTATATGGCGTTGTTTTGAGACTAAAGAGGATAAAGGAAGCGATGGAGATGGAAAAGAAGAAGTTTGGAAAGAACCTGGCTATCCAGATCTGGCAACCACAGACGGCTAAAGCCTTTTCAAGCGACATTTCGTTTCTAAATGCTGTACCTTTACCAGGACGATACTGATATTATCTACTACTCTGGGGCGTGATGCAAATATAGTTACCAACCAACTAACTAACTAACCATCACACCGTTTATCTGCAGGGGTAGGCAGAAAGGACGTACAGCCAAACAACTCGGTCTTGGCACACAGTCCTCGCCTAATTCTTATTCATACATCGTCTCATAAATACTCTTCTGTTGTTCTGACTCTTAACATGACCCGACTCAGGTATTTGATTCACCTTTTATTTTTATTTATGAATAATTTTTTTGAAACGTTCATTTATATAAACATAGATACAAAGGTTATAAACATTTTTCATCATTATTTTTTTTATATTCAATTATATAGATATGTGAATAGATGTATATAATTTTATGTACATTGTATATATATCAAATGTCCCACATAGGCAAGGCCAGTGCGTGGGTATACTTCTGTAATAGTTGCAGTAAAAAATGAGTTTTTTTTTATCATGTAATAATTTTTTTTTATTTATTATAAATGTTAATATATATACATATATTGTTCACGCGAGTTTATTCACTGCATACCTTCGACACGGTGCGATTGTGAAGTTCCCCCCTTCATTACCTTTCAAACCCCCTTCCCCCCCGCTCCAGTCCAAGCTCCTGAGTAAATCTTTATCCTCAGTCATTCCTAAGCAAGACACCGCGCGATTACTATTGAAGTATCGCTTCCCGGCCTTGCCCGGTTTCACCGCCGCGTTCACTATTGAAGTGTCGCTACCCGGCCTTGCCCGGTTTCACCGCCGCGTTCACTATTGAAGTGCCGCTACCCTGAATCGCTGAAGAGGTCCGGACCGAACCAGTTTGCTGAAACCCTTTCGCCATCCGGAATTGCCCGGTCGAAATCACGCAAGCCGCCCTGGAGAAAGATAAGTGAATTCGGTGAGTCCCTTTCCTTACATATTCCTCATTTTCGCAATCGCATTCATTTCCGGATAACTGCTGTCGGAAATAGAATAACCGCCGCACCATATATACTCATTTATCTATATTTTGCAAGTTGGGCGAGTTTTTACAAAATAATAACTGAATAATACTAATAAGATTATAAAAGAAAATCGCATAATTTGAAATACAAAAATTTTTACTTGTTCATATTAATATTTTTTTGTTATAAGAAAAAACCTATTTGTATAAATACATGGATGTTGAAGGTAAGTTAAACAAAAATTATAAGTTAAATAAGAAAGAGAAAATTAAAAAAAAAAGAATATGATAAAATATACAATTATAGCAGGTCTTTGGTTTTTATCCAGTTTTTTAGAACATTTTTGTATGTGTTTAAAGACGATATGTTTGGACACTTCTGTAAATAGTAAATTATACATTTTAGAAGCAATAAAAAAGCATATCTCTGCGCAAGCCTAGTTTTGCACAAAGGTACTTCAAGTACGTTATTTATTCTTTTACTAAAGCGATTTTCGTTTTTTTCTGGAAAATATATATTTTATGCACCGTAGACAATCATTTTTTTCTTATATCTAACAGTTGAGCCTTGACTTTAACTTGATCATGACATATCTTCCTCGGCCGTCCCCGACTTCTTCTTCCATTCACATTGACGATGTATATTCTCCTTACCCTCCTTTCTTCGTTTATCAGCTCTATATGCCCAATCCATATAAGTGTCCTTTTCTTAATCTTTCTCATTAGCATACATCAGCCTTGAATTCTTTGTGAATCTCAACATTATATCTCAACATTCGAAAACATTCTTCCCAAATACACAAACTCATCCACCTGCTGTAAGTATTCATCGTTTACAACTATATTGCACATTTTTTACAGTAACTCCAGACAGGAGGTTCTGAGGGAAATAATTTCCCTCAAGGCCTATATCATCTTTGGGGATGCTGTTTTCGTACTCTGTCTTTGTTTATACACCATGACTTTAGACTACATTCATTACATTACTACTTTACATTCATCATTTACCCATTCTTCATACATACTTGGTTCATCCTAGATATGAGGGACTGTGGATCTTCCATACTGTTAGCAATTAGCACTGCATAATCAGCATACAATAGGCAATGTATTTTCAGATTACTCATTTTCGCGCCCAAACCCACAACTTTTAATTCCTGCATTCAATTATCCATGTGTAGATTTAATAACCAAAGTGACGTGCACCTTTTGTGATGTCAAACCACTGTTCACCCTAACGCATACAACGCTTCCCTCGTACAGAGACACGATTGCCTGTATGAGATTCGTATTCACTCCATACTTGGACAACACGTCCCATAACTTTTTCCTGTCAACCCGGTTATATGCTTTTTGTAGATCGACAAAGTCACAAAAAAGTCTCTGTATTTTTTCCAGAAGATTCTCTGTGAGCATACGCAATGCACCCCTTTTCCACTCATGAAAGTGTCCTGCACATCCCATATCCGTTGTGTCCATTCGTACCCTTTCAATCAATATCGTACCATTTTCCAACTGAACTTAGCAGGCTAATAGCCCTGTGATTTATCCTTGCAAATATAGAATTCATTATTTTATATTTATTACGTCTGAACTAATGCGAATTCATTAATTAAAAACTTATTTACGACCGCAAGGATTCGAACCCAGAACCTATGGATTCGTAGTGGACGATCTTCATCATTCTAATTAATAATAGCATTAGGTTAAGAGTTCATTTTTAACATCTGAACTGTTTTGAACCAAGGTAATGACCCAAGGGCAGAGGATAGTGAAGATATGAAAACAGGATGAAATCGCAAAAGTTTGTGCGAAGTTCATTTGAATTCAAAGTTTAAGTGGAAACCAAAAATAAACTAAATTATGAGTATACAGAATTAAAATCAGCACTGGAGACCAGTTTGAAAACAATGCCTCGCTACCTATCGGAAATTCGAAAGTGTTAAAACTCCAGCCTCGAATGGCTTTCGGCTTACCGTAGATTGGGAAAAGAGATTAAAAACTTTACCCGAAATGCCGCCATCGCACAGTCGTCCGAATTGCAATATAAGCTGGCCAATTTTTATATGTTCTAAACGTCATATTTATATTGATAGTCATATATCACAAATACCAAAGAATATTTGAAAAACATAAGTCGTGCAGTCACACAGCTTTATCAATATCGTAATTATAATGTAATTTCTTAATCTGTGAGCAATAGTTTAGGATTCAGGCGGATTCTCTGTACTTTATGGAGAATATTTTTTTTGTTTTTTTATGTTTGTATTTTCTCTTTAATATCCCAGTAATATGGTATGTTCACAAACAAGAGGTGTCGTTAAGAGGAACAGCTGCGCTGTCTGTTTCATACATGGCTTAATTTTGAATTTGAGGCCAAAATACCCATCCAAACTGAATGACATATATACGAGTATACATATATATAATTTTTAATTAAAGGTTTGGTAAATATCTTGTACGTATGAGAAGTGTTTTATTGATTTTTGTTTTAAATTATGAATTATAGGCCATGAAAAAATATATTTTCATAATTTTAGAGGTAACTTAGAAAATTATCATATTTGCAATGTAAATATGATTACTTAAATAAAAATATTTTTAAAAAAAACTTTTTTTCGGGTCGATATTTTAAATTATCTACGACAAATTTGTGTTCCAACGAAAATTGATCGTTTTGATTTAATTTATAGTCTTATTTTTTTTTTTTTAATTTTATTTTATATTTTCAAAGAAGACGGAGTAAAACTTTTTTTTACATCACCGTTAGCCCCCAAATAATTGTTAAAGATGCCTCTAAAATCGTTAAAAATCAATTCCTTTAATGGTCTACATTTCATGTAAATGAAATGTAAAACAAAAATAAATAAATTCCTCATAATCCATACTAGATATTTACTATACTTTTTGGTTAAAAAAATCATTAGCTTTAGGTGAGTATTTTGGCTTCAAATCCAAAATTAAGTTTTGTATGAAACACGTTCCTCTTAAAATGGTGTGCAATATTTCAGATCATCGTAATAAAAACGTGTAATTTAAAAATTTTCCACGATTACTAATTAAAACTATCTAAAACGGCATATTCATAAATGGTTTGAACTGGCTAGAATGTCATTATGATGTTGAAAACGCTACTGGCTTGTAAGTATCGCCGGGAACCTGCCAAGACCACGTGACGTCACCAACGCCATACGCACTACAAAAATTGAAGATATCGTTTTGGCGGCAAATCAAAAGAGGCATATTTTAAATCGGTATAAGAAATATGTTCATCAACATGAAAATAAAATTAAATGCCATCATTTTCGTAATTTATAAACGGTCAAAACAAAACCAAATAGACCAGAAATTACAAAAACAACTGCTCGTCTATCCTATCATCCGTCCCAGCCACTGAACTGACATTAAGTATTGTGATCTTTTATTAAGTTTCTTTTTTCATAAATCATGAAAATTTACCTTTCTTTCACTGAGGTAAAAAATTGTTCTGAAAGGTTTATTTGTAGCCCTGTTTTCATTTTTTTTAGGTTTGCGATCGTACTGCATTTTACGACATCTTTAATTGTTTTTAAACTGAACTGCTCTTTCTAATAAAAATCTTTGGCCAACTAATGTTACTATTCCGACCAGCGTAGACCAGGCGAATAAAATTTAAATGAACATTATTAAATTTCACCACGAGGACTGTCAGAGAAGATGGGTTAAAACTCTAGTTCTGAACTGATAGCCTGGGGCTCCATTCCCGTATCTGTTAAAAATACAAGTATAGAGTACAAAAAATGAGCTGCCCAAAAATTATCGATGTAAATTAGACCTTCCGAAGAATTAAGTTAATAAAAAATACAGAAAAACATTCCCAGGTTACGAATAACTGGACAATATTTGAAATATAGAATAGTGGGATGTGTCGTGGTGGAGGACTTAGAGGAATTGAACTCACGACGCCTGGGTGGGACACAAACGCGATGACAACTCAGCCACTGACCGATCATAAGAAGAACGTTGGGATATTCTTTACTATTCAGATCTGGGGCCTGATTCCGATTCGTTTTAAGGATAAGACATTTTCCTTATTCTTAGACTTAAAAGCGTTTTTCTTATCTGCGGTTCCGGTTCTCTTGGATGACGGCTGTCATTCAGCGAATGACGTTCTTTAAAAACATAGATATTTGCGTATTTTTATCAAAAGATAAACTTAATATGGTTGTAAGTATTGACATTAAATATTATTAGCAAATTATTTTGCGATTAATGATGCTATTAAATTAACTGAATTAATAAAATTGCGATATTTCGAAAGTACCTGTGCCAAAAACTCGAAATGACAAATGAAAGTTATTTAAATTCTAAAAATTATAATTAACTAAAACTTGTAAATTAAGTCATAATAAACTCCTCGTATTATGTATGTGTGGAGCACTCATAATTTTTTAATAATACTGAGATAATCAAACCACAAACTCTTTTAAAAATGTATTGTCATTGTCATGGGATCGGAAACGCTGTTAAGCAAAACGTCTTTAATCCTAAGGATAAAAACAATGTCTTATCCTTAAAAAGAACCGGAATCGTGCCACCAGTTACACACGGCTAAAAACATTAAAAAAAAAACATTTCTATTTTTCTAAAGTTACTTTTGCACACCGAAAACATTTTTGTTTTACTCATCCGTTCCGGTTGACGTTTTGCATGATGCTCCGGCTAATAAGTTTGAACATCCACCGACTTTTGAGTCAAAATTCGAAGCGGCATGCGATTTATTGGCGATGTATCAACATTCCCCGTGGCAATTAGCCCCCTACGTTTCGTATTACCTAATTATTATTTAGGTGAAACCTTTTCAATTAGGTAAATTAATTAAACTACTAGTGAAAGGCGGGTTGAGTAGATGCTAATCAAGGATATGCGAATCCTTCTACTAATATCTAGTTACAAAACCAAATTACATACACGTAGTTACCGTTACCTCCTTGCTAAATGTAATTATGTTTACATGTTTGTTTTCCCTATCAGTCTTTTTCAATTTCAACGTTGTTTACCTTCCCGCTCCCAAGATGGCCACTTACGGTAGGTGCCTACCTTTTAAAAATCCTAATACGGTCAATTCACAGCCGGGCATGCCCCGCGGACAAATCTGCCGACGGCCACTCACGCGCCAGCACCGAGCAGAGCATTTCACTCCAAATTTGGGTTCCTTATTGTGCTGTTGTGTTGGTTGCAATGCACAGTCGGAGTAACATAAAATTGCGCTTTTTGTAGGGGCGGTAATGAATGGACGAAAAAAACAAACAGATATAAAATCAGTCATATGAATTTCCTAAGGGAATTACGATTATGAGTGCTCAGTGATTTATTAATTCGTTGAGTGGTTACGATCTTTGGCTATGGATCCGGAGGACGCGGATTCAAAACCCGACGTGCGCAAGTAAATTTCATATGATTTAATTGTGTTATTTCATAATTTATTCATTTAAAATAATATGAAGTATATTTGCAGCACGTTAAAGAGTCCGTTTCGCCCTGGTGAAAGACCACCATTCAGAATCGAAACGTTGCTTGAAATGGCTTTAACCGTGTTTGGTGACCAAATCTGAATAGCCAAGTACTTACCCACCTTCCTTCGTCCCCATCTCCTTCCCCTCCTTGATACTTTCAGCTTCAAAGCATACCCCAATTGGGGATGCCATAGTGTCACTAGATCCATACGGTTGAGAGCAGTTAAATTTATTTTAAATTATTGTATATATATATATATATATATATATAAATTTTATATTTTTTTAAATTTTATATTTCTAATTAATTATTTATAAGCGATTTTTTTTATTGTTATCTGTAGTACGGTAGCACTGGCGTATCATCTTGTTAGCGGAAAGAATTATTCGACTATGGTATTGGAAAGGGTAAATAAGTACCTGCTTGGTAAATAAAACCAATTGTTTGTGGGGATGGGAGGGTAGAAATTAATAAGGTTGGGGGAATCATCTACTAATATCCAGTCACAAAATCAAATTACCTATAAGTTACCTACAAGCTAAATTTAGTTACGTTTACTTGTTTATCTTCTCAGCAATGATTACCTAAGGCAGTGCTTCTCAACCTTATCTGTGCCGTTCCTCAGTTTAACGCTTCAAAAATCACTATGCCCCCAAACCGCCTTCAAAGAAAAATAATGACTAATAAGCAATAATCCGAAATTTTTCTTGGTAAGAGTCAAATATCTTTAAAGTGAAAGTTGCATTTTGCAAAGGAAAGCTCATAACGCGTTTCATTAATTACGAATAATAGATAATTGTACATACACACGAATTAACATTCGTCGCATTGAAATTAGCGATATCTTTTTTTTTTAAATGCCGCGGTTACAATAACAAAAATTTAAGCATTTTTTTAACAAAGAAATCTAACAAACATTAACAATTATTTATTGATTTGCACATTCCCCCCAAAGCATTCAAATTGTCTCCCGCTGGGGCGTGCGCCCCACGTTGAGAAGCACTGACTCTAGTCAACTAGGTCAACGGTGGAGCTGAGAATACTCACATGGAGAGCGCCAGGGGTAGTTACATAACTCTCAAAATATTTATAGTCCTAATTACGAGTATATATTTTTTTTTCTTATTCTAAATACTCACTAGAGTCCCAACTGCTCCCTACTGTCCGGAACCAGTTGGATTATGATATCCCCAATGTTGTCAGGCTAAAAGGAAGGAGATGAGGTAGGTTGGGAAGGACCTGGCTATTCAAATCTGGTCACCAAACACGGCTAAAGCCATTTCGATGGATACATCGGATTGAAATAAAAGCGTAAAATCGATGACAGCTGATTTATATTAATAGTGCATTTATTATTTCTCTTATTCTACCACTAACTGTATTATTATCTTAGTTGATTATAGCAAACATCAATATATTATACTATTTTCATAAGAAGCAATTACTTTGTGGTTTGATATCATACTAAAAACCACAAATTTATTGTATTTTTACCCCAACCGGTTTCGCTTAGATCAAGCTTCGTCAGGACAAATAAAAACACCGAAGAAAATAATACAGAGTTATTGTATATTTAGGTACATAAAAAATGTGAGTGAAGATAATACAAAAAAAAGATTCTAGAATAAATAGAGGGAGGCAACAATTGAAAAGTATCATGTATGAGAGGGAGACAATTATAATATATATTATAACAAACATGTGGTCGTGAACAATTTAATAAGGTTGCTTTTTGTACTTGCTGGACGAAATATAATTTTTTTTTCTGTATTATTCTTTGCATCTCTTTATACTTGATTCTTACACTTTTTCTCTAGATATATCATATTGCCATAATGTGTCAATAATTGGTTTTTTTCCATTCTATTTTATATAATGGCAAATAATGTGAGCGTAACTTGTCAATTTGACTGCCCTAAAACGGGATTTGTTCCCAGTTGGGAAGTCAAAGCTTTTTTAGATTTTATTGTTTAATAATGTGTGTTTCAAAAAAAAACATTTCTTTTTTAAATTTAATGTAAATCAAATTTGGGCCATTTTCGAACCGGTTTTAAACGCCGAAACAGCTGTTACAATAATAAAACCCAAAAACTCTTGTAGAACGTAATAATAACATTATTAATATTGATTTACAATAAATCAAGAAAAAAATTAAATATAGTTCTACGAATTAAACACAAAAACAATAAATAAGAATAAAAATTAAATAGAATAAATAAATAAACAACTGAATAGTGAATACAACAGTTTTTTTTTCAAGAAACCTCAGCTTTAACTAAATATTGTTAAATATACATATTAATTATTGTTACTTCTTAAACATTCATGTATGTAAGTTGTAGGCATCATTACTGTTTTTGTACTAAAATTAAAATAAATAACTGGATAAATAAGAGGTATTCATCCCAGTCCAAATTCTGATGATCCTTTTAACCTTTTCCTTACGGTGCCAAAATAAAAACGCGCGTTCCGGTGTTGGGTAGTCACTACACAATCAAAAAGTAGCGATTCGGCAAATATAAGAAAATGCATAGCTAATCCCCTTAATTAATTATAATTAAAATCATCAATATTTCCTGAAAACGTTAAAAAAACATCTGAACGGACATAGATCCACTCTGGTTGCAACCCGAGAGCTACTGCCGCTATAACGCCTCTACGCCTGGAAGGAAAAAAACACGACTGAGAACATTGAGCTCCTCGCGCTTCTAAAGTATATATTCTAAGAGTGAGATGCGAATATAGTGTCGCGCTTCCTGCATACTTTTCACGTATCGTCGAGACTCAATGTTGAGGCACTCAGAGCGCTGTTATACGCGAATTTGTTTCCGATGTTTACAAAATAATTTCGATGTACACGATAAATTCTGATTATTATTAATATTATTTTTTAAATCAATGCGTAAATATATTATGAAGGAATACCTAAAATCTTAACCTTGTATTTATTATATTTATAGTGATATTGATGGATATTAGAAGCAACGTGTAGAAAATACCCATCACAGGGAAGGGAGGGTTAACCTTATTAATTTTCGTCTAATACTCGTTTTCACTGGTCCTTTCTTTTCACAATAAGTTGAGGGAGATGGTATATTTCATTTCTGAGAATGTGGCAAAAATATGCAATTCATCTCCCCGTTTTTGTGAAAAGAAGTTTCCTTTCATGCTTCATGGGAATTAATTCTTCCACATTTGTCACAAAATACTATTAGCATCCTCCAAAGGGATATTATTTAATATCCTGCCTTAAAATGGCCTTTAAACTTGTTCTCGTCGTAGATTTATACTAATGATAATAATAATACTAAGCACAAATTTTTGGAGCAGCATTTTTGCCAAATGTCACCTTAAGAGCCAGCACTAAAAAATGTCCCTAAAACATCAATTTGTATTCTGCTAACTCAAGCAATACTACAAATTAATGATATATCTGTAAATTCTATGCGAGTAGTTATAAAAATGTATAAGGTTTCAAAAGACAAAAATTCTCAAACTGTAATATTTTCAATTCTATGGAACACAGTTTTAAAATCAGTGAAGGCAATAATTTTGAACGTCTTACCTAAAATTCCAGTACGCATTTCACATAGAATTTAGAAGATTACAGTTTGAGAATGTTTGTATTTTGAAACCTTACACATTCTGAACATTCTTAAGCTTTCTAAAAAAAAACAGTTTATAGAAACTGATATATTTATTAATTTTTTTAATAACATTTTGAAGCTTTTAAGTAACATTGTAATATATTTTTAATCATTCTAGAATCGATTAACAACTCTTAGAATGAAACATGAAACCGAAAAGACATAGATAGATAGGGATAACGGTAGCAGTTGAGACTTGAACCCAGGACCTCATGGTCTATCCGGGACCTTGCGTTCTAATCCAGTGACCTACGCCTACCGATTTTTATCGGTATCATACTTCGATTTCTTAGGAACTGTTAATATCATCTTACATGAATGTCTTCACTTAATTCCCATATATATACTCGTATATATATACATTTCGGCTGGTACCTTTTTATGACTGTACGATTTGAACCCAAATTTATTTGAAATCGTTAGATAGTATCTCAGATAAACTTATTCATTTTTTTTTATTTGGGAAGTCTTATTTTTATTTATTAATGTTAATATTTTGGAATTGAATCTGTATCTATTGAATTGAAGCTATAAACCTAAGTGTAATGTATTTTTTTATCATTGAAGATGATATTAACAACTCTTAGAATGAAACATGAAACTGAAAAGATACAGAAAAATATAACAATTGCAGCTGGGACTCGAACCTAAGACCTTGTGGTCTATAACGCTATATAATAATATTTTTTTTAATGTTTAAAAAATCTATCCTTAATCCTCAATTCAACTTCCACGGGAGAGATTGCCTATCAAGTCAGTGTTTCCTGATTTTTAAATCCGTATTTGAAAGCGTTCCGAAAATAATGGTAAAGTTAACGACTTTATGAAGAAAACAGCAGAGGAACAAGCGTCTCGAGGAAAACACCTTGCCTCTAATTATGTGCAAATAAAACATCAAAATAAACTTCTCTTTTTGTTGTTGTATAATTTTATTTTGCAATGGGAATTTATACTAGCTAAGTATCAGCTGGAGTTTAATTAAAACAAATATATATAAAGCAATAATAAATAGAAATAATATTTTTTAAATCATTGAAGAAGATATTATAACACATCTCAAATGAACCACGAAACCGAAAAAACAACAGTAATTAAAAAGATTTCTTAATTGATAAACTAAAGTTTTTATATAATAAAAACAGTAATTATTGAATGAAACACTAGTATATATTGATTAACTTGGCGGGTTTGCGATAAGCCAACGTAGCTCAACGGTAGAGCATCTGACCGGCAATCAGAAGGGTGCAGGTTCGAGTCCTGTCGGCGACATTTATCTTTTCTCGGAAGGTTTTTTCAATTTGGATGAGTGTTTCAGGCTAATAATTATTGTTTATAAAAATAATTGTTAAAAAGATTTCAGTCGCATCTGGGACTCGAACCCAGAACCTCTACCTATCTAGGGTAACCGCTCAACCAACTTAGCTAATGAGACCAGTTCAAGTAACGCCAATTACACCGATATCATACCTCAAGTTCAAGATTGTTAATATTATCCTCCATTTTTATAAATCCCATATTATTGGCTGCTATCCTTATGATGATTGGATGAAACTTTGCAAGTATTCTAATTGAAAGGTAAAAAATAATTTAGAAGCCGACAGGTTTATTGGAGGTGATCAATGAACTTACTATTAAATAAACTTTTGTTGTGCATATTTCTTATGTCACTAGGTAGGGGATTGAATAGCTTAATAGCATTGTATTTAAAACTTCTTCGTCCACAAGAGGTTTTACAAAGAAGAATATTAAAATATTTTACATATGATTGTCTTAAGGCTCTAGCACTTTTATTTCTTCATATATATGGATATTTTTAGATTGATGCAGCAGGATATTTTTTTATTATGTTTTCTCAAGTTGGATAAATTGTTAGTAGGCATATAAAGTTATAATATTATAATTACATATACAAAAAACTTAAACCCTAGTGTATGTAAAATCAGTATAATATCAATGCTGATTAATAAAATGTATATAAAATCATAGTTATCCACACCTGATACCCCGAAAATTGTTTAATATACACTGTAGTTTAATAAAAAATTGTTTAATATACACTGTAGTTTAATAAAAATTTGTTTAATATACACTGTAGTTTAATAAAAGAATGTTTAATATACACTGTAGTTTAATAAAAAAATGTTTAATATACACTGTAGTTTAATTAAAAACTCTTTAATATACACTGTAGTTTAATAAAAATTGGTTTAATATACACTGTAGTTTAATAAAAAAATTGTTTAATATACAGTGTAGTTTAATAAAAAATTGTACCAGTCTGAAGACGACCGTGATGAACTTAAACCTGGGAGGTTCAAAAAAACAGTGGAAATAAGTTTTAAAATCATTTTAATAAATCATTATGATGGAATTCCACCACGAATTGTCAGTATCAAAACAGAAATATTTAAAAAAAATCTAATTAATTTGTCTCTAGTTTATACCGAGCACCCAGATCTCAGGAACAATGCCAATGTAATGAAACAAAGGGCGGACCCTGGCCTTACGTCCGATCTAATTATCGCGCGGACATAGCAGGCATAAATTAGCAAAGGCCTATATAATTAGTAGCTCCCTTTTGATGAAGTGCTACAGGTTGCCTATGAATATGTAAAGAGCACTGAAGAGATGAACCGGTAGAAGTGTAATGTGGGCGTGTCTGTGTGCCGGAAGTAAGGTCAATTTTATCTAATTTCGGGTGAAATGGATCAAACATTTTTAAATATTAAAATTCTTTCTTGAACTAATAATTAAATTCATTGACCTGTCTGTGTTTTTTCTGGTTATTTTTAAGGAAAAATTCACATCCTTTACCTTAGGCTTAAGGACTTCTTGCTTAACTGCGGAATTCCGGGAAGGCATCACAAAAATCTTAAACAGACTGTTAAGAGATTATTTGAATATACAAATTGATGAAGTATCTTCAAGTAACACATCCAAAACTTTTAAAACAATCACATAATATTTTAATGTATTTTTTAAATTTTATTTTTAAATAGCATAAATACACCTTTTACGAAGAATTACCTTTTTTAAATAGGTACCTAAATCACTATACAGTAAGAACATTTTTATTCTGTCACTACTTCTAAAAGTGGCATTTACCGCCGTGGTATATCTATGCCGCCACCTACCATTGTGCATTGTTTTTACTCGATATATTGTTAGCAAATATTGATATTTTATAATTAATGTCATTCGATGAATGACAGCTGACAGCTGTCATTTGATAGAACCGGAACTGCAGTTAAGCAATAAGTCTTTAATTTATTAATTGTTTTTGTGTTTAATTCGTAAAAATCCTTTTTTATTTTTTTTATTTAATGCAAATCAAATTTAATAATGTTATTATTAAGTTCGGCGACTATTTTTAGTTTTTATTATTGTGCAGCTGTTTCGGCGTTTAAGGCCATTTTCAAACTGGAAGTAAAAAAGAAGTCTTTAAATCCTAATGAAAGGGATAAAGAATTTTCCTTGAAAAGAACCAGAATAGGCCTCCTGGTCAAAAGGTCAAATGGAAATTGGCGATATAAGTTTTATTTCATCGGTATAGATCACACTTCTAGAGTAATTCTATTCAGTTGTAAACGGTCTACATTGATAGAGGTCTCCACAACCAGTAGGTCCGTTTTGGGGGTTTACCATAATAATTGATTGGTTTATTCTACGTTTATATTACATTTGTAGTGATAAATCTTCAGTGTCCTGACGGCGGGAAACGGGGATCTATACATATAAATGAGAACTTGTGTAAACCTTAATGTGTTCGTTTGTTAATAGTTACCTAAAGCGACCTTTACTGTGCGAGATTTTGATGCGAGATGCTGTTTTAGTCCATTTGTCTTGTTCCTAAATCATCAACAACGGGTGAAAATAAAACTATGTATATGGTAATATCCATAATAAAAATAAGGGAGATGAGCCATGAACCATTATTAGTTTGAAACCGAGCCCATAATGTTTAGCGTCAACATCGTTCACTCATACTACCGCAAATTTCATCACTGCACAGCGGCGCCCCGCCTTTAATTCTACCTACACATTAATAGCATGAATTTAATTGGCTCCGTCGCTTCGATAGTCTATGCAGTTTGGTTTTAGCTCAGCCACAGGAGGCCCGCTTTCATGCCATATCTCCCATTGTTTTTATTATTTATGTACATTAGTAATAACTAACTAAAGTATCCAGTGTTACCCGGGGCTGTGAATGGTTTTGAGGTTATGTGTTACCTTTACCCCTACCTCTATCCGAGCCCAGTAATTTTCCTCGTATTCTTAAACTTTTACACCTCCTTTATATTTCTCACGTAAAATGATTCATCACAGTGTTAATACTTCCAGCAGAAGATAAGTAATTATTTATTTTTCAACTGAAAGCAATAATAACAGCAAGTTTTCCGTGTATTTCGTGTCCTTATACAATATTCTCTCGAGACAATACTCACCGGGAATTAATTGCTTAATTATTCGTTAAGCCTTTCCCAAAAACGATTACATAATACTTTATCGCCTCGCCCGTGAAGGACTAGAATTCACCATAATATTTGAATATTTATAACAAGGCTGTAGTTAAATCAACAGGAAGGGTGACAATATGGAAATCCAAGTTATGAATACAAATGGCAAGAATAAGCACACTTGTACTCCAAAAGGCACAATAACAATCGTGCAAACTCGAATAACTGATTTGTGATAATAAACGCAATGCTTGTACAAAAAGGCGAAGTCCAGATGTTAAATCTGTGTAAAACTGTAGAAGATTTGATTTTTTTTAAACTAGTAAAATGTCACGATTTAAAAGAAATCATGTATAACAACAAACACGTCATCTTAACCCATTTTAAGCCATCAATAGCCACATAATGCAAAATTGTCGATTTTTTTTTTAATATTCCGAACAAGAATTCCAACTGCTCCCAACCGTCTGGAGCCAGTGTGATTATGACATCCCCGATTGGGGAATTTTATGAGGCTGGTGTTAGTGGGGGGAAGGAGAAGGGGAAGAGGAAGGTAGAGAAATACCTGGCTATTCCGATCTGGTCACCAAACACGGCTAAAAGCCATTTCAAGCAACGTTTCCATTCTGAATGGTGGTATTTCACCAGGACGATACTAAGAGTATCTTGCACTCTGGAACGTGCGCAAATATACTTTGTATTATTTTTAATTATTTAATTGTGAAACAGCACAAATCAATTAAATAAATTTTATTTGCGCACGCCGAGACTTGAACCCGCGACCTTCGGATTTGTAGTCGAGAGCCTTACCCCTCATCCATAGAGGCCATCGCAACTATGTCGCGATATGCAACTCTGCCTCAAAATTGTCATATTTTTGTATCAATAACCTAGTCCTAATTTCTATTTTATTTGCGCAAATGATAAAAATTTTAGCCGACTAAATTGGGTAAATGCGAGAAATGATTAAACATGCTAATAAGTTCTCTCTCTCCATAATAACATCGTTAAAAATGTAATTAAAAATAAAGTTCGTATCATTAACTGAGTTCATCTGTACGGCTTAATGTAGCAGCAAATTATTGTGATTCCAACCTTACGGCTTCCTGCAGCGATTTAAGTATTATGATATTTCACATTAAGAAGTTAACTTGCCCCCCACGATACGCCCCTGGCGGCCGCTGGACGCTGAACGCGAGGATTTATCTCTCGCCCGGCGTCGTGGCGGCGACGACGTCTTGCGGGTCAGTATGATTTGGGCAGTGGTGCAACCTTTATGGGGCGGGGCCAGGACGAAAAGGATTTTTTTTATATGTAAACATGCTTAATGAAATATATGCTTGTGTCGTGCGAGGAGTCTACTTCCAGATTAGAAGAGAAAGTGGTAGAGAATGTTTATTTAACACATATTTCCAGTAATTATTGGACCAGTTAAAATATTTTCCTAATTCAATGTCAAATTTACGAAACGCTAAGTAATTTATTCTCTTGTTATATTATCTATAAATAATAATCCCGTTTCATACGACAAAAAGGCAAAATCGAGTAAATTAAATAAATTTATTTTATTTCTATCGCTTAATATTCACATAACTAACAAGAAATGTAATGTTGTAAGTTTATAGTTTGAAACGTAATTTTATATTTTCTGGGGTGAATAATAAGGAGGTGAATCTTCGGATCCAGTTAATGAGTTTAGGAACTCAGGAAGTGTGGTCACGAGAGATTAAAAATCTGATGAGGAGATTGACAGATGGAATGCGAAAAATTTCATTAAAGGAAGACTGATTGCAGTAGAAAATAGGGCTGACAATCCATTATGCCTTATGAATGACAGAGAAGCGTAGATTATTAACTAAATGATTTAGATCAAAATAAATACTTCCTAAATTAAAACAAAACTAAGACCGAAAGTGTTCTAAATGAGATCTGTGAGGCCTATTAGTATACGTGTTTGAAGCATTAAGGGTCGATAACAATAACTATTTATAAATTTACAAAAGTATAATAATAATTAATGATTTACAGATATAGTGAAAGCAAACATAAAAAAGTCCACTTAAAAAAATCAAAGATTGATAATAAATTATATAAATTGAAAATACACTTTGTATATACCACTTTACTTAAAATATATAAATATTTCTACATGTTTCGATGGCAATGCTATCATCTTCAGGAATAAATGAATACATATATTTAATACATATTGATAATAAAGGTTTTTTTTTTAAATCTACGTTTTCCGCTGAAAACCTTTTTACAATATGCAATGTCGTACTTACAGAAGATAAAATGTATAAAAAATATTCAATTATTCAAATTTTTAAAGAAACAACTTTAAATAAATTACAATTAAATATATCCGCAAGGTATCAGCATAACATTAAAATCCCGCAATTCAACACTAAGCATACGCAAAACACCTACCTCTATCTAGAAATAACTTTTTTAACAATCTTCCTTTTAATTTTAAAATTATAGAAAATATCCATGAATCCCAATAAATTAAAAAAATTACTTCAAACTACTGGAATAGTCTTTTATTTGTATTATTATCAGATTTTTTGTTTTTTTTCCCACAAACCTTACATTTATTTTCTTTTCTTTTCTTTTCTTTAATACTATTACTATTTATAAGTTACTAAATTTACAAGACTAATTCATATTTTCCTGCTATTATACAACACTGTTTTATGTTATGAATCCCTCACCAAACACAAGAACCTTGTTTCTTCATGGTGAGGAAGAGCTATATTATGTTTTTCTTACACTGTATATGAATTATGTTTTATTTGTATGCTAACTGTAAAAAAAAATCATAAAAACAAAAAAAATAATCATAAAAAAACAAAAAAGTTTCAACCGAGAAAGATACGTACTACTATGTAGAGACAAGAAATGAATAACAAAGTTTAAAAATTACTTATTTTACGTATATAAATTTATCTACTCCCTTTCTTACTCCATTTCTGCCTTCTATATCTATATAACAACTCGATTTTTTTTCTCATTTATCTCTACATTTATAGGTACGTTGTATGACTCTATATTTATTATTTACACTACATTGCATGAAATTATAACATGAAGGTGTGTTTATATATTGCCAGGTGGCAATTATTAGCAATATTTATTTAAAGTAAAATATGACATACTCATAATATCCAATTTAGAAATTATTTCTAATTTTGAAACTGTCAATTCATGGCGGAATTCCATTTTAAATTTTTTTTTTATTAAAACGGACTGGTTTCACCGTGTCACGGGCATCGTCAGACTGGCACAATTAAAACTAAATTTATGGTATAGGTAGCATTGATATCAGGAGTGATTCCCATTGCGAAAATCACAGGGAAAAAATAAAGGATACAAATGTTTTTTTAATTTGAAAATAATAATTTTTTCACCATGGAAATATTATAAACAATGGATTAAAAAGGATCTAAGACGTTAACCATTTTTTCATACAAAAGTCGTATTAATTATTTATTTATTTTTATTTGTGTAATAATTTTATATGACCAATTCAAACAAATATGTGTATTACATGTCATAAATATGTAAATATATATATAAACCTTTTTAATAAAAACGATATGTTTGTATTTACTACATGTGTTGATTTTCAGGTATTCATACAAGTCATGCAGTTCCCGTTCATTTTGTTATAGCATCATTGTACCTATCAAGTACAATATCATAGTTGTTTATATATATATATATATCATGGTAACTTGGATTTATTATTATTTATTTATTTTATTATGGAAACAAAACAGTACATTTATTGCAGTGAAAAACAATTTCTAGAAATTAAATTTACAAAGTAGATTCCTTGTATTTTCTGATTTATACGTGTATTTACCGCGTAACATGTGTGCTATGTGTAGTGTATAAGTGTGTGTGAATGTGTTTGTAGATGCGATAAGTGGTAATCTACGTATTATAAATGTGATGTATGAGCACTGTGCAGTTTATATTACTGCCAAGATGCTCCTTTTAAAAGTGGCCAGTGAACCCGAAAAAATATCAATGTTTGAATTGTTCAGGTTAACATTATTGAATGAATGAACAGCATGGTTAATTGATGAATTTTCACCTGCATTTGTTTTATAACTATGCCTGTGGAATATTGCTGTGTGGCGGGTACGTCTCAGAGGTATGTCCAAACTATTAATTTATTTAAGTTTTTAATCCAGCAGGACTGGGTGGGTAGTGCAAACCCAGTCTGCCATATCACATGAAATATATACAATATAAATAGAGAAAAGAATATAATAAAATAATTTTAAAAAATAAATAAATAAATGAATAAAAAATAATAATAATAATAAAAATTGAAAAGGTTAAATAATAATATAAAAAAAATTAGAGAAGAAAATGTGAATAAAAAAACAAATAAATGAAAATAAATATTAAAATTAAAATAAAATATTAAAAAATAATTACATAAAAATAAAAGAAATAAAATGAAAACTTAATAGATAATAGTAACATATAATAAATTAAACAAACTTAATTTAGTGAATCGTCTTCAGGGTGGCAGTCGCACCATCTGCATTCATTGCTCATTGAGTGGAGAGCTAGGGACAGGAGTTTGCTATTTATTTTTTAAAAATCATTTTTCAGGTTAGGTTAGATTACGTTTTCGGTGTAGTTTTTTTTATACGTTGAATAACTTATATTACTTTTAAAATGTGTGGCGTGTGTTAAATAATCATGGAACCATAAATTATATATATAGCTGTACCCATACAGTTACTCACATATTACCCAGATGCTCGTAACGCGAGTTCTGACTAATGCAATCTGACATTTCAATGGAATCGTTGATTATCTCTATTCAACCTGGAGTTGATGTAGCAGGAACAGTATTCCATGCTGCCAGTAATTATTATTCTAGTTAGAGTGTAAAGTTTGGAGAAGTGGAAGTTCTGCGAACACAAATTTGATTGCAATAATATTAATCCGCGAATTGCCGTGAAATACTACTAAGATCTTATTTATAGCGCTTAGATATTAAGTAACGATATTAAGTGTTAATTAAGACATCTAAATATTTAGGTACGAGGAACATCTCTAGATTTTGGAAAATGATGTGAAAAATAAACGCAATCTTTGGAAAACAAAAGAGGAAACATATAAATTAAAGATTTTAAAATCAGTGAATTGTTTGTATAACTAGGGTGGATAAGGAAAAAATGCGAGTTTGAGAAGAACGGGAAAAGGGAAGGAAAGTGTAAAGAAAGGGTGACCTTATAGAGAAAGGAAAAACGGAAAGGAATAAAAAGATCGAGATAGAAGGAATGGTAAAAAGAGTGAATTTTAAGACGAAGGGAAGAAATATCAAAGCGTACAATTATGTACTATAAGACGAGGGGAAGAAATATCAAAGCGTATTATTATGTATTATAAGACGAGGGGAAGAAATATCAAAGCGTATTATTATGTATTATAAGACGAGGGGAAGAAATATCAAAGCGTATTATTATTTGTTATAAGACGAGAGGAAGAAATATCAAGGCGTGTTATTATTTATTATAAGACGAGAGGAAAAAATATAAAAGCCTATTATTATTTATTATAAGAGGAGAGGAAAAAATATCAAAGCGTATTATTATTTATTGTAATACGAGGGTAAAAAATATCAAAGCGTATTATTATGTATTGTAAGACGAGGGGATGAAATATCAAAGCGTGTTATTGTGCATTATAAGACGAGGGGAAGAAATATTAAAGCATATTATTATTTATTATAAGACGAGGGGAAGAAATATCAAAGCGTATTATTATATACACATATACAAGATATGCAAATATTTATTAATTAATCTAATAATTACGTATATTTTATTAATGTAATCTTTATGCATGTCTTTTTCTCCTTTCCATCTTCTACTTTTTTAAATATTTTTTTTCCAATTATCAGCATGTTTATATACTAGATCCATATGTTCACACTAGACTTCATACAAAGTAAGTATACTCCAATGGTCACCATGAAACAGGCAGCCGCCTAGTATGGTGATTTAATGTATCTACACTATGTATATATCTTAATGATATATTTTATAAACAAATAAATAAATCCTAATTTTCTAACCTAGTTTTATTATTAATTTCCATCACTGTCCACATGTCAGTATTATTTAAACACTCGGAAATAATATGCATTATACACGTTTACAATAAGCTCGATTAATGTTTTTGTGAGGTTTTTAACATGACTACAATAACTAATTCAGATTCTCAGAGTGTGAGAGAGCTGGGGATAAAATTAAATATCCGGTGACAATCGATTCACTTTCCTTCTATACTCAATATAATGGGACATGCAATATTTCAAGTCTCCGATAAGGCAATATCGAATGAGTGGAAACAACTTAGTTTAACGGGGAGAGGGACGTCGGAGAGTTATTATTTATTAATTCAACATAACGATAATATTATTGTGCAATACGATAAACGTGGTGTTTTTAAAGAGAAAAATATTCATTGCGTTTTTTTTTTAAATTTGCATGGGCTTAGATAAAAATGTAATCAGAAATATTATACATTTCTGAACGTTCTACGCATGTTTTACAAAAACATTTAAAAAGTTGAATATCCTTAAAAAATGCTTTGAAGGTTTTTCTGTAACTTGTCGATAAGATAAATTGAAAAGAAAGAACAGTGTGTGGTTTAAATTCTTCATGAACGCTCCGTAACTTGAATGTTTTTTTTATTTATTTTTATAATGAGGATTACAAATTTTTGGTTATGTTTTTTAACAAAAACTCAACGAGAAATGATTAAAAATACTTTTCTCCACTTTAAAAATCATATTCGTATATTAAATATTTTGTTAAACATACAATGGGACGGTCAGAAAAAGTAATATTTCTGATTAGATTTTGATAAATACTAAGCCTATGTAAATTTATAAAATATTTTTCTATTTACAAACATTATGTTTATCGTTTTGTGTAATAATACTATCATTATTTTGAATTAATAAATAATAACTCTCCGACGTCCCTCTCGCCCTTAAATAAAATCTTCAAAAATAACACATTGTTACAAATTCACAAAGATCATTTCAATTCAAAAACTTTCACAAAAATAAGTAACCGACCAAGATCACGTGGCAACTTAGAAATCCATAAATTTAAAACTAGTGCTTCTCAACTCCATAATGACTATAAAGGTATAATTTTTTTTATGCCCTCCCCTTATAAAATCAAAACAGAAAAAAAAATATTATTCTTTCAAACCACAATTCATACAATTATTAGACAACTCCAACAGAAATTACAAGTTTTAATTTCTTATTAATTTTTATAAAACTCTTAATTGTAAATAATACCTATAAATTAATAAAGGCGGCAAAATATCCTCTAGAAATATTCGATCAGGTTTATATCTTGTATGCGCCTTATTATTGCATTTCTAGTACCACGTAGTTTTAGCTTTCCATTTTGTAGTAACTATCGTGTACAACTACACAAACATTATTTATGTTACATTCTTGTGTTACTTTTATTTCTATTACTTTTATTTATTCACTACTGTCACTAGATGGCGGTGCTCCCTAACTCAAACACGAGAAATCTTTCTCTATTGAGTTGGGCACTTTTTTTAAAATAAATTTATACTTTTTTTGTAATTATCTATTGAGACATTTGTACTATTAAATATTTTGTATGTATTATATTAAATAAAAAATAAAAACTAAATACTTTCAGTATCGCCATGGCTAGAAACCACTATGCAGAAATAAATTGTTGAAAAGCAACACCTTCCAAGCGCGTTCCATTATATTATTTTTGTCGAGCGGTGGGGGAGACACGGATTCAGCGGACTCCGATCTTTCCGACATTCACCGAACGAACGGTAGCGCTTTAGGCCGCTCGCTGACGGTCCGGTAAGGAATCGACGTAAACCGAGTGCAGCGAAAATACGTGTAATGTTACGCAATATCTCGCTGCATGAACTCGCACACAGGTCTTCAGATGTCAGTATGTGTCAGCGAGTAGTCTTAAACGGCCACAGGTGGTACTTACCGAATAAAGATTGTGCTATTGTATTATTATATAGATGGATGATATAAAGAAGGGCTGTCACTGGCGCTTTCGGAAACTAAAAATTAATCAGTTCCTATTGCTGAGAGGAGGGGGTAGTTCTTAAGATTTTGTTCATAGGCTATAATAAATATCGAAGTTTCTCAAAATTTAAAAATAACTGACAAGATTTAAATTTTAACCAATTATAAAATTAACCGTGTTTTTTTTTCAAATAAATAATATCCCCAAGTCACGACAATGCAACCGGGATAAGAATATCGAACATCTCTAATTACTACTAACAGATCCGTGGAAGCATTTAAATTGGTAATATTATATGAAATATACATTCTTTAATGAAATAAAAGCACGCTTTCCTTGGTAAAGTTACTACGTCCTCTTTACAAAACTTTTCGGCGTTGTTTTTTCAGTTAGTAACACACAACACAAGGGCATTTCGATATGTTAATCGTAGTGATGGAATAGAGAGATGGATGTTTAACATCCAACTAAGTGGAACCAATTTTTTCACTCAGCGTCTCATCTAAATATGTAAGTCTGTGAGTTACTGGGACGATATTCATATAAAAAAATCTGTAAATAAAAAATAAAAAGCATTTTTCGTCGCCGAGATTTGAACTTTGACATTTTTTAATTTATTTTTATTTAAATAATTCACAATAATCTGTGACCCCCTGTTCTGACCCAGTGGGACTATGGCATCCCTAATCGGGGTATGTTATAAAGCTGAAGTAAGTAGGGAGGGAGAGGAGATTAACAAGAGGATGGTTGGGAAGTGTCTGGCTATTCAGATCTGGTGACAAGCCATTTCAAGCACCTTTTCAATTCTGAATAGTTGTATTTCACTAGGGCAATACTGAGAGCATCTTCCACTTCTGAACCTACAGCCAAGGATCTTACGATTCTGCCATAAAATAGCACAACTATTAACAAAATTTTAAGTCTATTTATGTTGTGAACAAACTTTAAAAATAACGAAATGTTCTTTCTGATAATCCTACAGATTGAAGCATCGCAAACAATCCCTAAGAACAGAATCGAAGGTCGATAAACACTCATAAAATTATTATTCGGAATGTAGGTCACTGCTTTCTGGTCTGAAGGTCGATCTTTACAGACAAAGCTATAAAAGATTACCTAAATCGGCGGCGTCTACGGCGTTATACGAGAGATTTCCAGAAAAAAACAAATATATTTGATTCATTTTTTATCTGTAACAAAAAGGGTGTGCATGGGTTCTTTGTTAGAAACATAGCCTTATGGAGGTCGCTATGTCGGAAGTGAGGTGATTTTTTGATACATTAGAAAATAATTTTTTTTAAGATTTGCGTTGATGTATCGATTTGCTGACGATCCCATTGTACAGTTCTTCTTAAACTAACCACACCCAACAGATAGGGTATATATTGGAATCGATAGCATGGGGGCAATAAAAAAAAGAGTTAGGAAAGTTTGGGTTAAGTGTCCACAATGCGATCGTGAAAATATCGGAAGAGCCGTACAAAAACCTTCATTTTAATTTTATATAATATTTTGCGTCCGTACCTACCTACAATAGTCAATCACCGATTTTTTTCCACCATAAAAAACTAGCCAAGACTGCAAACAAATTATAGACAATAAAGACGGTCGCACTTTCAGCAAATCTTGTGTTGACTTTTAAAAAAAATTATTCTTGTTTTCTCTGTTCAGGTCAGCGTGGTAATCTTAGGTTCAATCAACCGATGGTAGTCAAAGTTAATAAAATTTCTCTCTGATTTAATCAAAGTTTCATTTGTGAATTAATTTTAAAATAAATCGTCGCATTTCGCAAACTTCAGACATTAGGGACGTAACCTCCTGCTTTCTGTTAAAATATTATTGCTTCACGTTTCTACAGAGACACTTCCGGAACTTTTCCGCGGCATATCCGTTTTTTTCTTATTCCGCTTCCGCTGTTCCACTATAAAAATTTTATTCGCCCAGTTCACAAGGAAATATTCCTCTTACCGTTTTAAGCAAACTTTTATTGTAATAGTTTCTCGACATGGAATTAACACTTTCGATGGAACTTATAACTAGTTATCCATGAAGAGATAACTTTGGGAACTAGTCATCCCTTTCTCACAGTTTACATAATAAATAGGTTTCAATATTGATTCCAACTGAATACTCCAAAATGGGCTAAAAGAAATGGACAGGACACATTGCACGAACTCAAGACAACTTATGTACAAATTTCGGCTTTCGGTGAAAGTACCGATTAATTAAATTTATTAATTGTTTTTGTGTTTAATTCGTAGAACTCCATTTTTTTTTTTTAATTTGATAATAATGTAAGGGTGTTACTTACACATAGAAAGAAAGGGCCTAAAATTAAGTTAAACTTATTTTTTTGCACACGCCAGGATTTCAACCCGTGTCCTCCGGGTTCGTAGTCAAGAAACGTACCCACTCAACTACTGAAACCGGCAAAATGAATCCCGTTATACATTTTTCATACTGTATATCGATATTAAACATGATCCAATACGCCGAATGGGGCTAATGGTAATGGATAGGGCGCATCGCTCATAAAAAACATTCGATGGACAAATCTTGTTTTTCGGTGAAATTATTCGCTACCTCCATATAGAGCTGGAATAATAATTTACGCTTTTAATATACTGTATAGGCATTAAATTCATTTGTGAAACCTAAAAGGGCTAATGGTAAAGGATGGGGAGCATTGCTCGCAAGAACGTCAACTGGTGAACGAATATCATCTCGCCGGTGTTCAATATGAACCGAAATAACTCAAGGCCTCCTTACACCCTGCTAAATCGACGAGATAATCAAGTTAGGAAACAAGTGGCAGCGCAAAATATGGAACCGTGGGGAGCGAAATCAGCTAGGGAAGGCCTTCATTCAGCAAATAGTGGATATACGGTAGTTGAAGATGTTGATAATTCTTATGAATTGCTTAAGTATATTGGTCGGGATGGCTGAGTTGGTAGATAGGTAAATTAAGTTGCCTGAATTCATTAATTTTAGCCAAAAATGACAAGGCAACCTAAGGAATATTTTAATGCAGGACGCTTTTATGATTTGCACGGCAACGGCAGGACGCGACATAACAGGAGCGCAAAATGTACATGTTTGTGTGAAGACGACTTGAATTTATCGTCCGCGGCAATGGTATAACATATACAACAACGACTTGCGTTCCATAACCGTTGGACACCTAGCTCCCCGTAAAGCCGTGAAGGCAATTTTATGAGTGTAATGGGTAGTTGTGTGGATTTTTTTTACGGAAACACCACACAGGAGACCCTGAGGGAAATAATTTCCCTCAAAGCCTATACCATCTTTGGGGATTCTGTGTGGAGGGTCTTTCAGAGGATAGGAACGAGTGAACTTGGGTCTTGAAGAGACCCATGTTGTTGGATGGAGGAAATACAGAGGCCGGCAGATCATTCCACAGCCGAGCTGTTTAACACAAGAATGAGTCGTAGAAGCGACCCGTTCTCATGTGACAAATGTCAACCGTGTGCAAATGTTGGGCACGCGTTATGCACCGGTGCCGAAGGGATCGATGACGCTAGTTCCTCAGAGCATCTTCCATTAAAATACTGGTTAAACAAGGACAGCATTCCCACCTGACGTATGTGCTTCATAAATTGCAGTCCGTTTGAAAAAGATAATTCGATGTGTGATTGAGTCCCGCGCTCCGAGCTCCTGGCTAACCGCGCCCACCTTACTCGCTCCCCGCCGAACTACATAACTTGCGAAACTTCTCTTGCGAGCTGACGATGTGTATCGTTGCTTCTTTTATGAGACGAAAACACTGCACAAATACCGTTCACGACCACGACGTAAATGTGGCCGTCCACGGCATTACGTCGCCGTGCTGATGCAGTGCAAATTATAAAAGCACTCATCGATCCAATACTTAATAAATCGTTTTAAATTGATACAGAAATACTGCACACTGTTATTTAGTTAATGAATCGTGCGTTTTGGGCCACTCCACTTTAATTTCAAAGTTAAATATAACTCCCCTTTAATACAATGAATTTCATTTCCGCAATACGAAGCAATAAAAGCAACATTTGCTTAATTCTCGGTCGTTAGTTTTCAGATAAATACATTCAGCAAGCAATAACCCCGTTCAGATTAGTTTCCTCTCATTTAACATGTTCAATCTACAATATCAGGCTAGAAAGGTTAGGTGTACTTCTCCATTTTCGTTTCTTCTAAACAAACAGGAACATGCTCGTTAGCCAAAGGGAGAGTTTAGCCTTGTTTCAGTTGGCGACTATTTTTTTCAAAACGAACATAAATCGAAAGCATTTATTTTCATTTGTAACAAAAACGATTTTTAATGCATTAGGTTGGGGCAATATTGGCAGATTCTTTCTGTATCGCCCTGGTGAAAGACTACCATTCCTAGGTCAAACCTTGATTTAAAATTGTGTTTTGTGACCAGATCTGGACAGTTCAGTACTTCTAAACCTTCATTCTCTGCATTTCCATCCCCCCCTCGCTCCTTTCAGCCTCACAAGAATATATTCCATTGGGGCCAGATGTTTTCAAGTTTTTTAATAATAAAACAAACATTTATTTAACTAAGTAAATTTTTTTTTTTAATTTAAAACACACATTAAAATGATTTTTTTTTTATTAAAAAACCTTTGTAACTTTTTTCCACTTATTTATTTTCGACCGGACCGGTTTCACCCTATCACGGGCATCCTCAGACTGGTACAATGAATACTAAATCCATGGTATATATAGCATGGATGTCGGGAGTGAGTTCCCTGCTTTTCTAATATTGTTTTTATTGTTTGAAATTTATTTTATTGCTGACCGTACTGTTTATTGTGTTTTTTAAAACTACTTTCGGGATGGTTTATTACCCTCTGGAAGACGGATTACATTGTGTTTATTTACTGAATCTATGGGGTTTTATTTAAATTATATAAAGTCATTCGTCAGCTTTTATTTGAAGAGATGGTTTTTTCTAGTTTAGTTATTTCCCAGTAATTTCCGTCTTGTTTGCTAAGATGAACTTTTATAGCAGTTTTGTCCCCTAGTCACATGAACTACGGAAAACCAGATACATTTAATGTTGGGTTTTTTTAAATATTTTATTATGTTATGATAGGTGCACATCAGAGTAATATCTTCTAAGAGTTCGCCTTAGATGTCTGCGACAAAAATTCCCAGTTACATTTTATCCTGGTATTTTGCATGTGCTTCCTATTTACATTCATGGTTATATACTGTTACTGCACATAAGTAAGGTTACACTATAATGGATATATTAGCTCTGCCCGTTTGGCCTACGTAATAGCCTTTTACACCAGGATAAGAGAACACTTTTCTAGCTCGGTAAACAATAAAAAGGACCTGTCGAACGTAGCTAACCATCTAATAGACAATCACCACTCATTCCATAAAGATAGGGTGAAACCGGTCCGGTCGAAAATAAATAAGTGGAAAAAGTTACAAAGGTTTTTTAATAAAAAAAAAATAAAAACAAAAAAAACATTTTAATATGGAATTCCACCATGAATTGACAGTTTCAAAATTAGAATTAATTAAAACACATTATTTAACATCAACATTTAAGAAAGCTTTGACTGCCCAACTAGGAACAAATCCTGTTTTAGGACAGTCAAATTAACAAGTTTAGTGAAGTCATATTAAGTGCCAATATACAAAAATAGAAGGGAAAAAAGCTAGTATTGACATAGTAGCGTAATATAAGTATAGATAGATAATGTACACATACTTGTTTAATGGGTACTGATCGGTGCTATTAGGAAAGAGTTCATTTAAAATTGAGTACTTAGAAAAAATATAATATTATTGCGTAATATTGATAAGATTGAGTTGCGTATCACTCAGCTTTATGAGCCGACGACGAATCTTAGGGATGCAGCCCGAAGAGGTTGCAGCAAATAGTTAATAATATATTAAATATATTTTATTGAGTAAGTACAAAAAGTAACTTTAGCAAATCGTTTATAACCAAATCTTTGTTCTTTTTCCTTTCCTTATGTACCTACTCCTAACTCCGTACGTATCTGATTTGTAATTCTATAAAATTCTCTGATATAAGAATAATAAAAGAAGAAGCTGGGGACGTCCGAGAAAGACATGGCACAATCAAATGAATCAAATACTTGAGTTGGGCCATGTCAGAAGTCAAAATAATATCTGAGAAGGTGTATGAATGTGGATGAAGCAAAAAGTGTATGTGAAGATCGAGTTGTTTGACGGTCCGTCCTCTCTAACTGGACAAACGGCGTGATGGATGGTTAGTAACGTGTAATATTATATTTGTAAAACCGTACGAGCGTTCAATAAATAAATAAATAAATATTGTACATTAAAAACGATAATCGGGAAAATAAATAAATATTGTATATTAAAAACAACAATCGAGAAAATAAATAAATATTGTATATTAAAAACAATAATCGGGAAAATAAATAAATTACCCTAATGAAATACACTGGCACGGGAAAAGTAAAAAATTAACAAATCAGTGTAATTCTAAGTAATATTTTTGGAACAAAATAATCACCGTTAACATCCAGGGGTTGGGAAAAAAAAAACAAAAATTACCTTAAATACTTACCTTACATACTCTTGGCTCTATGTGTGTATGTTGGAGCACAAAAGGTGGTGTAAAAAATATCGTAGCTAAAAAACGTTTTTTTCGAACAGGTGTTTAAGGTGACGGAGCTCTTCCGGTTAACCGGATACCGGAAGAAGATTTACAAGAAGTTCGCCGTCATTCTCAGAAGAATAGAACACTACGATTCACTCTGCTATGTACTCTCACTCGACGTTGACGAATTTGAAATTTTAACGCTTTCGGTTTTATTATTAAACGAAACACCTCGGTCTTTCCCCTCTTCTCGGTAATGGGGTCGGCACAGCACGTGGGGTCATTCGGGGACTTTTTCCGTTTCGGAAGATTTAAGGTGATCTGATTAGCCTTATCAATTACCCTTATCAGCCTTCCAGAAAAACGACTAGAGATTCGGACACTTGGGATCGCCATAAAGACAGCTCGGTTTCCTGTTTTTGTATACACGGTTATTTTAGTAAAAGATAATAGTTCCTCGTTTTCTGTTTTGTATATTATTCTCTAATCACTAGACGTGGGCGAAATTGATTGAATGAATTAAATTAATGAACTCAATCTCGTGACATACTTGATCTCATTCTTAATTTGATAAGTAATAAATTCTTCATTTCTTACAGGGCTTGCAGCCCTGCGACATTTTAATACGCGGCATCATAATTATGTCACGGATACTATGGACGTCATCGTAAAGTCTCCGGAGATATTGTGTAGTGTGCAGGACTCCATCTAATATATGGAATCTTGCACCGCAATCCATAAAAATCTATACGTCATCGTTAGTTCACAATTCGCACTAGTCTGTAGTAGCAAACTGCCTCTAGTCAGCCAGTCAGTAATTCCGAGCAACTCTTATTCGCTTTCGCAGTCCGTATTCCCTAATTGAAGAAATTTAGAAATGAATTCCATATTCAGTTGTGACGTCATAGTCACTGCGTCTTTGGTTTATCGATATCGAGTCTATCCGTACTAGATCTGCACGGCACAAGTTAGTCAAGTCACTGAGAGACACTAGTCAGAAATTGCTAATTCATTCCTAAATGCCCGCGGCGATTCCTTTCGCGTTAGTCCCAGCGCAACCACGCAACCAGTTTCACTAGTCGGATGGAAATTTCCGACGTAATCAGTGCTTAGTGGGATGCACCTTTGTTTGGCTCGTAATATTGTCTTAAAAAAAACATTATTTACTACATTAAGATGTTTATACATTTTTTCTATTATTTATCATATAGATTAGTTATTGATTGTTATTTTATTATTTACTGTATTTTTAAGTATGCTATTTCCAACACTAGCGGAATTTGCAATTCGAAAAAATTTCCCGTTTTTACTTATTTTTTATATTTTATTATTTTTTTGTTTTAAAGGAATGAATAATACTAGGTGAATCAGAATAAATCTTTTCACTATTGCGAAAGAATTTGCCCTTGTCTACTGGTCCCATATTTTAGGTCTTTTCGAACCCCTAGCCGACCAAATTATTTTATCTTTTCTATCTAACTCTATCTTCTTTGCATCAATCGTTATCATAGGTGCTAAATCCCTTAACCATGGTGAGTCCTGTCCGCCTCAGGGAAATGACTTCACTTCTTCCAGATCTATTTTTATCACTCAAGTTCCCCATCGTTCAAACTTTGTGTTTACCTTCACCCTATCCACCCACTAAAGTTCAGACCTCAAAATACTATTTCGTCCTTCAAGCTTATAGGGTAGCCTTTTCTGTAATCGGCTTATAGACGAGTCTTTAAATAAATTGTACAGCCCGTAGTTGTACCTAGTCCGCCATTTTGTCATTGAATCTTCCTCTTAAAAATATTCGCAACTCTTCCTCTATTTTTTCGTGAAGGTCTAATGAATGTTGATATGAATCATGCATCACTGAGTCAAAAGTGTAAAATTTATTGTAACGAATATGCGAATGACGTTTTGTATGAGAGAACGTGAACTGAAACAACAATGTAAGTTTTAATTATTTCTAATTTTGAAACTGTCAATTCATGGTAAAATACCGAATTAAAATATTTTTTTTTGATTAAAAAACTTTTTTCCACTTATTTGTTTTCGACCGGACCGGTTGCATCCTATCACGGGCATCGTCAGACTGGCACAATGAATATTAAATCTATGGTATATATAGCATCGATGTCAGGAGTGAGTTCTCCTGTTTTCTAATACTGTTTTTATTTATGACTCGAAATTTGTTTTATTGATGACGGTACTATTTACTATTACTAAAAACTACTTTCGGGTTGGTTTATTACCCTCTGGAAGGCGGATTACATTGTGTTTATTTACTGAATCTATGGTTTTTTTTAATTATATAAAGGCATTCGTGTCAGCTTTTGTGTGAACAGATGGTTATTAGTTAACAATTATTTTTATAAACACGGCGACATTTATCTTTTCTCGGAAGGTTTTTTCAATTTGGATGAGTGTTTCAGGCTAATAATTATTGTTTATAAAAATGATTGTCACCCTTTACGCTATGCACAAAAATCTTGTCTTAAAAACTTTAGTTTATCAATTAATGGTTATTAGTTAGTTTAGTTATTTCCATGTGATTTCCGTCTTGTTTGCTAAGATGAATTTTATAGCAGTTTTTGTCCTATAGTTACATGAACTACGGGTACATTTTTGTTGGGTCTTTAAAATATTTTATTATGTTATAATAGGTACACATCAGGGTAATATCCTTCTTAGATTAGACATCGATGATATATATATCATAGATTTAGTATTCATTGAAAATAAATAAGTGTAAAAAAGTTGCAAAGGTTTTTTAATAAAAAAAAAATCATTTTAACAATATAAGTATATATGAGCGTTGTCCAGTGTCTCTTCGTTATCGCTTATCATCCGAGGAAATGCATCGTCTTAATTACAGCATATTGATTATTATTCTGCTATCCCAACATTACAGTAAAATCATAATAATGTAGATCATCGCTCTCTACCTTAGTCGATATTATAGTGGCAGCTGATATTGTAAATCAAATCGTTTATTAAAAAAATACACAGCACATTTTTGACACAACATTTTATTTACGTGTAATATTATTTTGATTCTGGACTTCCTAGGCACTGTTACATTATTCAATAGCAAGTAGGTAATGCTAGCGAAGAGTACAAAATGCTGTAGTGTTTAAAGCATCAACTTAATGTTTTCTAAATTATTTTCCTCCTCATCTCTCTCCCATTTACCGCCCTAACTCTTTCCACCCTCTTCTGATTTCAAATTGTGAACATAATCGTAATAGAAAAACAACATACCCCCTTTTACTACAGAGGAAAAACTAACTTCAGCAAATAAAGGCCTAAAAAAAGTATAAGGCAACCAAACAAAATAAAATCATTTTTTCATCTGTGGGTTTAGCTTGTGATGAAAGTGGTTCGTTCCTTTTTTGTGTTGGGGTGTTTTTGAACGGCTGTTTTCGTATCTACGTGCGGAGGCTGATAGGCGCCTTTCTGGCGGATTCGTCGTATATGACCCTACATCTGATGATGTGACTATTTATTCCCATTATTCAGTGAAACTTTATTTCATTTGATAAAAGCCAAGAGTCGGTGGAACTTTGTGTGTGTTATTGGTCCTACAGACAAGTGAATCGATATTCTTATTTATGGATATTTTTTTTATACACCATCGTGAGTATATGTTAGCTTTGTAGAGAATAGTCGAACTAGCCTACTTAAAAGGTATTCGTGGTTTTGCCAATAGAAAGAATATATAAAATAATATGCAAAATACAAAATAAAAACATGAATTAAAAATTACTTTGTAATCACCACTTTATTAATATATGATATTATCAACATGTTTTGAAAGCGAAGTTTTCCTCATCAGGAAATACAGAATACAAAAAAATGTTTACCGTAAATAAAAACCGATTATTATTCGGTTTACAATTAGACAAATATGAAATTTTAGAAATTAGAAAAAGTGTGAATAGTCAATTAAATATAATTAATAATATTATTTTTTTTAAACAGCTGTTTCTTGAATTTATTTTCATATTAATATTAATAATAAAAATACTTTATTTTTTTAATTTCTAATATAAATTTATTATTCAATATTTTACAATAATTTTTCATTAACATTTTTGATTAATTGCTTGCCTAATTCAATCAATTTTTGTTAATGTTTATAATTTTTCTATACTTACATTATTGTGTTCTATGTTTATCATTTGTCTATACTTGACATTATTGTCTTTTAGTATTCTGTGTTTCCTGAAGAGAAAAGCTTCGCTTTCGAAACATGTTGATGTATATACATTAATAAAGTGGTGATTACAAAGTCGTTCATTTATTTATAATGACGTCACAAAGTGAATACCAATTTTTCTAAGAAATTATAGAAAAAATATATTAAAAATCTATTTTTTTTTGTTTTTTTATTACATAGTTGCTAATAATAATTTTTTTCTTTTAAAAAACAAATTTTATGTGAATTGTATGCACTTATAAATTACGTATTAATGATTTAATGAATAAAATGTATACGTATGTCGTCGCCCTAAAAGCAAGAGGGCATTTGTTCTATTTTTACGGGTTGCTGTTATGAATGCAGTTTGCTTCTTCATTTATAAGAAAAATGTACTTTAATCTTTAAGTAATATGTCACACGAGGTCTAAACTTTCAAAATAATGAAAAAGACACATCACTCTATAAACAGCAAAAATGCATTGTTCATAAAAGTCAATGGCACGAGTACGCTATTACTTTTGGGGTGATGATATTTAATTGACAATAAATAAACGTTGAGGTGAGGCAGCATGAAATCATCACAACGTTTTCTGTCTAAAATTTCCGGAATAACACATCTGTATTTGTTTATATCAATGCATGTATGTTCTAAAGAGGTTTGAAAAATATATATGATAGTCAAAATAATCCAAGTTCCATTTTTTTTTTTAAATTTAAAATAAACTAATTTTATTTAAAACAATTATTAATTTATAAAATAAAGCACTTCCGTTTTATTTTATACTTTTGTGCGGGCAAATTTTGCAACTGGAAATTGAAATTTTTTTGGTTGGATTTTGTTTTGCCTTTCTTTTTTTTCATTTAAATTGACAAAACGAACTCTTGTTCTGGCGGTCACTAAACTTTAGGACGGGTCAAACCTTTAGTAAAGAAATTTGGAAAATTCTTTGGCCGAAACATTTCAATAAAATTTATCCTTTGTGATTGTTTGGCGAAGACGAAACGAAGTCTAAACAAAAAGTCATGAAATGGTTTTCACCAAATAAACGTTTAGATTTTTTAATTAAAAAATTCTTTGTTTTAATCATTTTATTTATTTTAACTTCTCTGTGTTTACAAAGAACATACTGCTACATACACAAACAAAATAAAATATCAAGCTTTGTTTACGGACCGATTAAACTCCAAGCCTGCTTCCCTTCCTCAGAGCACGTATTCATGGTGCTAACGAAACAGTGTCCCATGGTGTATCGGTCGCACCGGGACAGGAGTCCTCCTGGCTGGGTATACATTATGTCGTATCAATTCGTAGGTTTAATTTTAATTTTTTATTCAAGCTATGAATATGTACAATTTTTTTTCCGCCCTTAATGCTAGGGTTGTCCCTGTGTTATGACGGAAAGGAATAATGAAGTTTAAGTATAGGAAATCGGGTAAACTGAGCTAAGCTCGTGATATATCCTAACTCTGTGATATTTAGTTCAACCTTTGTCTTATAGTAACAGCCATTCATTTGTTTCAGTAAGCCCATCAGTTTAAATCCAGTAGAAATCAGCTTCATATTTTAACCGCTAGACCGTACGTTAACGCTGCGCGCCCGCTAACAAATCCGTTACGTATTTGAAATATTTGTAAGGAAATGTTTTCGTATCACGATAATTGAGATTTTATTATTGTTTCAATTAACTTAGTTTCTCAGAGCATCTTCCATTAAAACACCGGTAGAACAAGGACAGCATTCCTACCTGACGTCTGTGCTCCAAAGATTGCAAATCCGTTTGTTAAGATATGCGAATCTATCAAACGGACCGCCCGTTTCTGCAGTGATTATTTTTTTCAGATATTTTAGGGCATCCCAACTAGAAGTGCCAAATTCTACGACTTGCGATTTGTACTGGGTCAGCAGTTATGTACTATTAAAGTATCTGCGGGCTCAACTTCTGGGAGGCTAACTTTACTCTGGCTGAGCCCCCATACCTGAGCTGGTCACTTAAGGTTACACCAAGCATATCAATGGAGGGCTTTTAGGGAAGATTGTTTCAAGATCCAGGTTCATTTTTTTTAAATTTTATTAAAAATACAATTTGTTAAAGTCTTACGTACGCTGACAAATTTCTTACGATTTTTAAAGCAAGCGTCAAATTTGTTATCGCAGAGTAACGAACAGTTAAAAGAACTGTTTATTGGATTTGACCACCCTGGTTACTGTAGTTTTGTTTTCATGAATTTAAATTATATTTATTTTTTGAATGGCGAAGCCTAAGCAAAATGGTTACTTGCAGAAAAATTACGCTATTAAAGTTAAAAAATATATATTCCTCTCGGGACTTACCGCTTCTACATGGTTGTCAACGAAAATTGTTACAGTACAGTAAAATATCTCCAGGGGCCTAATTTCGGTTATTATTAAGGATAAGGCATTTTATTTATCCGTGGGCAGACTTTTTGCTTAACTGCGGCTCTGTTTCCCTCGGATGACGGCTGTCATTCATCGAATAACATTCTTTAAAAATATCGATGTTTACGTAGTTTTAACAAAAGAAAAACTCAATATTTTATTCTGAGTGTTGACTTTAAACAGTATAAGTGAGTCATTTGTCGCATAATAATGCTATTATATTAACAGAATTAACGAAATTGAAAATTAAAATGTTAGATAATTTTTTTTCAAATTCTAAAAGTAAGTAAAGTCAGTAGTAATAAACTACACATGTTGTGTCCGTGTGATGCATCTATAACACAAACACCTTTTAAAATACATTGTCATTGATATGTAATCGAAATCTCAGTTATGGAAATTGTCCTTAACCATTTGGACAATGCCTTATCCTTAAAAAGAACCGGAATCAGTCCCCTGAAGTATACTGACACCAAGACGATGAAATCTCTGGACATGTACAACATGTGGTGGTTAATTTATGAACGGCGTCAAGATGATGAATGGGGCTGAGTGAATTTAGAGTCAATTTTGTGATCACCAGTCTCATGTGACGTGCATACTTTATGTGAAGTTACTTCCAAGCGTCTGAGTAAACTAACTTTCCGAGAGAACAGATTTTTTTTCAATAAATAGTGTGAGTTTGGACACTATACCACGAAGTTGCTCCTAGTGCGTCATGGAGTAACTCCGGTCACGAAGTTAACTCAAGTTAACTTAACTTAAGTTTTCATAAAAAATTCAAACGTGTGAGAAAAGTATTTATATATTTGTATTCGTACTTAAGATGATACGTTTTTATTTTCAAATGCAAATTTAAGGATTTTATTGATTATTTTTTTTTTTAAATAATCCTTAGTATCAAGGAGCTAGCTCAGTTTTTCCTGACACATTGAAAAGAAATAGATAAAGGGGGAGCAGGGGAGACAGCAATTTATCGGATATATGATATTAAGAATACAACCATTCATTTAATATATTTATTTGTTATTTATAGGTTACTAAACCATAATATTTCAGTTACTCTTTACTGAAATATAACGATTTTTTCCTGTTTTTTTTTATTCCTTGGTTACGAAAAACTTGGACAATATTTGAAAAACTCCTTCAACAGTTATAAGCGGAAAATTTAGGAGGACTTATCCAACAAAAGAATGGAACTCACGATGCCTGGGTGAGAACTCCACCCATTTGCCCACTCAGCTACTAACTTGTCCATTAACCGTAAATTTCAACGAACATTTTATTATTATTTTGCGTGATAGCTGTTTCGCCTCGATAATACATTTGCAGAGCTCCATCACTTTCTAAAAATAATAAATCAAAATTAAATTGCTTTATTTAAACAAATCTATTATAATAACATGAACTTTCCGTACTACATAAATAAGTAAATTAACAAATTTTCAAGAAAATGGAGTTGTAATTACGAAATTTTAATATCACGTTACCAAAATTATCCTCCGAAGAAGCTTTTGAAAACAATATGCTTGAAAGGTTTGCGCACTTCAAGTCAAGGAGGGTAGTATAAAGATAAAGGTTCCATCAATTTTGGGTGATCAATTCTAAAATTCTCGATAAATTATTCATTTTAACTTTCAGAACTTTGAGGTCCCTGAATTATGATCCCTTCAAATTTGGAATTAGTGGATTTTACGCGCCAAGTGACCTGTTTCATCGATAATACGGAGATGTCATTGGCTAAATAAATTTGTCAGAAAAGTTCCTAGCGACCACCGAAGTGGAAAACCGACAGAAATGCGTTGTGAGCGTACCCGTAACCCCGAAGTAAGCTCAATTTTTTCTTACTTCTCGTGAAAACGATCAAACTTTTTCGGTTATCGAAATTATTTATTAACCAAATACTCAATTTCACTCACTCGGAAGTCTAAAGGTCTTACGTAAATTGGAAACATCAATTTTCTGTCAAGTTGATGATCACTCTTCTAGGAATTATCTATTCAGTGATCCGGATCTTTAAGTGGCATGTCAAGACTTTTCGACAGAAATTCGAATTAAGCTTTCAATAAAAAAAATGTTGATTGGTATTTTTCGACAGAAAAGATTTTTTTTTTTCAAGTTATATGGTTCCATTCGATTTGTATGTCTCCACAAAACGCTTCTGGGAAAGAGATTTTTTTATCCTTTTGAATGAAAAATAAAGTTTTTTTTGGTAGCGCATTAGCGCCACTTTGCAAGATCAATTAATGCTGGACGCAATTTGCCAATTGAGATAATGCCAGGTAATTACCTTACCATTATGAGACCGTCACCTTTTTTAACTTCGATCTCTTTTCTGTTTCGTGTTTCATTTGAGATTTGTTTATATTATCTTCAATGATTAAAAAAATATATATTTCTCCTTCAGATAGTTAAAACTCTTCAACCCACAATTTTTCGGAATGTTACTTTTTTTATGGTTATAATAAAATTATTTATTTAATTATTTTAAATTGATAATATGGTGAAATCATTTAAGAGGAACCGCAGCGCAGCCTGTTTCACAGAAAACTTAATTTTGGATTTGAGGCCAAAATACTTACCTAAACTTAATGATTTTTTTTTCATCAAAAAGTATAGTAAATATCTAGTACGGATTAGAAGTAATTTATTTATTTTTGTTTTACATTATGAAATATAGGACAATAAAGGAATTGATTTTTCGCGAATTTAGATGCGCCTGTAACAATTATTTGGGGACTAGGGGTGATCTAAAAAAAAGTTTTACCCCGTCTACTTTGAAAATAAAAGAAATTTTAAATTTAAAAAATTTTAAAATATTAAGATAGCATTATGGTGGACTTTAAATTAAATTAAAAACGACCAATTTACTTTGGAACACCAATTTTCCGTACATAATTTAAAATATCGACGAGAAAAAAGATTTTTTTTAATGTTTAGTTTTTATATTTTTATTCACGTAATCATATTTACATAACAAATATGATAATTATAAAAAAAAATACAATAAACCCGCAAAAAATGTTGCGTCTAAAATTGTGGAAAAAATTTCACGACCTTATAATTTAAAACAAAAATATATAAAATACTTCTCATACTTACAAGATATTTACTAAACCTTTAATAATAAAAAAAATGTATAATTCAGTTTGGATGGATATTTTGGACTCAAATCTAAAATTAATTTACATATGAAACAGGCAGCGCAGCCGTTCCCCTTAAGTTGAAAAGGTTTTTTTTTTCAAACTAAATAATACATCACAGTGAACCATTTTTTGGTGTTTTTTTTATCATTTTTATTTTCGGTGAATAAATATAATATTCACTTTCATAAAAAAAATCAAGATTTAAATTTAGTTTAAGAAAATCAAAACATTAAATTTTTTGGAATAACCTATTTAAGCTTATAAACCTCAAAGATAATATTAACAACTCTCAAAATGAAACATGAAACCGAAAAGACGCAGAAAAGAAAAAGATAATGATAGCAACTGGGTCTCGAACCCAAGACTTCATGGTGCTCATACATTTTTGTATGACTACAATATTCCACCCGATTGTAATCTTTAGAGAATGTTTCGGATACACCTATCCTATTTTTTATTTATAGGGAGCATCAGTTGACTTAAGGTTTATTTAAAAGTATTTCAGTTATTTATAAATATTTCCTATCGATCAAGTGAATCAAATACTTGAGTCGGGACATGTCAGAAGTCGAAATAATAGAAGAGAATGTATGAGACGATGTATGAATGTGAATGAAGCAAGAAGTGTATGCCAAGATCGAGTTGTTTGGCGGTCCGTCCTCTCTGCCTACCCCTGCGGGGAAACGGCGTGATGGTTAGTTAGTTAGTTAGTTTAAAATATTACAATGAGATTTATAAGCTTCAATGAGTTATTTTAAAAAAATAATATTATTCCAAGACTTGTACAAATATCTTCAGGATGTCCCATATACGAATACATGTAAATATATGTAAATTAATTGATAATGATATTATGATATCGAAGTATGATACTGGGTAGCCGTGGCTCAGTGGATTAGCTAATATGAGGTCCTGACTTCGAGTCCCAGCTGCTACCGTTGTCATTTTCTTCTCTGTGTCTTTTTGTTTATGTATATATATTCGTTTGTATTGTCTCCTGTAAAGTTTTAATTTTGTGGCCTAAGGGGTTTTGTCTATTTAAACTTATTAATAATTTATTCAAATAAAAAAATATTTATTTTCCTATTCCTATACCGTGTTAATTACAGATATTAAATGATGTTCAAAACTCCATAGCTCCTAACAGAAATGATAGATAACTTCTTGTATTGCCTTTCTGAGCAGTCTAAATTTCACTATGCTTGAGCTCACCGTTCTAGAGCATTAAATTTAAGGGGACACATAAACCAATACCTTCTCCAGAATATGATTTAGCGAAAGGAAACTGAACGATTCCAATTTCGCATAAAATATACATACGTCGGAGTTTCTGAATTCTCGGAAATTCATTAGAGTTTCCACATGCATAATAAAATTATATGGTGCCTACGTATTTTTAGAGGCTTCAATATTTATGATTAATCCGCTTCATCTTCTTCAAGCATCAGTTTTGTACAGCGCATCATATTTCTCAAACCCTCCCCCTTCTCTCCTCATAAAGTGATGTTGCTCGGGGAAAAAGTAACAAAAATTGGATCGTTGGACCGCGTTCTAACAAAAAAATGCGTTATTGTTTTTGAAAAAAGAATTGCCTGGAGGTTTATTACTTTTTCGTGACACTGCACGGTCGCAATCAATACCTTAATATCTAAATATATCAAAATTAATGTTTGTCTGTCTGTCTGTCCTCGATATTCTTGAAAATTACTCTATCGGTTTCACTGTCAATAACACAGTTTGTTCTTATTAGTGCCAGGAATGTTTACAGAGTAGTTTGAATGAAATCCAATGTGTTAAACTGTTGCTATAACGTTTTAAAATTAATAGGATAAACATTGAACCCTCCATATTTTATTTAGGTTAACCCATAATAATAATTGGACCATTTCTATAGTGCCGCTTTTGTGAGAAATCACCATACATATGGTTAGCCACAGATTACATATTCGAAAGAAAAAACAAAGTAAGTACCTAATTAAGAACTTTTTTATTTAAATATGTATTGTAAAAATAATTTTTTAAATGAAATAAAATTTTCAAAAGAATATTTTTTTGTTCCTTTGTTTAGAGCTAGTAGATCGCTGTCAAATCAATTATGACACCCAAAAGATAATCAAGAATTCACAACTTCATAGCTTTATTCCAAAAAAAAAAGAAAAATCACACATCAGCTAGTATAATATAATAATATATAGGTACGTCGAAGTCTTTACATTTCAGTTTTTTTAAATCTAAATCGTGACCGAAAACAACTGCCCATGGCGTACTAACCACGCGTTACAAAGCGACCGACCTTTGTATACGTACTAGCATTACTTTTTAGCGCAAAGCGGACATGTAAAATTGTATCTTTCTCACACAGGAAGCACTCAAAAATATAGTGAAATATATCAGTACACTATAGATTTATAATATAGAGTTAGTGAAAAAAATGACCGAATAATTCCCATGGATCGTGCCACATTTTATAAGAATCTACAAGATTATCGGGATTCACGATTATCTGCAAGATTGTCTATTCCACTTCAGCTAAAGGAAAAATATGTTAGAGGAAGTGTTCGAGAGAAAAGAGAACGAGGGGTGGAAGGTTGGGTTAGGTTATATAAGTTATTTCACACATTGAATAGAGAATTTCATTTTCGTGAATTATTTTGCAGTAAAATGCGATTGTTATTTATTTTTAACCGCCCGTCCTTTGGGTTATTATTCAAAAATTAGGTAAGAACACATTATTCATTATTATTTTATTAGATTTCGCAATAACAATACGTGTGACTGGTGACATAACATGTATGGGAGAGACGAAAATACCCGAACACATCCGTTAGCTTTGGCTGAACTCGAAATAATCAACGAGATGACGCAGGAACAAACTTTTCAAAAAGGGAGTTTTTGGTATAGCCTTTTTGTACCTGAACGTGCGGGATGCGGCTTGTCGTGTTCAGGTGATAATATAGCGGCCGTATCACGTGCGTTTGTATGCGTAGGGCGGGTAATGGTATCTGACAGCTATTTTTATATTTTCACCAGCCGAAACTTTATTTTCCAACCATTAATAGTGTTATCGGTTCCATGACAATTCAGTGAAATGGCACACTTTTTAAAGTGATATAAAGTATTCAATTTATTTTTTTATAACTTATTGAAGTTTGTAAACCTCATTGTAATATTTAATCATTGAAGAAGATAATATTAACACATCCCAAAATGAACAACGAAACCGAAAAAATTACAAAAATTAAAGATTTCAGTCGCATCTGGGACTCGAACCCAGGACCTCTACCCATCCGGGGTAACCGCTAAACCAGCTAAGCTAATGAAACCAGCTCAATTTACGCCATTTACACCGATATCATACTTCAAGTTCAAGACTTGTTAATATTATCCTTCATTTTTATAAATCCCATATTATTGGCTGCTATCCTTATGATGATTGCAAAGTTTCATCCCGAACTCAATTGCAATCGGTACAGTTTCGGATATACCTACCCGATTTTATTTATATGAGACATCTATTGACTTATTTTCCAAGTCTGGAAAGAAATATTCAATTTATTTTTTATAACTTATTGAAGTTTGTAAACGTCATTGGAATATTTAATCATTGAAGAAGATAATATTAACACATCCCAAAATGAACCACGAAACCGAAAAAACAACAGAAATTAAAAAGATTTCAGTCGCATCTGGGACTCGAACCCAGGACCTCTACCTATCCGGGGCAACCGCTAAACCAGCTAAGCTAATGAAACCAGTTCAATTTACGCCATTTTTGACACTTTTTGTATTTTTTTTTTAGCCACACTCTTCTAACTTAGGCCATAGCGTCTTTTAATTGTTTGCCAAACTTAGGATTATTATCTCCAGAGGGTCATCATGGGATATTCCAACCTTAGGCCACCTTATTTGCACACTCGTGAAAACTATTAATTCATTCGAAATCAAGACGGCCTCCATGGTCGAGGGGTAAGGCTCTCGACTACGAATCCGAAGGATGCGGGTTCAAATACCGGCGTGCGCAAGTAAATTTTTTTAATGAATTTGTGCTGTTTCACAATTAATTATATGTAGTATATTTGCGTACGTTCCAGAATGGAAGATACTCTCAGTATCGCCCTGGTGAAAGACCAAGATTCAGAATTGAAACGTTACATGAAATGGCTTTTAGCCATGTTTGGTGACCAGATCTGAATAGCCAGGTATTTTCCCACTTTCCTCTTTCCCTTCTCCTTGCTCTCCCCAATACCTTCAGCCTCACAACATTCACCAATTGGGGATGCCATAGTCTCACTGGCTCCAGACGGTTGGGAGCAGTTGGGACTCTTGTGGGGTATTCATATAAAAAAAAACATTTGCCACACATCTCACTAGGACAGTCCTGTGGTGAAATTGAGATATTATTGTTAGATTGCTTCCTATGTGGTAAAAAAGTTATCTTAAATATTACGCCCGTAAATATAGGAACATTTCAGGAGCGCTGCAATATCTAGGGAGCATAAAGCGTCAGCGGTTAACGCTTTTATGCTAACCTTTTAGCTTAGGAATTTTTTTTGGCAACAATACATTTTAAATATAAGTTTTTACCGAGGGTACGCATGGGTAGTGCAATACAAAAAATTCCACAATTAACCATTATTTAGCAAGATTATCTTTTAAACATCTGCAAAACCTACTTAAACGATATATTTTCAATACATCTATCATAGAACGTACAAAGAAAGCTCTGTGGGCGAATTTTTCTACCAAACCAATAAATCCTGACGGTTCATTCATTCAATTCGATTCATTCAGAAATGTTAAAAAATATGATAATAAAATCCTTATAATTTTAGCTGGCTGATTTAAAATAGGGAGGCAACAGTTTGTCGCGTAACCTTTTGTATTTTGTAAATCAGAACGAAAAACATTAAATATTTGATCATAGCAAATCTCCGGAATTCCGAATGATTGCCATCAAATAAGAAATATCCAAATCTCTTCTGTTACTTACGTGTTTTTAAAAACAATATTTAGAAGCTAACTCGTATAAAACGAAATCTGATAAAAATATCAATCATAGAGCTCACGGAAAAAAAGCGCACAGGCGAAAAGTTTGCTAGGTTCAAAGTCAAATCAATAAATGGTGTTGATTTTTGTCGTTCTTAAAATCAGATTCCAAACAAAATTTGGTGAAGAAATCTATTGGAATTTTATAAAACGATAGCCTTCAAATGCGTCAAAAAAGTTTCTGAAAATTTTCCAGATAAAGATCAAGGTTCATATTATTATTATATTGCTTTTAAAAATAATATTTTATATATTGTGTAAAAAAAAATTCTTACTTTACGAAGCTGATTCAAAACTTTGAAAACAGACTAAAGTTTATTAATTGTTTTTGTGTTTAATTCGTAGAATTCCATTTATATTTTTTTTAAATTTAATGTAAGTCAAATTTAATAATGTTATTATTAAGTTCTGTGGGTGTTTTTATTTTTTTTTATTGTTTCAGCGATTAAGGCCTATTTACGAACTGTGGTTAATCCACATTGTGACGACTTATTTATATGATACAAATTATATATTCACCGCTTCTCAGTATGATCACATTATCAAAACATTAGTAAACATTATCAGTTAAATACGAGGCAACACATTATAAATGTGAAAACCTTAGACAATTTAGAATTTTCATTGTATTCTAACTAAATCGGTTCTACCGATAATAAATCATTATTACTTTTGCAGCCGAAATCGTAGAAAACGTTCACAATGTAATAAATTAATTTAGCATGTGAATTATGCAGTGTTAAGTCCTACGTATTTGAATTTGTAAGACGAATACATACGTCAATTTGAGGCCAATAGTACCAGACTGATCTAACCCCGAATTTTCACATTATAAAAAATGCGACAAAAATTTCAACTTTTTTTTTCATCAATGATAATGCTTTTTCTAGTAGGTTAGAGTTTCGTTTAGTGGTCAATCTCGTTTATTTTATGACGTTCATTTGAATTAGTAGTTTGAAAGATTAAAGTAATGATTGGTTGGGCCACTATTGAAAAAGCAGTGTTTACCGCGCCAACACTCTACCATTTTTTCTATGATCGTATTAATTAAATTCTTAAATGTGACGGTTAGTTTTTTTATTGTACCAGTGGCTTCAATAGTAAAACTGATAACGAAAGCGTGGGATTTTTCTTGTGGCGCAATTCCGCCAATAATGTGGCAATCTTTTTACCCATCGCTTTATCGGCCATAATGTATTCACGCTGGCATAAAGCTTGAAGGGATTTCCCCATCTGTAAGTTTTTCCTACTTCTCCGCCACTTCAAACCATCACCTCCTGGTATCTGGAATAATATGTGACTTTAGCTCGAATAATATCTCAATTTGGATGATGTTAACACTGGTTTGGTAAAGGATTGAAACAATTTATAATATCGAGTAGCTTTGCATATATTTAAAAGAGGAGAAATGTTATGAAACTGAATTGTTGTACTTGACGACAAATAATCATCTATATAATTATATACGAGATGATTATTTGTCGAATATTGAAACAAAACTTTTTTTTTAATACGTTCTGCCAAAAAATCAATATATGCTTCACAGCGAAGCTTGTCGTCAATTTTTATACCTAATTACTTAATGAAACGTACATGTACATTACAAAATAACGAAGCGAAAGATAAGCAACCGAACTGTAACCGGAATACTGCATACTGATATGAAGGGGTCTTCTTTGAAATGTCCATGGTTGCCCCGAAATTATTGTTGTGCTGTGGAACATCCTGTGCTCTGATGCTGTCGTACGAAGACTCTAATCAGACTCCTAGAGATCTATGCAGTTAGCCAATAGTATTCTTCTTTGTTCATGGTTGTTCTTCTTAATATCCAATGTCACATACAATGAACGGGTAGATCAAACCGTTACAACTTTTCCAATGACGGATACCATTCTCCATTCTCCAGAATGTCGAGATTTGTCTAAAGATTTATCTGTAAATTCTTTACGGTAGTAAAGAAACACACTTTGTAGTCTGCTAACTCAAGTAATACTACAAATGATTTATATGTAAATTGCATACGAGCAGTTAGAAAAACCTGTGAATAAAAATCATTAGGTGCATTATTTTTAAATCTATGGTCTACACTAAAACGTCTAAAAAGGGTGCAGTTTGAAAACCAGTGAAAACCTTTGGAGCGTTTTACAAAAAGTTCCAGTATGTATTTTATATACAACTTAAAAGCTTACAGATTAAGAACTTTTTTTACTGGAAACCTTAAACATTTTTCTAATTGCGTTTTTTTTTAATTCTGGACTTTAATCTGTCTATCAAAATCTTTTTCCGACAATGACTTGGCGTTATTTTTCTAATGTATGTTTTTTTGTCCTATTTATATTGCTTTACTCCTGTGTATATTCTATCCTTATATATAATTTCTGTTGTTCTTCATTTCATGTAACATGTTTTGTTATTATTAGACTATAATTTGTAAAGAAATAAATTAAGAAAACCTGGGAAAAGGTAAAAGCATCTGTAATTATAATTTCTTCAAAAGATTTGTATTCACTTTATGCCGTCATTATTAATAAATGAAAAAAAAAATACATTGTATTCACCACTTTATTAATATACACATATCAACATGTTTCATCAAGGATATATAGAATACTAAACAATAGTAATGTCAAGTGTAGACAAATCATAAACATGAACAGAAATTGATTAAAGTAGGTAAGTAATTAATCAAAAATCTTAATAAAAAAATATGTTAAAGAATTGAATAACAAATTTATATTAGAATTTCAAAAAGGAAATTATTTTTATTTATTAATATTAATATAAAAATAAATTTAAGAGATAGCTTTTTAAAAAAAATACATATTTTAATAATGTGGTGAATTTTTAATTAATTTGTGTATTCATAATTATGTACCGAAATAAAATTTAATAATAATCCGATGATAAGTTTTCTGTTATACTGTTTCGGCAGACTTACTAAACACTATTAGGAACGTCGGGTTAATATTCGCTTCTTCCTAATAACCGGCGTCGAAAATTATTTGTTTATCAGACCTCCAGGCAGGGACTGCAGTAGTCCGCGTTAACAGATCGCAGCATCAAGAGTAGACAACTCTCTGCACTCTGCAGCTTTGTACGTCATAATAATAATAATAATAATTGGATTACTTCTATAGCGCCGTTTTTGTGGGAAAATTACCTCAAGGGCGCTTTAAACGTTAACCCTGATTATGAACTTAGCAAGTTCTAAAGCATAACAAGCTTAAACACCCTTAAATACTTTTCATTGTTTTTGTGTTTAATTCGTAGAATTCCATTTAAAAAAAAATTATCGTCACATATAAATCAAATTTAATAATGTCATTATTAAGTTTTGCAAGTATTAAGTCATTAAATGCGGGTAAAATACGTTATAAATGTAATAACCTCGCAGAATAGAAAATTTTAATTATTTTCCATCTAAATCGATTTTACCGATAGTAAATAATTATTTTAAACGCTTCAAATTAGAATTGTGTGGAAGTAAATAAAATCATGCAAATAAGTCGTCGCAATGTTGATTAACCGCAGTTTGAACATGGCTTTGTACCCCGAAATAGTTGTTAACTTAATAATAACAATATTAAATTTGATTTATATTCAATTATTTTTTTAAAACCTTAAATACAATTTACTGATAAAATGTTACAATAACCTAACATTTTGTTAAATTGCTTGGTTTATTGTCTTTGTAAATAATATCCGTATTATTTTATGTTACCAGTTTTTTTTTTATATTTACGAAAATTGCCCAATTTTTCACATATCGCATTTCGATACTTACAAAAAGCTGTCATCTCATCTGAATCGCTATTTTAGTATTATGTTGCAGTAATATTCTTTTTTTCATTTCTACTTTCTATCGTTTCAAAAACACGAATTTCACACTCGATCTTAAGAGTTCAAAATTCGATATCACATTATACGGTTTATGTTCAACCGTTTTCATTACATTTATCCTCTTTCCTTCCTTCTTTCCTATTCCGGAAAGAACAAAGACAATCTCTTCTAAACTTTTACTGCCTCTGTAATTACTTTTTTGATATCGATTTATGTAGGTATATTACGCTGAAACTTAATACCTTCGCGGGAAAAACTTTACAGAGCAATTTAGCAAAAAAAAAGTATAAAAAGACTGAAAAAATTGTCTATTTGACACAAATTAACAAAATTCCATCGTTAATTTTGCCTTATTGTAAATAGTGCTTGTACTCGTATTTTAAAGTGAGACTTATTCAAAATTTAACCTACGGAACTGATTGGACGATAAAATTTCTATTTGTGGGTATATAATTTTCCGTTCTTTCGCTCCAAAGAGCTGCATAATATAGATAGATAGATAGTTTATGTATGTTCACGTAGAGGCGAGTTTCCGGTTTTGCAGCCCTTATAAGATCCAGGCTGGCTAGAATGGGGGAAAGAATAAACAGCTCCAGGAATATCCTCATCATGGAAGCCCGCTTCAGTCCAGCCTCCAGCATCGACGCATACTGGAGAAAGATATTGGCCCTCACAATTTAAATGGCGCAGCACTTTAAAGGCGTTATTTTGATGTACTTATTTATTTCGTTTTTATTTTATGTATGATGTATCATTCACCTACAATCTTTTTTTTTTTTACTTTAGTACATATTTTGTAATTATTTTTTTTTTTATAACTGTACATGTATATTTTATATGGAATGTGTGGGACTGAAACGGGACTGTGGGACGGGAATAAACATTTATTTATTTTATTTATTTATTTATTTACATTGACAATCTATAACATTTTGAAATTATACACAAATCATTAGTAAGTTTCATAAATAATGTTATATATAGCGTAATTTATAGGTAAATATGTTCCTTAATTAGTACGCTAGCTTGGGCCGTGTTATTTTTTTTATTTTTTTATATGAATACCACACAAGAGTTCCAAACTGCTCCCAACCGTCTGGAGCCAGTGAGACTATGGCATTCCCAATTGGGGAATGTTGTGAGGCTGAAGGTATTGGGGAGGGAAGGGAGAAGGGGAAGAGGAAGGTGGTGAAAAGGGGAAATACCTGGCTATTCAGATCTGGTCACCAAACACGGCTAAAAGCCAGTTCAAGCGACGTTTCAATTCTGAATGGTGGTCTTTCACCAGGGCGATACTGAGAGTATTTTCCACTGTTATAGCAAGTAGTTTATGTAATTTCGTGGAAATATAAAATAGCTCTTTTGTGAATATTTGTGCAGCTTACCTTAAATTATATAATGATAAATAAAAAAAGAGCTTGTACTTGCAGAACTTCCTTACAAACAATGCAGGTGCAAGTAAAATTTACGTGATACAATATACATGATGATTTTAAACAGTGAATTGTATTTTTGATATTATTGACATTCGGTGAACAACCACTGATTAAAAAAATATTAAAAACTTGATTTTTCGAGTAAGCTTGATGATTTCGAACATAGTTTATTTTCATCCCTTGATTTCTTAATTTTTTAAAACCGATTTTTCTATAGTGCTGAAACGATTTTCAATTACGATTTTATGATGTGTGTTCTGGACAATGCCATTTTTCATTACCGCAGAGGCGTTCATTGTGTTAGCTAAGCAAGAAGCGATATCTCTCCTGCATTCCCCGTACTTTTCGTTTCATTAGTGACACCGAACAAAGGAAGCATCCCTTAAATCCTACCTTTTATTTTCAGGCATTATTCGGTTGACTTCCGGGAGTATTTATACTGGAAAACCTTTCGCCGAGACATCTGAGATTAGACAGTAGATTGAAAAAACGTAGAGGTTTCAATACATTTAAAAAAAAAACATTTTGTATCTATTTGAGTTTTCTTGTTTTATTTAAATACTGCGCACAATTTAGGTTTTTTGTGCAGCTAAGGGGAAGGAAATGAAGAAAATTTTAAGGCTTGAAAGTACCTAGCTATTCAGATCTTGTCACGTCATCTGGATCATTTTTAAAATGTGGTAATTCATCAAGGCGATACTGAAATTATCTACCACTTAATACCGCCTACACTCGTGTCGTAACGCTGAGAGATTAGGCGAATCTTAGCCGTGCGAATACCGAATTGTGCACTATACACTCTGATATCGTAGTGATGTATTTGCCCGTTGTTGGTTACCTCATATACGATGATGGTTCTACATCGTGCATAAAAACCGACATCGAACGAAGCGCATACGAGGCGACGAACGTTTAATTTTCTCTCTTGTGAAATTTTGTTATTATTTTAATGTAATGTATCTGTATATCGACCCCTTCGAATAACAAGGTTCCATCTGACACAACAATGTCATGCGATAATGTGCTTTGAGGAGAGCAACTATAAGGCTCATTATCGCATAACATTGCCATGCTAGATTGAACTATGTTATTCCAAAGGGTCGATATGTCAAACCTGTACCTTCGGCTTATGTTATTTTCCTTTTTATATATTTTTTGTTCTTGTTAATGTCAAACAAAACATGTACCAATTAACATTCCCATAATGAGTTTTGTTGATAACTCATGGGAGTGCAACTTCATATTTTTAAAAATTACTTCGAATTACACCGGGAGTATGCGATTTGTACGATTCAGACAAACGTTCCCAGCATTTCTAAAATTAAACTAACAAGAATAAACCAAATAGTGCAATGGCTAATGACTTATCATCCCTAACTTCGTATTTAATCTTCTTCTGCTTGAAATATAAAATATTCTTAGAATAATCTCTTTTTCGTCCGACTGCTAAGCGCATCTTACCATCCATACATTAATACTAACTCCAACAACGGAGTTATTTTAAAAACGTTCAATTTTGACTCGAGTTCTCCTATGTCTCACTGCAACGAGGTCCATTACCGCGTGAACCGAATTAAGTGGCGTCCAGAGTTCGTTTGTTTTTCAAAGCATTCGAATTCACCGATTTGACCAACTTTTTCATACGTTTCACACTCCAGTAAGGTAGACATTTGCTTGGATTTTTAATTTGGTTTAGTTAGAGCTTCGATCTTAAAAATATTGGTCAAACTTTGTAAAACAACACTTTTAATATAATCCTGCATTGCTGTTATATGCCATAATTAAGGATAAGGTTAAGTTTGGTTTGGTTAGGTTAGGTTTGGATAGGTTAGGTTTGGTTTGTATAGTTTAGGTTTGGTTATATGAAGTAAGTTTAGGTTAGGTACGGTTTGGTTAGATTAAGTTAGGTTCCACTAGGTTAGAATATGTTAGTTTCGGTTCGGTTCGGTTGAGTTAGGTTGAGTGAAATGTACTGGTAACTTAAATTAATACCAATGTGTATTATGAAAATATCACATTATGATTTAAATTACGGAATAACAAAGAAAAATAATTAATGGCAATTAACAATCATAAAACTAAAATTTTTATTTGGGAATAATAATAAACATTATTTACTTCCGTTGGGTGCAACGGGCAAAACGCTAGTCATTTCATAAAATTGCAATTTGTAAACCTACGTCAATGTATCCAAACCATCAAAGATTATTTCATATCATTCCTGATCACAGGATACAATGTTCATAGCTCTCGCACAGTTGCATTGCTTACATTCAGCACGTTTCAAACGTGTAATTCGACTTCATATAAGAAAAATACATTAAAAAAAAATTGAATTAAAAAAGAAAATAAAATAAAAAACACGTAAAAAAATTTTCAAATAACTGTAAAAACTATTAAAATTTTCCAAACCCGGTGGTCGTATACACCTGATGTCCCTCTCTAGCTAATAAAAATAAGCAGGCTTGAGCAAAATGAAACGCCGTTTCTCAATAACGTTTAGCAAAGACATCACTGTTGGAACCGTGTCCATCTGCACCAATGAACATAATCCTATATTTTGTTTTATTTTCCTATAATTACACAACCTGCTAAAAACTAGTTTTCCATCCGATTTTTGAACTTATTACTATTTAATTAAATTAGTATCTAATTTCTTGACAACTCGTTAGGAAGAACCTATAGACATGGATACACTTTTCCTATGATAATTGAATTCTTTTCATAGTTAAGTCACAAGTGATCAACGTAACACATCATTTTCAACTATTTCACCAACGGTACCAGCCAACTGAAAGAGATGTCAAACATTAAAAACCCTGAACGATTTTCTTATATTCTTCAGTGGAGAGCCTGCCAGTGTAGTTATTCTCTGTCTACTGGAGTGAACGGAGTTATCTGTTGAGAGATGAAGTCGCAGATATATTAATACGAGTATATATCACCACGCAATAAAGAAGCGATACCGACTTGTGATTGCAAAATTTTGCTTCAATAGGTAGTTGATTATTTTGGAGAGTGAAACTGTCGAATCAAAAGCTATTAGGACTATACTATCAAATACTTGAGTCCGGAAAAGGGGAATTTTTCATTGTTTTTATTATTTAATACATAAAGCTTCTTATGACAGGACGTCAATACATTATAAAAGCTTTTTTTCTGTCATGCAGAAATACATGATTTTTTCGGCATTGGAAAGAAAAAATACTAATTCCTCTCAGTTTTCTAAGTACATATATATACAATATTCGGTTTAACATTAAAATGTATTTCTTGTTGTTTATTATATTAACGAGATAAAATGTGATTTTACAATTGTCTTACAAATTCTCTAAATAAAGGGAATTTGTTTTCAAAATACCGTGTTCCGTCCAATTTTTTAAAAACTTGGAATAAAAAATTAAGAAAAATGTTGTAAGCGTTTTTGACAATTTTTTTTATATTTAAATTTTATTATTTATAAATAGCAAACCGTTTTAAATAGAACATCTGAAAGATAATTTTATCTAGTTGTAACAGCATTTGCTTTTACGAAAATTAAAAAATAAATAAATTTATACCACATTTAAAAAATACCTGAAAGACAATTTTATCTAATACATCGGATGCTTTAGAAACTGGGTAAAAATATTGAAAATCCCGAGAGATTAACATATAAATATATCATATACTTGTATTTGCACGGCGTTCCAAAATGGTAGATGTTCTTTCACTTCCTTAAACTAAAACCAAATCCTTTTAACCATATTTAATAATCTGAAATGCCTTGAACTTTACATTCATCCTCTTCCCCTGCCCACATCCTTTTGCCACACAACATACCTCCAATCGAGGATGATATAGTTTTACTGGCTCCGGGCCATTGGGACTCTTGGGCGGTAATCACATATCTGTAATCCACGTATACAGCACGCGGGTCTTTAAGATGTCGGTTTGCTTTGCCCTGAGGGCTATAATACCCGACCAAATGCCTTGAAATTGTCGAGAGTCGCAGTGTGTTCCTAACCAAAACATTCCAGGCATCGCCCCAGATATACCACGCCTCCGAATAGATAATACACACTAGAAATGCCTTCCATTTTGATAGATTATTAAAAGCACAGCATCCCCAAAGACGATATAGGCCTTGGGGGAAATTATTTCCCTCAGGGTCTCCTGTGTGGAGTTACTGTAAAAAAATAAAAAATAAAAGGAAACCGATGTCGCCACTGACTTTGTACCTTTTGGTTATAGCCCATTAAAAACGCGCTCTGTCTTTCTTACAATGACTGAATATCGCCATTACGTTGAATCAAAACTAAAATTCCGTAATGATGAAGAAACTAATTTGCAAATTTGAAATTTACGCAAAGAATGTTCAGACTTTTGGATCACAAAACATGCCCAGCGTTTCTTGCAGGCTTCTTTATTAAGTTATGTACGTAGGCATACCATAGGTGAGAAAATCTCAAAAATAGAACCGATTTAATTTCAACAAGTAATAACTTTTTCCTTCATTAATATTCACACATGCAAACATATAAAGTTAGATAAATATTCTAGTTACAACTATTTCGTTCATTCGTCACACATGCAAATATATAAAGTTAGATAAATATTCTAGTTACAACTATTTCGTTCATTCGTCACACGTGCAAATATATAAAGTTAGATAAATATTCTAGTTACAACTATTTCGTTCATTCGTCACACATGCAAATATATAAAGTTAGATAAATATTCTAGTTACAACTATTTCGTTCATTCGTCACACGTGCAAATATATAAAGTTAAATAAATATTCTAGTTACAACTATTTCGTTCATTCGTCACACATGCAAAGATATAAAGTTAGATAAATATTCTAGTTACAACTATTTCGTTCATTCGTCACACATGCAAATATATAAAGTTAAATAAATATTCTACTTACAACTATTTCGTTCATTCGTCACACATGCAAATATATAAAGTTAGATAAATATTCTAGTTACAACTATTTCGTTCATTCGTCACACATGCAAATATATAAAGTTAAATAAATATTCTAGTTACAACTATTTCGTTCATTCGTCACACATGCAAATATATAAAGTTAAATAAATATTCTACTTACAACTATTTCGTTCATTCGTCACACATGCAAATATATAAAGTTAGATAAATATTCTAGTTACAACTATTTCGTTCATTCGTCACACATGCAAATATATAAAGTTAGATAAATATTCTAGTTACAACTATTTCGTTCATTCGTCACACATGCAAATATATAAAGTTAGATAAATATTCTAGTTACAACTATTTCGTTCATTCGTCACACATGCAAATATATATAGTTAGATAAATATTCTAGTTACAACTATTTCGTTCATTCGTCACACATGCAAATATATAAAGTTAGATAAATATTCTAGTTACAACTATTTCGTTCATTCATCACACATGCAAATATATAAAGTGAGATAAATATTCTAGTCAAAACTATTTCGTTCATTCATGTTCACACATGCAAATATATGAAGTTAGATAAATATTCTAGTTACAACTATTTCTTTCGTTCAAATTCATACTTGCAAATATATAAAGCAAGATAAAAACTCTATTAAATAAATTGAATGCGTTTATTACTGATAGTAACAGACAATGGGGAATTTGTTAATGTAGGTCTTAAAGTAGCCCGGATTAAATGTAGGACAGATGCTGGTAGCTCGTTTCACATACAAGCCGACTTATACAAGAACGAGTCAGCGAAACGACCCGTTCCATGAAGCCGGCATCAACTCTGAAAGGGTGTTCCGCTCGTGTCCGTCGAGTTCCACGTACATGCACCGGCCCTGGGGGGAGCAAGGCTGTATGCTCCTTCGAGCAGGCTCCATTGAAAGTCTGTAGAACAGACTCAGCCTACCTACATTGCGTCTGTCCATCAAACAAGCAGATTTATCAAGTATTTGGGTGCTCCATCCAAGGGGTGACTTCCAAATTCAACTGTTGGATGTACTTGAGATTTATATAATCAGCTGTTGGTCACTATTAAAGAATCTGCTAGCCCTATACAAGACGCCCAGTTTTTTGGAAGCTAGATTTACTTGGATTTAATACAATGTACATTATTTTTACAGAGTTAAAAAAAATACACCTTTGCGTTAATAATTACGAAATTCCTAGAAACAACTGACTAACTAACCATCACGCCGTTTCCCTGTAGGTGTAGACAGAGAGGACGGACCACCAAACAATTCGGTCTTGGCATACATTTCTTGCTTCATTGACATTCGTGCATTCTCTTATATTATTCCGATTTCTAACATGGCCCAACTCAAGTATTTGATTTTTTGTTTATATGAATACCGCACAAAAGTCCCAACTGCTCCCAAATGTCTGGAGCCAGTGAGACTATGGCATCCCCAATTGGAGAATGTTGTAAGGCTGCAGATATTGGGGAGGGGAAGGAGAAGGGGTAGAGGAAGGTGGGGAAGTACCTGGCTATTCAAATCTGCTCAGCAAACATGACTAAAAGCCATTTGAAGCAACGTTTCAATTCTTAATGGTGGTCTTTCACCAGGGTGATACTAAGAGTATCTTCCACTCTGGAACGTGCGCAAATATACTATATATTATTTTTAACTCTCGATTCACTTGATCTTGCCATGTCTTTCTCGGGCATCCCCGTCTTCTTCGAACATTCACATTTGCGTCATATATTCTCCTTACACTCCTTTCTTCGTGCATTCGCTCTACATTCCCAAACCATCTATAATAATAATAATAATAATAATAACAAAGCATTTATATAGCGCAGTTTTGTGTTATTTCACTTCAAGTGCGCTTTACTCTAAATAAACTTAAACATGATTAAATAACTCCATTCAGTGGTATTCCTACAGTGCTACTTTTACATACTATTTATACATTCTTAACATATTACATACATTCTTGCTTATTCTTAATATTACTCCTACAGTACTCCTTAGGTGCATATTCATAAAAAAAAAAAATTACATTATATTATACAGTATACATATGGCTATACAACAATAATACATTCACAATATTACTACAAAAATAGTAACATTTTAAGACAGGAGTCGGGTTATGTTCAGCAATAACGGACTTCACATAAATTTTTTTTTTTAGAAAATATATATTCGGAGGAAACCGAAACCAAACAACTACCAGAGGCTCGAGGAAATGACTTTTTAAAATAAATTGAAAAGAAATTAAAATTTATAGAGAGAAGGATTTTTTAAATAAGTTTGTTTTTTAAAGCCCGTTTAAATTCAGTCAATTTATGGATATTAGTAAGAGCTGGGGGAAGTTTATTCCAAATGAGAGGGCCATTTACGCGAAAAGAGCGATCATAGTATACGGCTCGATTTGACCTTGAATGTTCAATTAGACGATTAGTAGCATCTAGATCTGCTGACCTCAGAGTAAGCTGTCTATCACTTAAGTCCTGTCGGATGCATAGTTCAGATATATAGGGCGTCTCTTTCTTAATCTTACTCATTACGCTATCATAAGTAATTTCCAACTAGACGGAACCAGTTGCTCAAAATTTCAACCAAAAACTTAGAAATATTTTTTTGGAAATAATCTGCTACAGTGTTATTTATCATATTATCAACAAGAATTCACGATTTTATCGATATTGGTAAAACGCTCGGTCAAAATGTTGATCTCCCATATCCAATAAGTTTCTATTGAAACTCGATAGAATCTCGGACAAGTAATAATCTACAAGTGTTTCTCGTATGTCACGTGGGTAACTTCCGGTTCCGGGCGGCCATTCCTATTGATGAGGCTCTATGCCACATCCGGTCTGTTCAACCCCTTGGGAAAATAGTGAGACGGCCCTTCTCCAAGGGGTGAAATAACTATCCAACGAAGTGGACGGTTTTCGGCAAAACTTTGAAAAGATTATTTATAGATACTGATGGATAGGTACAAAATATTGATATGGGTAACATTTCCTTGGTAAAGACTGGGAACTAGATATTTATTGTTTCTTTATAAAAAGGCTTCATTTATTTCAATTTGAGGTACAAAATATTATTGAAAGTTTTATTGTTGCCTAAAGCAAAATTCATTTATGGTACCTGGGATTCATAACTAGCTACAAAAATTTTTTTTTTTTAAATTTAATAAAATCATATTTAATGATATTTATGATATTATTAAGTTTTGTTGGTATTTTTAACGAACGAATTATCCTAATATAACATTTATTAATAAAGTAAGGAAAATTACATATTCACCGCTTCTCAGTATGTTCATATTTTCTTAACAATATAAAATATTTAAATAAATCAATTAAGAAAACTTTATCAGTTAAATACGGGGAAACACATTATAAATGTTAAAACCTTACAGAATAGAAAATTTTAATTATTTTCTAACTAAATCGGTTTTATTTATAATAAACCATTGTTTTTAAAAACCCGTCCAAATTAGAATGGGGTGGGAGCGAATAAAATCACATAAATAAGTCGTCACAAAGTGGATTTACCGCAGTTTTAAAATGGGCTTGAACGCCGAAACAGCTGTCACAATAATACAAACTGAAAACAATCAGAACTTAATAATAACAATATTAAATTTGATTTACATAAAATTTAAAAAAAAATTTATATGGAATTCTACGAATTAAACACAAAAACAATCAATAAAAAATAGTGTCTGTACGTTTGTTTCTAGCACTTGAACGGTGAATTCTTGCATCATTAATTTGCATAATTTTCAAAATTTTATTTTATTTTTACAAAATAAATAACACTAGACGCAGTATTGTACGTATAATTTATTGGTTTCTAGTTTTTCTGTCGTCCAATTAGGAAAAAAACGTTAATTTGAATGTTACCTTAAAAAATATATATTTTATTTCTACAGCACTAAATTTTTTCAATTGCATTTTTTTTTACAGTGAGTTTTTATCATATTTTTTTTATTATGATGGAAATGTATTATATTTAGAGAGTAAATAATGAAAGCATAATTAGTTTGATATCTCTAAAAGTGACAAACTTACGAGCTTTCAAACTGAACTTGAGAAAAACGTATACCCGTGACGTCACGAATAACAAATATGTTCACAATTCTAATGGCAGTAACGGATACTGCCGCGCCTATAATATATATGGCCGCGCCAGTCTTTTTATGAATTGTGACGTTACACGCTTATCGGCCGGTCGGTGAATTTATCGACATTTTGACGGCTAATAATATCTTCGGTACTTTTCGGAATTTTACAATTATTCTAAAAGTTCTGTTTTCAACGTGATCTACTCAATACGATAATTTTTTAAACAACATTAACTTCCATTGTAGTAGACAACCTCATTATCCAAAAAGAATTCCGTGGAATCTGATTCATGAAGAATTTTGAAATTCGTGTTTGATCAATTTCACCTGATGTACGATCAAAATTGACCTTACTTCGGGCACACAAACAGCCCACAATACACTTCTATCGGTGAACCTCTTCAGTGGTGTATAATTAAAAATAGAGACTAACAATATTTTTTTATATAATTATTATTAATATTATATTTGACGTTTATGAACATTTACATTGTCATATTGAGACATTTTTTTAATGTTTTTATATTGTGTTCGTGTTTAATTTGTAGAATTCAATTTTAAAATAAAGTTTAAATTTTGATGATAGCTTTTATTATTTAATTTAAAAAACGGTTTATTCGTTAAAAAAAGTTTTCCTGGATAATTATTATTACGTGTAACAAATGCTTCGCCTTCCAAAAAGTATTTTCAAACTGTGGTGAAGGAATTACAGACGATTTATTTATATTATTTCTGTTATAGGTACTCATAATAAAACTGTTCAAAAGTTTTCGTTTTTTTTACCAATGCCCTTATTAATTTACGAGTAATATGACGTTAATTTTAATGGTCATTTCCTTCTATTTAAGGTAATAATATTGTATTGTTTGAATTTTACTAAAGATCATTAAGAATGTAGGGGTTTTTCCTGCATGACCCGGCCTTGCTCGGGATTTTAATTTATTTTCTTAATGAAGTTACGAAGTTGTGAATTCTCGCTAGTCGTTTGAGTCCCATAATTGATTTGACAGCGAAAGTAACTATCTCCAAATAAAGAAACATTCATTTGAATATTTTATTTCATTCCAAACGTTTACTTTTTCTAAACATATCTAAATCATAAGGTTCTTAAGTAGGTACCTACTCATGTTTTCTATTTTGAAAATATTTCACCCAAAAACACCTTCTTCTTTTAAATATGCAATCTGTGGCTAACCAGAGTGTTATATATGTGGGCTAACCTAAATAAAACATGGCGGGTTCATTGTTAATACTATTTTCAAAACGTTATAAAAACAGTTTTACATAATGGATTTCATTCAAACTACTCTTTAGAGCTTTCCGGCACTGATAAGAATAAACTGTTCTATTTTCAGCGAAACCGGTTAAGTAATTTTCGAGAAAATCGAGGACAAAGAAACTTGCATTGATTTTTATATATATATATAGATGAAATTTTTTTTTTTATGAAATTTCCACTTTTCCTTTAGTTGTAATTGTAATCGGAAGGATTTAGAAAAAAAATCTTGAAAGCAAACAATGTAGGCAGAGTGCCGACTTAACATATCCAGTGTGCTTGATAGACCTAAAAGCCTGTTCCCATGGGATTGCTTTATGGACCTAGATGAGATCAAAACAGGAGGGATGCGACGGTACCCCAAAGGAAATGTTAACAAGTGAGTGGACGCGATTGCTTTGAGGGTTATGGGGCTTCCCTAATTTCACGCGAAAGTAGAACTGCTTTGAATTGGTGCACTGCTAAAAGAGGCTATATTCAATTTATAAAAGTAGTTTTAAAATATTCAATCGAAGTTCGAACTGACTAATTAGTTTATTTTTAGCCACATTTTTTGTTGTGGTATGTTTTCTGTGTTGTGTACCGATACACACGATTGTGCGTGTTAGAGCTTCCTTCGAGAAAGAGACAACATTGTATGTTCGCTACGTAGTAGAAAGTGATGCATATATGTTCTAATTAAATAACGTTTGATCGCTTAGCAACACTCGCTTATTACATGGAGAGCAGTGGTTTTCTGTCATGCTTGAGAAATACAAATTTTATTTCTTAAGTACCTCAGGAAATATATCCATGTTAGAATGAATGTTGACTGATTTTAGATTATTTCTGTATTACCAAAAAGAAAGTGGAATAAATAAGTGAATTGGAACGATACGCGGTTTGGTAAACTTCTGGTCAGGATGAAACGACCGCTCTTCGCGGGTCTCAAAACTAAAGTCCATTCTCTTCTCTCTTGCCCGAGCCGACCTGCAGCTCGGGCTTGTTCTGTTCCGCCCCCAAACGAGCGTCAACTATCATTTTAGGTCCAAATGCCAATAATAAGAGAAATTATATCTTGCTTTTAAGTAATTCCGAGGTAGTTTGTTAACCTTAGTTGTTATGGACTTGCTTCATAATAGCATTTAGATATGGAAAGATTGACAAGGTATGTTAGAGCCGAGATCAGTTGGTTTTGTAGGTGTTTGTTTTTTTTAGATAAGATCATTTGCTGATGAGGTGTTTGAGTTAAGAGTATTTACTTTATTTATTTTCTCTGTTATTACTGATCTTAGTTTAAATAAATTTTCAGAGAATACTAACATCCTCTTCTTTCTTTTCTTCGTTAGTTTCTTCTATGGATTCTTTATTTTCATTTGCTAGTTTTGATCAGGTAAAAAGCTATTAATGTACACAAGGAGTTTGTCAGGGTGATGTCTTTGTTTATTTCTTGAATGATTTTATTGGTGGTCACTGGAATCATTCTTGCATTTATGGATTGTTTTCTTATGGTATGTTTCTTCAATATTTTTATATAAATATACAGTAAATCGATGTTTAAAGATGTCATTAAAAGGTTTATCATTCCAAAGTTCGGCAAGAGGCAAGCTTTTTGGGTCTTGTTTTGATACGTACGCCTTTTATCCTCCAATTTTCCAATTTGGGGCGATGGCAATGGGTCGTTCTGGTTTCGTATGTGAATGGTACATATACAGTGAGTTTCGCTGATTCCGCGCTAAATGAGCGCCAAACCGACCCATTCCTGAAAGTCTATCAGAAATAACGAGCGCCTTTTAAATTGGGGTTATTGGGAAATTGCTATTTCACCTTCCACGGTCTCCATTAGGACAGGGAGTTTCTATTGAATAGTTGACCGCCAACGTTCACAATTGTCGAACGATATGATTCCCAAACCCTCCCATATTTGCCATCTATTTTTTTTTATTTCATTTCTTATACCTCACAGTATGTTGTATCTATTTGGCATTCACTATCATGTGAGAAATACGAAAATAAATCAAATAAAAAAATCAAGTGCATTGAAAATCGACATCATTTATCAAAATGAGCAATTATCCTTCAAAATGTTTCGAATCTACCGAAGTGAATAACTTCCCAATTTACATTAAAAAACTATATAATAATTATGTCTTGTTTTCTTTATTTATGAAATTAATGTTATTTAACGAATTATTTGTTCATTATTCGTTGTACAACTATTTCAATTTTATATGGATAAAAAAATTGTGTGTTTATGTATTTATTATTGTTTTTTCAAATATATATTGTCGACCGAACAAGTAAATATATTTTTTGTAATAACTAAATTAATGTATCATTAAAAATATAATCTCATGTATTTTAATAATCGATTACATCGGTAGTGCTTAGTAATACGTCTTTAATATATTGGGGATGTAAATGTCCAGTTAATTTAACCAGAATGGTCACTGTCAGCCTGCCATATAATACGAAGCAAGATACGACATACGGCCAATTGGTATACGTCACAATGACGTAGAAACGTATTTTCTTTATTCCAACCGCAGATCTATGAGTATGGATAATACAAGAAAAAAAATTGATGGATTTCTGTAAAATTATAAGATTCCCAATTTTCTATCTGACGCATGCTTACTTTGAAATCCTTTTTTGACAGAAATTCTGCGATGACATTATATGCGGCTCACTAATTAGGAAATTCTAGAATGGTTCATTTAGCAGCGCGTGGTTACCGTTCCGCACCGCTTCCTCTGCCCCTGTGTCCCCAAATACCATTATCGGTGCAACCACAGCACTCGCAACGCCCCCAAGGAGCCGCCACTCTTTGGGAATCCCCGATCAAATATATTTGTATATAATGTATCTATATACTTATTTAACGACAGAAGCTACTTTTTGGGATGAACAAAGGAAAAAATTTCACACATCTGTACAAATTCAAAATGATGGACTCAATTTCATACCGCTATATCTCCTGATTTATGCGTTATTGTGAATGAGCTACATGGCAATTGAAAGAGGAAGTCCGAAAGTTTTGAATCCAACTGTTAGATCGCTAATATTTGCGTAAACGATCACTAGAGTTAGATTTTAAATAAGGTAAAAAAACTCATTCCATTCCAGCACCCAGCGCCCAGACAATAAATTGAAAACTCCACGTTATACCTTAGGAAACAATCGAACACGTAAACCTCAACCACAGATCATTGTTCTATTATCCATGTTCAGTACCTACTAACGTTACTGAAAACTCCGAAAAAACTATCGTGCCTCTCGTTTTATAGGTAGACTAACTGATGTGTACCCGGCCGTGCTCGAGATTTTTTTTTTTTTGCAATAAAATTATGAAGTTGTGAATTCTTGTTTGTCGTTTTTCAGTGTGTTCGTTTCATTATCTTAAAATAAACTTTTCAAATTCACTTAATTTGTCTTTTCTGCTGTATACAAACAATGCATCAGTAAGATTGTTATTGATGGTTGGTAGCTGAAACGGGCTGTAACTGTAGTTCCTGTTACCGGAGACTGATGTGGAACCGGTTCTTTTGTCGGTTACTTTTAGAACCGGTTCCGCAAAAAGAAAAAGCCAGCCGAGTGGGGGATATGGCTAGAGAATTTCAGAGAAAAGGGAGCAGATTATTCTGAAAATTATTTCATGGGGCTAGAAAAATTCTGCGGAAAAATAAGCAGTTCCTCCAAAATTTATAATCCATTTGAACCGGTTTTAAAAATAACCGAATATCTCATTGTTGGTTTCTAGCAATGCAACGAATTTTGCATCTACAGTATTCAGATAGTGGGTCGCTCTCCCTACGGGTGAATTTGGGTACAGTTTTGTAGGACTCGTTCGACAGTATAACATGTCGTAGCCACGTCCCCGAGTGTGATACTGCGGTACAAGCAGATCGACGTGTGCCAGATTCTCCTTGTTCAATACGTGGAGTTGTTTTTTTTAAGAAAGACAGATATTCCCTTGTTACGAATAACCTGACAATATTTGAAAATCTCCTACTACCATCACAGTAAGCGGAAGATGTTGCTTGTGTCATAATGGGGGACTTAGCCAGCCGATGAATTGAACTCAATGGGTTCAATTCCTCAATGGGTTCAATTGGGTTCAATTTAATTAATTTGATAATATATTTTATCAAGACAAACAAGTTTCTAATAAGTGGTAGTTGGTCTTAATGAGAATTATATTGGTTAGCAGTAAAAAGTAAAAATTGCGACACAATTATGGTACAAAGCCAATCTCTTCAAACGTTTTAGATTTATTTTGTCTTGGGGAATAAAGTGGTTTTCAATTTGAAATTGAAATGAATCGAATTGGGTCGTAGCGCACGTATATTTGAACGAAATCGAAAACATAAGCAAATCAAATATGAACACGTGAGCCGTTTATCTTATTCTTCATTTCGATCGACGCTTTCCATTCCCAATCTTCTATTCTTCCAACCTTTTCTTTATTCTTATTCTGCCTCTTTGAGTGGTGTATAAAAGTGTTTCCTCCCCATTTCACACCGTTAGTTTCAAAAATATTCCAGTGTTTTCCCGACAGTACTGTATCAATGTATACGATAGTAAAACTCAAGAGAGATCCATTCAGAAGCCGAGAAGCCATAGCTTATCTATGGCGTGTCACTCGATTCATTCAATTATACTTTACAGTGACTGTTAATAGATCGAGTTACTTTATTCGACTCAATAAAATATTACCTACAATTAAGAAAGAACAGTCGTGATTCAATTTTTGTGTGCTTTTATGGAAAACGGGTGAGAAGGAAGATAATTATTTACAAAGAACTTTAGCTATTATTATTATTTATTTTTAATTTAATGTAAATATATATATTTTTTAATAATTTCTTCAAAATATTGGTATTCACTTTGTGGAGACATCATTAATAAATGAATTAAAGATTATTTTGTAATCATCATTTTATTAATATGGTTCGAAAGCGATGCTTTTCTCGTCAGGAATTTTTATTATTTTTTTTCTATTTTTTTTTCATATATTTATTAGACATAATTAAGAACATTGTTTACATGGTTATAGCAAAAGTGTATTTAAGTACTAATTTTTTTTTATTAATAAATAATCCTTTTAGTTTCCTCTTTTCAAATTTAATACCTCGAAAATCGGAAATTCTCGTGTTTAGGGAGGGAGTACTAATATTTATTGTTCACATTTAATTTCTACAGTACTACCATGAACTTGATGTTCTGGTGTCTATACACTTATTTAAAATATAAAATAAAATAAAAGGAAATTTTTAGAAATACAATATATCTATATAATGTATGTATATAAACATATATATATACATATACATTATATATATATACAAAATAATAATGTCAATTAAAGACATCTGATAAAAATAGAACACAAAAATATAAGAATAGAAAAATTATTAAAATTAACAAAAATTGATTATAGTGGGTAAGTAAAAGACAGCTGTTTCGGCGATCAAATCAATTTTCCAACTGTGATTAGGCCACCTTCATACGACATATTCACGTGATTATATTTACCCTCCACCAATTTCAATTTTTATGGTGCCTGAAATGATTTATTACCGGTGAAACTGATTTACGGAGAAAATAACTGGGATGATAGATTCTCTATTCTGTGAAGTACTTACAGTCGAAACCTGTTTTCCCCGTATTAAATGTCAATGTTTCCTTAATTGTTTTATAATGACGTGATTGTTATTGACTTATTAAAATGTGTTATATTGTTTAGGTCAGAATAATAACAAATAAAAAATATAAATAATTGCAGAACTTAATAACAGCATTATTAAATTTGATTTACAATACAATTTCCAATTAATAAATAAATAAAATTCAATAGAGATCAGCGAAATAAACGAAAAAAAAAATAATAAGAATTACTTTGTTTAAGCCACTGTTTTAATACATAAATATCTGCTTTATAATACTAGATTTAAGGAACACCCAATGTGTTTAGGTAATCATATTTATTCTGAAATTGTCTGCCATGTTTTGGAAACAAATCATTCTTTTGATATAAATAGAGGTTTTATAATTTTTACATACGAATACAACTGGTGTAAAATTACGTATATTTTAAATTTTTGAAAATAGAAAAAGTTTTAACAGTCAATTAAATATTATTAACAGCGAAATATTTTTTTTTTAATTATTTATATCTTGATTTTATTTTCAGATTAAAAACTATATTTGTAATATTATAAATATAAATTTTAGTAGTAATAATTATTATTATTTTATTTTTTATGCTTTTCTATTTTCTAGATTTTAATATATTTATAAGAATTTCTTTTTTAAATTTCTAATATTAATTTTTAATTTAATATTTGATAATCATTTTTACATTAAAATTGATTACTTACATACTTTGACGGCCTCCATGGTCGAGGGGTAAGGCTCTCGACTACGAATCCGAAGGTCGCCGGTTCAAATCCCGGCGTGCGCAAGTAAATTTTATTTAATTAATTTGTGTTGTTTCACAAATAATTAATTTAAAAATAATATACAGTATATTTGCTCACGTTCCAGAGTGGAAGATACTCTCAGTATCGCCCTGGTGAAAGACCACCATTCAGAATTGAAAACGTTGCTTGAAATGGCTTTTAGCCGTGTTTGGTGACCAGATCTGAATAGCCAGGTATTTCCCCACCTCCCTCTTCCCCTTCTCCTTCTCCTCCTCAATACCTTCAGCCTCACAACATTCCCCAATTGGGAATGCCATAGTCTCACTGGCTCCAGACGGTTGGGAGCAGTTGGGACTCTTGTGCGGTATTCATATAAAAAAAATTTTTTTAAAAAAAATACTTTCATCACTTATTGTTAATTCTTATTTATGTTTGTAATTTGTTATATTTGATTATTATTTTTCTGTACTTATCATTATTTTTAGAATATTATTTATTGCTTCTGAAACATGTAGATATTTATATATTAAAAACAGTGATGGAACAAAGTAATTTTTATTAATTTATCAATTATGGTGCCACAAAGTGATTACGCAACTTATGAAGAAAAAACAAAAACAAAAAAAAATATTATTTAGGTCCGATGACTTACGACGACCCTCCACTTAGGGTCAGTTTTATAAACGAACTACTAAATTTCTGATTAACCGATCGTTATCTGTCCTTTTTTTTTACCATCAATAATTGCCATTCGCTTATCATCGTTTTTAGTGCTCGATAAGGAATCCGTTTGACAAATGCAAATTATATATTGTTTTTTACATTAAAATAATGTATAGTTTCAAATAAGCGATTGTCGGGCAACAGATGACAATTGTCAAACGACCGGTAATCTGACGAACGTTTATAAAACTGCGAAATCGGGCGGTAGACCAATTATTAGTAAAAAATGGTAACAAGCGTTATGAATGGATCGTTATTTAAAAATAACGTGCTCACTGTAGTGTCGATTAAGTATTCTTTAAAGTGATGAGAGCGAACTATTCGAGGTTCTGAATAATAAATACTTGATCCTTCTTATATTCCACTTTATTAGAATGACACGATATATTCAAGACCTATATTACAAAATGACAAAGCGTCCAACTCGGTTGCTATTCTGTGATTAAAGGAGAGTGAGTGCGACTGCTCTACAATATTTACACTTGAAACTATTGTTGTCTCACTCTCCAACTACTGAACTCAAAGGAGCGAATTTCTATCATTACCAGTAGTAAGAAGTAAAAAAAAATACGGATAAAACTAAATAATTTTTTCTTTATTTAAATTTTATAAAATGCAAAAAAAAAGTCCCGATAAACTGCTTTTTAGTAGTTTGACTAACGGGTACTTGTCATTCAAAACCTTTTAATAAATTAAATTATATAATCCACTAATTTACTGTAATTTTACGCGAACCGGTTTCGCTTAGAAGTCAGGTTAAATATAATAACTGTTTATTTTTTATATTAGAACTGTTATCATATTTGTCTTGATGAAACTTTATAAGTGAAACAGGTTTTCGTAAGAATACAATAAATTGTTGGTTTACGAGTATAATAAAGCGTTGATTTTATTTAATACTAGCTGATGTGTACCCGGTCTTGCTCGGGATTTTTCACTTGTCATTAGGGTGCCAAAAAATGATTTGATAGCGAAAGTAACTATTTCCAAATAAAGAAACATTCATTTGAATATTTTATTTCATTCCAAACGTTTATTTTTTCAACATGTATCTAAACGCCTATTATTTCATATCCCAAATCGCAACAGCAGACAGCCACTTACTTTTTATATCCCTCATTGTAAAACCAATTCCAAACAAAACTCGTTTATCTACAGATCTACACACTCGTTTAACTTAAATTATTAACATATTGATATTTTTAACTCAACTACACGTGATATTAAATTAAAATCCATAATGCGAACACTCTCAAACTAGTTAACTTAAACCATCTTTTTACCTTTATCCCACTCCTATGTTCCCATCCACCCCCCCCCCCTCCCCCGACTGACATTGTTTAAGCTAATTGATACAATTGTACATTGTCACACTTTACTCATAGTATTTATCATCAGCAGAGGAAAATTTATAATTGGCATAATTTATTGTTTATATTTTTATATATATGAAAATTATGGATTTGCTGTTAATTTTCCCAAAAAAAAGTAAATAAATAAATCATAAAGTTCTTAAGTAGGTACCTACTAGTGTTTTCCATTTGGAAACTATTCTATCGAAAAAAAAACCTTCTGTTTTTGAATTTGCAATCTCTGGCTAACCAGAGTGTTATATCTATGTATAACGTTAAAGCAACAGTTTTACATATTGGATTTCACTTAAACTACTTTCTAATATATATTTACGGCACTAATAAAAACAAAGTGTGCTATTTTCATCGAAATCGGTCAAGTAATTTTCGAGAAAATCGAGGACAAACAAACAAACAATCTTACATTGATTTTTATATATTTAATATGAAGTCAGAGCTCAAAATAATTGCTTCTTAAGAAAATATTATTATATGTTATTACTGGGGAATCTATTTCCGAAACATTTATTTATTAAGAACACGTTTGGTTGTTAATATGTCTTTACATAGTGACAAATCAGGCTACATTCAAATGTTAGTAAAATTTGCAGCATTCAAACTGTTTAACGTTATCGTAGCGCTTGCTACAATATTTTATATGGTATAGATTGTAGGACACTCGCTACCAACAATCGCAGTTCGAATTTCATAGCTCCATGTGATTGTCTACAGTGAGTGGCTGCAAGGAGTGACGGCAATTTAGCAGCTACGAAATCGCCCCATAGCAACTTAGTAAAAAGGTTCGGCTTAAGAACAGAATATGTAGTTTGAGCCTTTTTATAAATGTTTTGTAATTTTCTTACCGCAGTCGAAATCACGCGAAACAAACGTGGAACCAAAGCTAGTACCAAAATGGGTGTCGCGTGACCTTTGCTTCCAGCTGTCGAAGTCGTACTTGGGGCAAAACTGTTCATTCTGACGTCATTGGAGTTTAATACGAAGTACAGGAATTTATTACAGGGAGCGTAAGAGATTTCATCCCTGATTTTCTGTCAGACGAATTGTTATATTGCGGGGGGTTCCGTGATAACTCAACACGCGTATGAAACACCACGTCTGTTAAAAGGGATTTTTTTATGAGAAAAAAAATACCCCGAAAACCTAATCTCACCTTACCAAATTAATCTTTTATGTATATATTATAATTTCTTCAAACGATTGGTATTCACTTTGTGGCCTCATTATCAATAATTGAATTTAAAAATATACTTAGTATTCCACTTAAAAAACACCACTTAAAAAACATATACTTAGTATTCACCACTTTAAAAAAATATATACTTACTATTCACCGCTTAAAAAAGTATTTACTTAGTATTCACACTTAAAAAAATATATACTTCGTATTCACCACTTAAAAAGATATATACTTAGAATTCATATATTCCTGACGAAGAAACCATCGCTTTCGAAACATGTATATTTGTAAAGTGGTGAATACTAAGTATATTTTTAATTTTTATATTAATTCGTTAGGTTAGTTTTTCGGACTATTTTTTTTTTAGATAATTTTTTAATGACTTTTAAAAAGTATGCCGATTAATACGTGTGTTGATTTATCCAGTCACCATTGCAAAGACGATCTAGTTTTGTAATAATGTTCATGAATTTTGAATGGTGACAGTCATCAGTTGCAGTTGCTCTCGCAGCAGCCGGCAGCTTTTTATAAGCGCTCCAGTTTATCTGGGAAATATTGCTTAGTTCTTAATTTTTCCGGTGTTAAAGTAGCGTAAAATAACCGCAATAATTTATAGGTTACATTTATAAAAATCATATAATTTTAGTGTGGCCGTTTCGGGCTTAAATCAAGTTTATAATAAAAAATCAAATAAAAACCCAAATATTTTAACTTCAAATCTGTCACGTTGTTCTAAACTAACCCAAAAGCATCGGTCGGTCGAAGCGTTCGACACATGTGCTTATTAAAAGACCTTTTTGCTTGTTAAAAGTGTCCCAAAAAGAATGATTTACAATGTTATTCTTTGAACTGTGGTGATTGTAAACAATATCGTATACGAGCTAGACAACTCAAACTTAATGGTGAATGTGCTATTTTGGAGCCTTTAATAAGCTGCAAAGATATCGCTGTATAACCTTGAACCCTGTACCACAACTGCAATCCGCAAAATTAGATTTCGTGGCTACCGAGAAAGGCGCAATAGGAAATAAAAACATTTGACGAGAAGATCTTCTGCTGTCACAGCGACCTGAGTTCTGACCTCCAGTTCACGGAGCAGATCCGGTGCATCATGCGGCCCACGGACGTGCCCGAGAAGGCTGCTCCGCGGCCTGCTGTGGTCCACCCCCCACAAGGATACCACCGGCTGGGGCGAGAAATAGACGACACGCTGATGTGGTCTTTCCAGATCCTGAAGCCGGCCGACGAGCGCCACCTGGCGTATGGGCAAACCAACACCGAGCGTCCCGTCACGCAGCCCAGGGGAGTCACCAACAAAGACAAAGAAGATTGGAAGATAGGATCAGTACCCCCGGCCCCCGTCCTCACCCGCCGCCCAACTTCACATAAATTCTATCATTCGTATTAGCGTCTTGCAATATATCGTAAGGAATAAATACAGATAGCTTCTATTATTTTTTTTTCAATTAAACATGTATGAAAACTTAGACCAAGCCGTATTTAGTTTTGATAATTTAACTGCATCCTTTATATAAATAATGTGTAATGATAGTGTCCAAAAAAAAAAATGTCATAGATTTAATATAGGAATAATGTAAGAATAGGAAGTAAGATTTGTAAAGCGCCCTTGAGGTGATTTTTCACAAAAACGGCGCTATAAAAATCATCCGAATATTATTATTATTATACTCAGTGATATTCGAATGTAGTCAGCTTCAGTCGCTAGGGGTTTAAGTGTGCACAAAGGCACAAGCTGGCCGTCATAATCGCCTGACTGCAAATCCCGTATGCAAACGTCTGTCGGATTCAATGCAAAATCAAGATTTCGGTATTAACTCGCTAACTAACAAACGGACAAACAAACAACCACGTCATTTCCCCGACAGGCTCGGTGAAAGGGTTAATTTGAAGGACTAACGAGTTTGTCTCCTCCAACGAAATTTCATGTTATTTACAAATGTATCATTTGTATCCTTGTTATTATAATTTGTTTATTTAATTATTTGACTTTTATACTTCATACATCTGTCTCGACACAAGAATATTTGCCAGTGAGACAGATATCGAACTTGCTTCTGTAATTATGTTTTATTAAAATTAATTAAAAAAATATATTAATAATATTTCAATTAGTATTTTATAATAAATCAATACATGACGGAAATATTATTTTATTTATGATTTATTGATTTCGTTTATTGTATTTTTTTTTTAAATATATTTTTATAGAAATATTTTAGTGATTTAAGCTTCTTGATAAATATTTGTGTTTTAAGATTGTTACATATGTTTTTTTTATTTTATACAATGTTTTTTTTTAATGTTTTTATTTTACACATTTTGTAAACTTGTCCGTAAATTTTAAGTTTTAAATAACGAGCTCCCGTTAGACAAACTACAAAAAAAGTAGTTTATCCTGACTTTTTGAATTGTATTTTTTTCTCTTCTAAATTAATTTTTAAAAATAAAACAAAATAAAATAAAATAAAATAAAATAAAATAAAATAAACTAAAATAAAATAAAATAAAATAAAATAAAATAAAATAAAATAAAATAAAATAAAATAAAATAAAATAAAATGAAATAAAATAAAATAAAATAAAATAAAATAAAATAAAAAAAACTAGCCAGAAAACCTAATCTAACCTAACCTAATTAATATTTATATTAAGTAAGATTATTTTTAAATTAAACCAGGTTTTCGGGCTATTGTCATTTTATTTCACTTAGAACAGAACTTTTCAGTTGTTGGAAATTACCAAATAGTGCCTATCGAAGAAATAAGCTGTCAACGTGTTATTATTTCGTGTAACGTAACGGTACCTACATAGATTGATTGGCGCGGCAGTATGCGTTACTGCCATTCGAATTGACGGCCTCCCTGTTTAAGTGGTTACGATACTTGGCTACGAATCCGAGGTCGCGAGTTCAAATCAAAATTTAATATATAATTATCTAGTAAATACATATATACGGACATGCGCGGCCTTACGTGTCCAAAAAACTGTTGTAATTTCCCTTCCTCGATCCATTTCGCCCTTTTCCCAAACGCTTTCTCATAATATTATGATCTCATGCTTTCACGATAATGGCAATAAACCCTTCATCTGTGTAACTAATGGGTGCTTAGGGAAGCACGAGTTAGAGTTATAGTTAGATCCTCACCAGCGTTTCATAACACTGACTGAATGTGAAACAGCCCTCCATTTAAACGTCACGCCGCTATTACCAATTAGTATTCATTTATTTTCCGATGTAATGTAGATCATAGCCATTGTTAGATATTTTACTATATTGGACTTTGCAATACGTTATATTTCCCGTGTGGAAGAGTTTTGTTAACTTCTTCGCGAAAAGTATAGGAATGCATTAAAAATATACATTGGTGCATGGAAAATGTTGAGTCAGCGGCAGTCGGCCGGCTGCCGCCTCAGAAATTTTTAGAAGTAAAAAAATACAATACGTCTGTTAGGCAACGAGCTCGTTTATCAACTGTTTAGTGTGTGTTTATATAGGGTGTAACAAAACATACCCAACAGACTTTGATCAGCGATCCTTGGACCTTTTTTATACCTGCAAATAAAATAAAATAGTAATTACATATTTGTAAAAAGCATTAACTTTGTGGCTCGCCATAATTTACAATAAAAAACACATAAATTTGTTGTAGACCACTTTTAAAAGAGACCACACTTAAAAGAGGTCTACAACAAATTTATGTGTTTTTTATTGTAAAATCGTAATTATTTAACTGTATAACGAGGGTATTTAGCGGATACGCGGTTACCAGTAACAACATGTGATCGACTATTTTTGTTAGATTTTTTGTTATAATTGAAAATTAAAAAAAAATAATAATAATAGTTCACCAGTGATAAAAATTCCATCTATATTTGTTACTAAAAATAAGCTCAGGAATCACTGGTTAAAGACAATGTTACAACAAATCTTAGCAACGTTTATTTCGCCAAGCGGAACAACTTGCATAATAGAATAAATTACCCAGCTCTTCTTCGAAATTTCTTTTTTATTTAAAGAAAGACAAATTTTCCCTAGTTACGAATAACCTGACAGTATTTGAAAATCTCCTACTACCATCACAGTAAGCGGAAGATGTTGCTTGTATCGTAAATGGAGTACTTATCCAACCGAGGAATTGAACTCACGACGCCTGGGTGAGACCCAAACGCCATGTTAACTCATCCACTGGCCGGTCAAGGTATTTTATTTGTTATTATGTTAATTGATTATTATTTTATCCCAAGTTACTGGCTACGTGGGTATTGTTAAAAAATATTTACTGAATTTAATGTTGATCATTAAAATATCTATTATCTATCTATCTATTTTTTGGGTAGAATATTTTCTAAATGGAAAACACGAGTAGGTACCTACATAAGAACTTTATTACTTAGATATATTTTTAAAAAACAAACGTTTGGAATGAAATAAAATATTCAAATGAATGTTTCTGTATCGGACGTCCCGCCTCTCCCGGAATGTTTTGACGCACATTTCTTGTTTGTTAATATATGTAACGGGCGGTCTGTGGCGAGCTTGTTCTCCACCGACCGCTCATACTTAAATGACTGAATAAAAACGTTAGAGCGGTACGGCACGACACCGGCGGTCTGCGCTTGGTAGACCGCCATAAATAGTCTTATGTCTGGTACAGTTTCTTTACTTTAAGGTTACTTTCGCTGTCAAATCAATTATGGCACCCTAATGACAAGCAAGAATTCACAACTTCATAACTTTATTCCAAATCCCGAGCAAGGCCGGGTACACATCAGCTAGTATATTATAAATAAATGTAATTTTTTTAAAGCCCAATTGGGAATAAATAAAAAATATGTATCAACCCTCAAAACTACCGACAAAACTCTTTTTACCGACTTTTTTTTTAATTTGACATCCACAAGAGTTCAAACTTCCCGGAGCAAGTAGGACTATTGAACCCCCATTTGGAGAATGTCGTGAAGCTCAAGGGAGTGGGGTGGGAAAGGAGATGAAACATAGGGAGGTCACCAAACACTGCTAAAGCCATTTCAAGTTTTGATTCTGAATGGTGATCTTTCACCAGGGCGATATTGAGAGTATCTACAACACTCAACAGAAGATTATTAATTTAAAAATTTAACTCATGTTAAATCAAATTTAATAATGTTATTATTAAGTACTGCAAGTATTTTTAGTTTTCATTATGTTGACAGCTGTTTCGGCGTTTAATGCCATTTCCAACCTGTCAAACTTTTAAAAATTTTAAAATGGCCTTAAAAGCCGAAACAGCTGTCACAATAATAAAAACTAAAAATACATGTAGAACTTAATAATAACCTTATTAAATTTGATTTACATTAAATAATAAAAAAAATTATATGGAGTTCTACGAATTAAAAACAAAAATAATTAATAATGGAGATTATTTAACCAATAAATTGCAAAAATTTCATATATAAATTTCTGGGTTTATGGCTAGTAATTCTAGATTTGTGTAACTCTTTTCATCAGGCAACATGATTTTCCTCTGAAAAAATATCCATTTAAGTCTCATGAATACAGCGCAAGACGCAATTATTCATTCCCATGTTTTTCAATCAAAATCTCGGGCGAAGCTGGGTATTAAAAGCAGTTCATTGTAATTTCTGTTTTCCTCAATTCCAATATTTTCGCGAGGAGGCCATATTTTCAGGTGCAATAATTATGTTTATTCGCAATTCCGATTCAGTAAAGAAGCGCGTCGAAACGACGTTGGAATGTTTATTGAGAATAAAAATTCATCAGAATGGAAATTCCACAAGAAAATGGCATTACAGTCTATCAAGAAAGTGATGAAAAGATGTATTGCGTTGCGAACGTTTTATGAAGTTTAAAAAAAACCCATTGTAATATTTAATCATTGAAGAAGATACTATTAACATAACCTAAATGAAACATGAAACCGAAAAAACAACAGAAAATAAAAATATATCAGTCGCATCTATAAAAGAAAATAAAAAATATCATCAGGGCAGATGTGATGGACACTGTAACGCTGTCCGAAACGTTGGCTGCAAGAGGAGGTAACCCAACATGGTATTATATCCCGATGAGCGTACAAGTTCCTTACCAAATTCATGGAATAACATACTTCTAGTTTTTGTTTATGGTTCGTTTTTGTTGAGGTAAGCACAGTTTTTCAGCCTCCATGGAGTGCACGCCACTGCTTGCCATATAATAATAACAGAAAAGTGTTTTTTTGTTTTTTTTTTTTGATATTGTTTCAAGAATCTATTTATTAGATGTTAAAAAAATACGTGAAGCGTTCACTTACCAAATTTTTATTACTTTGAGGTATTCACTTTTTCCTTACCAATATAAAAATGTCAAATTCATTAAACTTACATTTCAATCTACAATCATTTGTGCTAAAATCGGTGTTTCAATCGTGTTTGAAAACGATGGTTCCATTTCAATAAAATTCTAGAATTTGTTGACACACTGTACCTTCTTGTGAGCTACTGAATTCTATGGTAATAATATTTCCTGCTTCCAGTTAACGAGTTTTCTTGACAGGGCTTACCGCAAGAGGGACACCCGATACAAGGACCACGTACATTCAAATTATGAGTTTCCTGTGCAACAAAAAGCAAGATGGTCGGAATCTAAAATGACTCCATGCCTATTCATTTCATAATTAATGCCTTGTAAATATAATACCGTCAGAACATGGGCATATAGGTGCCTAGTCTGATGGTTGCAAATTCCAAATACATCTGCAATCTATCATTTAAAAACGTATTTTTTAATCAGCTACGACGGTTGTTTCTAACATTTTGATTGATCAATCTGAGGCACCGATCAGCCAAGTGTTTTGTTAAGCAACGCTGTGTTCGCCTTTTTCCAAGCATTTTTTTTATCTTTGATCATCCTAAGGGTGCCCACCCACCTTCATAGACGATAAACTGACTGTCAATTTTTAGTTTGATGTCAGCAAGTACTCTAAATGACAATATCTCCAGCTCCTGACATTTGATAGCAACATGCTACACCAGCGCCCCTGGCGGCACGAGTTGGCGGAATTGATTTTTTTCATACATATATGTTTTTTAATAAATTATAGAAATCGAAACGTCATAAAATAAATATTAACTTACCTGTATATTAATTTTAATACTTTAAGCTCATAAATGAAAAAAACTATTAAAGGGGCGCTTTGGTTTAAACTAACAGTTATAAGACTCGCCCTTCGACGCTCACGCTCGGTCTGGTGGTTTAAAAGGGGAATAAAATACTTATTTAAAAAATTGAAAAGATAACGGAACTATGTGTACACTTGACGTTTCTCTTTGTCATCCATGGGACATGGACAACAAAAACAAGCCAAAATGTAGCTTACAATTTTAAATTTTTATAATTTCTTCAAACGATTGGTTTTCGCTTCCGAAACATGTAGATATCCTTATGTTAATAAAGTGGTGAATGCAAAGTATATTATTTAATTCATTTATTACACTTTTTTATATTCATATATTATTTTGAATTGGGATTGCTGTAGCTCAGTGGATTAGAGCGCAAGGTCCCGAATAGAATAATAATAATAATAATAATAATAACAAAGCATTTATATAGCGCAGTTTTGTGTGATTTCACTTCAAGTGCGATAGACCATGTGGTCTTGGGTTCTATTCTCGTCTGCTACAGTTACCTTTTTCTTTTCTTTTCGGTTTCATATTTCATTTTAAAAGTTGTTAATATTATCTTCAATGATTAAAAATATATTGCAATAAGATTTGTAAGCTTCAATAAGTTATTCATAAATTGAAGGTTCAATAAATCTTAACCATCCAATATTTTGATATTAAATAAATCCTAAAAAATTGTTCGCGAACCGAATGACATTTGCCATTTCTTTGTCATTTTTTTCACCCTTTTGACACTTTGTATAATTAATCTTTTGTTGAGCGGAGCTTAATCCATTTGTTTTGATCTCCTAACTTGTTCGTAAATTTGATAATTAAGTTGCGTTGGAAAGAGCGTAGTTTTGCATTTGAGCAGTATTGAGATTAATTTCGGCTCTAAGTTGGGAACAATGGCCGTTATTATATTATAATAAAACAAATTTAAAACTTTTTTCCACTTTAATTTTTCTTTTTTTTGTAGAGTCTCTTCAGTGTCGCTGTGTTTGCACTTTTTAATATTTCTATTTGAATAATATTTAAATAGAAATGGCCGTTAGTTCTTCAAAAATATGAACAAGACAGTATAAGATTAATCTTTTAATCATTTAATTAATCTTTTGTTGAGCGGAGCTTAATCCATTTGTTTTGATCTCCTAACTTGTTCGTAAATTTGATAATTAAGTTGCGTTGGAAAGAGCGTAGTTGTGCATTTGAGCAGTATTGAGATTAATTTCGGCTCTAAGTTGGGAACAATGGCCGTTAGTATATTATAATAAAACAAATTTAAAACTTTTTTCCACTTTAATTTTTCTTTTTTTTTGTAGAGTCTCTTCAGTGTCGCTGTGTTTGCACTTTTTAATATTTCTATTTGAATATATATTTAAATAGAAATGGCCGTTAGTTCTTCAAAAATATGAACAAGACAGTATAAGATTTTGAACCATAGTATAGTAGCATCCCTGGTGTGCATAAATACTTTTTTTTGTATTACGTATAATGTATTAGAAACCGGTTATGACCTGAGTGAACAATTGAGGGGTCGTGGATTAATTCCTCTACTGGCTAAGTTCTACATTATTATTTAATTTTATTTATTATGTTATATGTTAAAATAGTTGTTTTTTTTCTCCTTATTATTCTATTAGTAGTAAGTAAATAACTATATGTAAAAATAAATGTTTGTCTGTACTCGATTTTCTCGAAAATTACTCAACCGATTTCGCTGAAAATAGCAACAGTTTGTTTTTATTAGTGCCGGAAAGGTTTAGAGAGTAGTTTTAATGAAATTCATTATGTAAAACTCTTGCTATAACGTTTTAAAATTAGTGTGAAAAACATTGAACCCGCCTTGTTGTATTGAGGTGAGCCCATAGATATCCACTCTGGTTAGCCACAGATAACTTATTCAAAAGAAGATTTTTTTTTGGGTAGAATATTTTCAAAATGGAAAACACAAGTAGATTCCTACTTTATAACTATATTATTTTGATATATTTTGAAAAAACAAATGTTTGTAATAAAATAAAATTTTCGAACGAAGTTTTCTATATTTCTTTGTTTAAAGATAGTAATAATCGACATAAGGCATTACTTTCGCTGTCAAATCAATTATGGCACCCAAACGACAAGCTAGAATTCCTAACAACATAACTTAAAAAAAATATAAAAATCCCGAACAAGGCCGGGTACAGATCAGCTAGTACATAATAAAAAAAAAAAACAATGTATTTATTATGTTCAAATTTAATTTGTGGTGACTCATTTTTATTTCAATTGTATAATAATTATTACGTTTATATTTTAAACAAAACTAATATAACCGAAGCATTTAAATACGAACTATTCAAAAAGCAAATTAACTCCCTGATCGTTTATAATGATATATTCTACCCTTAATGTATACTATCTAGCAGTGGCGTGCATTACTCCTTGACTAAAGGTAGGCTGTAGCTTGTCAGGTGTTGAAGTTCATTACTCACCAAACCATAACGCATGAAGCGACTCTCAAGGCAAATTCAATCGAAAACTTCGAAATACGACCAGCAGAAACAATTTCTTACGGTAGAATGACTTTCAAATAAGACATTATTCGAAAAATTACTTTATTTTCGCGATATCTGGAAAAAGAAAAAAGAAAGGTAGTCACAGCTTTTCTGCCATTACGGAGTGCACACCAGTGCTATCTAACATATAAATAACTATTTGGTAATTTTTATTGTTATTCTTAAATAAATAAAATAATTAATTAGGTTTGTAGCTATTTAATAAAATTTTATTATTGTTTACAGATTGTCGACTATGCATTTTTTTTTATTTATTGTGATTAATATTTTTTTAATTTATTTTGTAAAATCCTCGTGCCACTAATTTCATTTCTCGTTTCACCAGAATAATACTGTTATAAAACTACGAACTTTCTTTCAACGATAAAAAAACGATTTCCATTGAAAATGTATGAGAGTATGAAAAAGGAAAACCAATTACAATAGGTAGATGGCGAAACGATTGAACACAACGAAGCTCGCATTATTTATCTCGATAAATCCGATCCTAGGCTATTGTCCGCCCAAATACCAGGGTGGGAGGCGGGTGGTGACTCGACCAAGTGAATTACCTACCCTCGCCGAGGTGGCTGGCCAGGTGGGGTGATAGGGCATGCATTACCGGTTTGCGGTAAACCAATTACTGAATAACCGATAAATATATTGCTTGTTACCGGTATTTTTGGAAGTTGTATTTTTGTGCTTTTCATATACATATTTATATATTTACAATAATCAGTATTGAATTGCCTAAAGCGCACTTGAGGTCAACCTTCACAGAACTGCGCTATAGAAATTAACCCTTATTATTAATAACAATTCAAAAAGTAACATTACCTAACCTAACCACAATTTACCAGCTAATGTAGAATAAGAGATAGCTTTCTTCAACAAAACCGATAAAATATTAAATACATCAATGACACGTTAACATCAGCCCTCCGCACCAGCTTAAACACAAATGAAACACAAATTATTGTTAAATTAATTAAAAATTAGTTTTCAATCACCACTTTTTTTCATATATACATATCAACATGTTTCGAAAGCGAAGCCTTCCTCACCAGGACATGCAGAGTACTTAAAAATAATTATGTCAAGTATAGACAAATTATAAATATAGAACGCAACAATGTTAACAAATTATTAACATAAACAAAAATTTATTAAAGGAATTAAGCAATTTATCAAAAATGTTATTAAAAAACAATTATAAAACATTGAATAAGTAAGAAATTTAAAAAAAAGATTATTAATATATGAAAATAAATACAAGAGAAAAAAATATTTTTTTTAATTATATTATTCTTAATTATATCTAATTGACTATTAAATATAATTAATAATTCACTTAGGAAAGCTTAGCTTTCGAAACATGTTGATATGTATATTAATTGTTTTTGTGTTTAATTCGTAGATCTCCATTTAATTTTTTTTTTCAATTAAACGTAAATCAAATTTAATAATGTTATTATTAAGTTCTGCAAGTATTTTTAGTTTTTATTATTGTGACAGCTGTTTCGGCATTCATGTCCGTTTTCAAACTGCGTAAATGGTCTTGAAGGCCGAAACAGCTGTCACAATAATAAAAACTGAAAATCCTTGCAGATATTGATAATAACATAATTAAATTTGAATTATATTAAATTTTTAAAAATAATTGATAGTGGTGATTACAAAGTAATTTGTAATTCATTTATTAATAATGACGCCACAAAGTGAAAACCAATCTTTTATACAAATTATCCAGATTATTGTATTTATTTATTTAAACCTATTAGCCGAACACCTCGCAAGGAGCAACTTAGATGACTGCATTAGATAAAAATGTTGTTCATTATAAGACATTTAAAATAATATATTAAATAGTAAGTTAAACACGAAAATCGGTAGAAAAATTGTGTATTTATTGTTTAAATCTTCGACTGATTCTTAGATTGCACAATAGGCAGAGGAAGAGGGGACATAACGGGATATCTAATGAATTTTGAATAAATCAAATAATCAACGAATTTCTGTTGAATCGGTAATATATTCAAGTACCGCGGTGCGTAGTAAATAATATGTATTTTTTAAAATAAGAAACAATGTTTGTTTTAAAATACCATTAAAAAAACGATTCAGTTAATTTAATTCCATTTGCCCCACCTCGTGGGCAAAGTGGGATACAGGAAGGTGGAAAAGGGGATATCCTTGCAAACGAAGAAAAAACATTTTTTCAAAATAATTTTAAAAAAACATAAATTTATAATAAATACTATGCCAGCACAGGCGACCCTGACGGGACATCGGTTTCCCTCAGTTTGTGTAGGCTTTTACCTACCATATAGATTTTAAGGTGGGTATTTTTCCCGTTATGCCCCGGTATTCCATTTTTCCCTCCTCCCTTACCTATACAATAATTAACATCACTAATAATTTTGAGGATCGTTAGACGTTATTTCATAACTTTATGCCATTGTGATCATATTTTTACCTTGACAATTACCAATAAACCGTTTTAAATACATTTTCTACCAATTTACCGATAATTTCGCATTCCCTAAAGAAGGTAGATAGGCGGGTACTGCAGGTAGGGGTTAAAAGAGGATGTTTTAACTAAAGACAGCTCGTTAGTCGGCCTAATGGATTTCGGATTCATCTCCCCGATGGAGAATGGCAGAAACACTATCTGTGCTATCCACTGAATAGAGATAAAAGTGGTTGTGTAAGCACGTTCGCGAGTAAAGAGTATGGTCAATTTTTCCTACGAATATCATGCCAATATTTGAATTTCTCCTATGTCCATCATTATAAGCGGAAAATGATGATTCTACGATTATGGGGGGGCTTAGCTAGCAGAAGATTAAGCCTACGGCGCCTGATTAAGCCAACGCATTTCTCTACTTGGTTGCTATCCAATAAACAAATTAATTTAACAAAAAAATTGTTTACTAATTTTTTATCAAATATAGATGCTCTTTTAAAAATCATCATAACGCATCATATTTTATTAATTAAATTAACATCACGTTGTTATAAACCACAAATTTATTGCATTTTTACGTCAACCAGTTTCGATTGGATCAAGCTTCGTCAGGGTAAATATAATAACTTAAGAAAATAATAGTGAGATATCGTATAAGGTACAGAAAAAGAGTGAGATGAGATAATACAAAAATAGAGAAAGTAGATTAAACTATCAGAGCAAGGGAACAATTGAACAGTATTGTGTGGAGAGGGAGACAACAATAATATATATCATGACAACTAAACAGTTTAATGGGGAAAAAATTAGGTCATTAAGACACTTCTATAAAAATAGACTGCACATAACAATAATTAAATGGGTGAGGGAGACAACATAAGAGAGGTATCCATGACAACATATGAGAGGAAGGTAATAATTGAATTGGGAAGGATCCCCAGGAAACATGTTTAAAAACGGACTATGGGAAAAATTTGTTTGATCTTCAAGTAGGTTATTTTAAATTTAAAGTTTCTTTAATTTCTGGTGCTTCTAAGTTGTCTAATCTAATTCCTATACCTTTTTTATGCAAAAGACTAGTTCCGGTGGCTTTATTGAAAGTATGGTCTGATAAGATTGGGTGGTTTGCAAGTTCGAAAAAACCGGTACCATTTAAACAACGCAAGTGTTCTTTGAATCTAATATTGATATAATATTACGTGCTGTGTTTCCTATATAAATAGCTAAATGTCAAATTATTCTGTTTTGTACTATTTAGTTGTTATGATGTGTATTATTGGTGTCTCCCTCTTATACATAATACTTTGGAATTATTGTCCCACACTTTTTCTGTACCTATACGTACGATAAATCTGTATTATTTTCTTTGGCTTTTATATTTGACCTGAAGAAACTTGATCTAAGCGAAACCGGTTGACGTAAAAATACCCCAAATTAGTGGTTTATTAGAAAGTTTTATTTAATATGATATCAAAAAACAGAATAATTGGTTCTCATGAAAATTGTGTAGATGATGTTTGTTATAATCACCGAAGAAATAAACCGAAAGAAATTTTCTGAAAATTCTGGACGTGTCCGTCTATCCAAAATTGGCTCATTTTATCCTTACTTCTGTTGAAATTGATCAAACTTTTTCTAATACGGGAATTACTTTTTGTCCAGATTATCAATTTCATCGGCGCGTCTGTAGCCCCGTAGTTTATTTTCGTAGTTGATTTTTTAAATGTATGTTGGCTACGGAAATTTTCTTTCAAATCAGTTAGTATTTACATGCTTCTAGTTGTTTTCCGTTCAGTGGTGATATCGCCATTGAGTACATTGTGCGTTGGTGGTACGCTATTCGTGCCTCTACTAAGTGGCACTACGTAGTACTTTATGAACTGACGCGGAAATTACAGTTGGCTGGATAAAAGCCATCGTAATGTACGAACAATATAATGTTCCACACAAAAATTTTCTTGAATTTTTATATTAAATAAAATAATGATTTTCGAATTGCGTTATTTGCGGTTTTATTACAATATTGTAATAATAATAATATTTTTAATTAATTTCTTATAGGTTGCAAACGTAAATGTAAGAAATTACATGTACTTAATTTTTGAAAGACAATAAGATATGCAAAATGTAAGGTATAGAGAGTGGTAGGAACATTTTTTTTAAATTAGAGGAGTGGTGAAGAACGCGTCAATGAGGAGAGATTCTTTCAAGAATTAAAGAATTGCCCTTTTAAATCTCTCCTCCCTGACACAAAATATGTCGATATCTTGGGAGATTTTGTTTAGGGCCATGTCATCATGTCTGATTACGTCTAAAATGAATCAAGATGATAATCTAGTCTCCTTTAATGGAAGCAATCTTCCCAACAAGCCCTCCATTGATATGCTTGGTGTAACTTTAGTGACCAGCTCAGGTATGGGAGCTCCATCGAAGCCAAAGTAAATTTACTCCCTCAGAAGCTGGGCACATTGTACAGACCCCGCAGATAATTTAATAGTATACAACTGCTGATACTGTACAAATTGCAAGTACGCCCGATTGTAGAATTTGGAAGCCACCTCTGGTCTGGAGAAATATCTGTAAATAACTTTTGACTTTTTCAGAAACTTGTGGTCGGTAGATTCGCCTATATAACAAACGGATTGCAATCTTTTGGAGCACAGACGTCAGGTGGGAATGCTGTCCTTATTCTACCGCTATTTTAATGGAAGATGCTCTGACGAACTAGCGTCATTGAACTATTCGGCACCGGTGCACAGTTAGGAAACACGTCAAAGGCGCACCCAACATTTGCACACAGTTGACATTTGTCACATGCGAACGGGTCACTTCTACGACTCGTTCTTGTATTCAACAGCTCGGCTGTGGAATTATCTGTGTTTCCTCCCTCTTACAACATAAGTATCTTCAAGACCCAAGTTCACTCCTATTAGGCTACCGAAAAAAAACAAAGCCAACACGCAAAATAGTATATTTGATAAAGGTATGAAATGCTACAATGCTCTGCCGGACCCAATCAAAAGTGAAACAATTAATAAATTTAAAATACATTGTAAAAAACACGTTAAGTTAAACAAAAAAAAATCCTTAGTATTATTATGTAATATTATAAGAGTTATAATTAGTTATTTTGTAAACTTAAATGTACAAATAACTAAAATAAAATAAATACAACAACAAAACAAAAACAAAACTCCTTCCTATCGTCTAAAAGACCGTCTACACAGCGTCCATAGATGATATAGGCCTTGTGGGAAATTATTTCCCTCGGGGCCTCCTGTATAAAGTTATTCTAAAAAGAAACACAACGAATGGTCAAATATACTACTCCCCTCCAGGAGAACCATTGGCAGGTTGGTAGGAACATAGAATAATCTATTACGGCGCTGTTTTAGATAGTAATCAGGAACGTAGAAACTTATGCGCTCCGCTAAGTTGAATTATTTGTATAGATTCAACAACTTCTTTATATTTAATCATTGTAGAAAATAATATTAACATAATCTAAATGAAACATGAAAACGCAAAAAATGATATCGATGAAAATAACATAAATTGAACTGGTCTCAAAAATTGAATATTCTTTAGACTTTTGGTAAAAAGTCAATAGATGTCTCATATAAATAAAAAATCGGATATTTATCCGAGACACTATTTAGTTTGCAATTGTGTTCGTGAAGAACTTTGTAATCATTATAAAGATAGCTGCCAATAATATTTTTTTATTTATATGAGACATCTATTGACTTTTTTATAATTAAGTCCCAGATGCGACCGAAATCTTTTTATTTTCTGTCGTTTTTTCCGTGTTTGTGTTTCATTTAGTTTATGAAAATATTATTTTCTACAATGATTAAATATTAAAATGAGGTTTTTAAATCTGAATAAAAATAATTAATAATTAAAAAAATTGAACACTAATATTATTTTGTAAATTATTTGTCAAAATCTATTAAGTACGTGCAAAATCGCATTGCTTTGTTTCAGTTAAAATTCCAGTTACGATGTGCGCTGAACTTTCACTTGGTCTCGTACAATATAATGTGTGAACATTGTAAAATCCCATTTCCAACTAGTTTATTATATATTGCATCATTGTGTGCAATAAATTTCCTTCGCCCGCGAACTTCGCTGCATTTTATGTCGTAAGGTGACTCCAATATTACAGCCCTGTTATCAAACCCCTACTTTAATATAAATAACTATTTGTATTAAGTTACCCTTATTATGATCTATACGATTATCATACAATAGTTCCATGTCTGCCCGGAGGCAATTGGACTATAGCTTCCACCTATAGGGTATTTTTTCCGTATTTTTTTTTCAAAGAAAATTACTATAACGATGATGTGCCATTTTTCATATGCCGCCAAAACGGTATTTTTTTTTCGTTCGTGAATACGGCGTTGTTCACGTCACGCTGACCAATGTCAGTGATATCCGTCTTACCAGCCAGTGGCGTTGTCTACATCATAATAACCTTTTTATCTAATTCGGGCTATTTCGGAATGTGCAATTTTAAATATTTTTCAATTCAATAAATATAAATGAAAATATTGAAATTACACATTTGTAATCGCGAGCAGAAATGTGAACTTTAAATCTTCCACACATTTTTAATGATGTCCATAGTTTGTGAAAATACCATATTGGGCAGTGGCGTGCACTCCATAAAGCCTGAAAAGCTATGCCTGCCGTAGGAAAACAATGAGCCATGAAAAAAAATTAAAAGATAAAGGAATTATATTTTTTTTAATTGCGACTAACTTCTAAGAAATAGGGAAGAACTCGTAAACTCATTTATTTAGTTGGCCATAACAATCAGCAGATGATGATAAAATGTTTTCAAATATCAATGCACAATTCATACCCGAACTTGAAAATCTATACACAGCCCACCTTTAATAATAATAATAATAATAATAATACTTAAATGATTTGTATAGCTCCGTTTTTGTGAAAAATCACCTCAAGGGCGCTGGGCAATGGAGCAATGCACGCCACTGGTATTGGAATCTTCTGCCGTATTTACACATTTTAAAAAAGAATCCGATAATAACAACCACACACTCATATTACACTCCATAATAACATGTTCTAAGACTTTCAAAATAGAAATTTGTATCTCATTTATCAATTGTTAAAATAGACATTAACAACGACACTAAACCTAAAGTCAAATACAGAATACAAATCAATATGCCTTTACGGTCCCTGCGGCTTGAGAGATAAATTCACCCATTCGGTTCACGTGTTAACCTTTAAACTTTTATGAAGTAATTTGGGCATTTAGTACATGCGGGTCATGATCTAATTTATTACCTAGTTTAACGCGGCCCATCCCCTAACTAAGCCCTCGTTCATCCCCGAACTAGCTAATTCTGAATGACAGTCCACTATTTATTTTACAGCTGTAAAATAATGTAATTAGGAACGGTTATTCGGTCTAATCAGGTATCGTTATGCCCAACTTTTGGTTACTGGGAATTCGTAACATAATTAATAAATTTATTGGGTGGTCAGCGGTGCGCCATTGCTAATTTCAGATTCATGTTTGCTTTGGAATAATTGGGTAGAAATTTGTATTTTTGGGGATGTTTTATCTGGAATGAGGTGTAGATATTCAAAATGTTGTATGAAACGAAATTAATTATGCGATGAATTAAATATTAGTTATTTCCCGAAGCCGAGGTTCGAATCAAAAATATCAGTAAAGCGATCACACGCTCTATGGTATCAAAATCTCATAAAATCGTTATTACTTAACGGTGATAATGGTTTTCACGCCAAATTCGACTATTTACAACAGTCTACTTAAATTCCAAGATTTTCAAATATTCCTCGAGCTTTCACTTAGGACCTCCTGTGCGAAGGATATAAAATAAAATAAAACAGAGTTAACCTTAAAATTGACGGAGACATCTAAATGCTGACTAACAATGTTGTCAATCTGACAGTGTAATTAACTCGTGTATAATTAGTTTCGCATCTATAGAGCCTTCGATAGTGATTACAGAACGTCTTAATTGCGTTAACCTCGTCTTACTATGAGAATAATTAAACTAAATAATATTATTGGGTAACGAAATGAAGTCACGTGATTTTTCTATTTTTATCAGACACTAGTTGATGTGTACCCGGCCTTACTTGGGTACAATAATTGATTTGATAGCGAAAGTAACCATCTCCAAATTAAGAAATATTCATTTGAATATTTTATTTCATTCCAAACGTTTATTTTTTCTAAACATATCTAAATCATAAGGTTCTTAAGTAGGTATCTACTCGTGTTTTCTATTTTTAAAATATTCCACCCAAAAAAACCTTCTTTTAAATATGCTATCTGTGGCTAACCAGAGTTTAATATATGAGGGCTAACCTAAATAAAACATGGCGGGTTCATTGTTTTTAATACTAATTTAAAAACGTTATAGCAACAGTTTTACATATTGGATTTCATTCAAACTACTCTCTAAACCTTTCCGACACTAATAAAAACAAACTGTGCTATTTTCAGCGAAACCGGTCCAGTAATTTTTGATAAAATCGAAGACAAGCAAACATTGATTTTTACATTGATATTTATATATATATAGATTACGACAAAAAAAAATTGTAAAAAAGATGCAATGAAAAAGACAAAATTAGAGCGGGTTTAATAAATAAAAGGATGCCTATTTGTTTATACTAGGTCAATCTTAATCGTGGTTGCATACGAGTGGCTCAGCTCTCCACTCAGTGGGCATTGGATGCAGATCATGCGGCTACCATCCTGAAATACGATATGTTAATTTAATTTAATTTATTTTATGTTTTTATTCATTATTTTCATGAGAAGCAATCACTCTGTAATTGTTATATTATTCTATATTATTATATTTATCTTTAGTGGTATTCTTTAGTTATTATATTTGCTCTGATGAAGCTTGATCTAAGCGAAACCGGTTGGCGTAAAAATTCAATAAATCCGTGGTTTATAACGAAGTGTTATTTTAATGAAAAAGTCTAAATAATAAGTAAATAAAGTATTATATAATATAACCGGTCAGTGGCTTAGATGATATCGCGTCTGGGTTTCACCCAGGCGTCGTGAGTTCAATTCTTCGGCTGGTTATAAGTCCTCCATCACGACACAAGCAAAATGTTCCGCTTACTGTGATGGTGGTAGATTTTCAAATATTATCAGGTTATTCGTAACCCGGGAATGTTTGTCTTTCTTTAAAAAAATATATATATATGTGTTTATATATTTAATATTATGTTTTTCATTTTCTTCATTTTGCTTAAATTTTTATTAAATTATTGTTTTTATTTTTTTTTTATATATTTTTAAATTCTTACTTTTACACCTTTTTTTATAGCATACATTTTTATTTTTGTAGGTAATAAAATGTATATATGTAACTAACTCAAGTAATATGGCAGACTGGATTTACAGTTACTATGATGGTAGTCCTGGTGGATTAAAAACTTTAATAAATAAACCTGTGGTAACCTACAGTGCAATTCCAGATGGAAGAAGTACAGTGGGCCGCCCTAGACAAATCTTGGAGAAACAACTCCGGAGGCTGTGCGAGGAGAGACTAAGCCTGCTATGGGCGAAGATCGCCAAAGAAGTAGGATGGAGACACCAGGAGGTGCCTTGTCGATATGATATATCCCCAGCCTGAATAGGAAAAAGATTGTGATGATGGTTTACCTAAACTACAAATAAAATATAAAAGGTTATGCCCCTGGAAGATGTGGGATGATCAAATGATTTAAACAGGTTTATGTTAAGTATCAGGATAACAGATGAAAATATATGATACAATGTTAATGCGGGAATGAAAAAAACAATTTATGTCAGGGGAAAATCGTATGGCGTTCCATCGGCTCTGCATATCCCTGCGGCGAAATGGTGATATTAATCTAGTTTTATTTAGGACAACCAAAAAGTATGTGGCTTAGATTTCTGATTCCGAATCCTATACCACGATGGGAAGAAGTAATTACGTGAATTTTATAAAAGTGGGAAATTAGAGAGAAAATTTAACTGATAATACTGGTCACAAAACTCGAACAGTACATAAATGACCGATTAGTAACTGAGTGGACATATGCGTCGGATTCCTACCCAGACGTCGTGGGTTCAATTCTTCTGCTAGCTAAGTCCTCCAGCACTGCACATCAGAATTTTCTGCATATTGTGATGGTAGTAGGAATTTTTCACGTATTTTCAGGTTATTCGTAATACGGGACGATATGTTTATCTTAATGATTTTTTTTACTTTTAAATTTATCTCTTCCTTTTGCTTGTTTCAGACGGCGGTGAAGGTGGACACTCACTCCTGCAGACACGCCACCAAGAAGACCAACTTAGACAAAAACCAAAATCAAAAAGTAATACCGTGTAAGTATCAATTTGTATTTTTTTAAAGTCTGGTTTCTACCGCAAAATGGCAGTAATTTATTTGCGGAAAATATTTTAGGATTAAAAGACCCACGAAAGTGTTTGTTTTGTGAGTAGATTATGGATAGGAAATTCATCGATTAATTTTAAAATTGACAAGTTGGACAATATCAACACTTATTTATCAAAAATGTATTTGGAGCTTGCCCGCAAGCCTTTCCTTTTTTTGTTTTTTATAGCACACAGATCACAATTTTTTTGTTTAATCCAGATTTAGGAAAGGGTGGTTATATTGTGTTCTAATTATGTATGCGCCCCTGAGGTGGTATTTCACTTAATTACCAAAGATAATACAATTTACAGATAAAATTTGATTAATTTTTAATCTATGAAATTGTTGTCAAGTCATTAACAGAAGAAAATTCGACGTCCAAATCATCAAAGCGTTGTTTTTTAATCTTGCTCAATAAGTTTACATCAGCCTGAAAATATAATAAAAACAGTAATTATTGAATGAAACACTAGTATATATTAATTAACTTGGCGGGTTTGCGATAAGCCGACGTGGCTCAACGGTAGAGCATCTGACCGGACATCAGAAGGGTGCAGGTTCGAGTCCTGTCGGCGACATTTATCTTTGCTCGAAAGGTTTTTTTCAATTTGGATGAGTGTTTCAGGCTAATAATTATTATTTATAAAAATAATTGTTATCCTTTGCGCTATGCACAAAAATCTTGTCTTAAGTTTTTAAGAACTTTAGTTTATCAATTAATAAAAATAAATTTAATTTCAACTACTATGAGTATGTAACATGAACACTCAGAACGATCACGTCCATCGATCCCATCACCAGGGTTAAACGCACCCCCAGGACCCAGAACGGGTATCATTCATCCGCCGGAATCGACGTCTAATCTGGTTACTGGCGATATCTGCCGGAGATGATGATATTAATCGGGTCACATATTTGTATAAGAGACATTCTATAGTCAGTTGACACCCCACACAGTGGCGGACTGTCCACCAGGCAAAGTAGGAAACGGTTAACGGGCCCACTCTCTTTAGTGACTCCGCGAAATAAAATAAAATATTCAAACACGTTGACGTGGAACTAGGACGTAAATAGTAATGTTTTGTTTGAATGTGGAGAAATACAATGTGTAGAGCATTTCTTATAAAAACGTTACCTTCACCAGTTGCCGATGACTGAATGAATAATTTCAGCATTCCACTGGGACCTCTAATATACGAAGAAGAATACAGAATTGTTGCCCTATCTGGCACTGCCCCTAAGTCTCCTAACCTAGCGCCATCTGTGCCTTGTTTGCTGCATACCCAAGTAACAGTGTGGCTTAATGTCCATATCGGGTGTTTATTTATTTAAAAAAATAGTAATTTAATAATGTTATTATTAAGTTCTGCAAGTATTTTAGTTTTTATTATTGTGACAGCTGTTTCGGTATTCAAGTCCATTATAAAACTACGATAAGGCTACATTGTGACGACTTACTTATATTTATCGAAGAAAGCAATCACTTTGTTGCTTCACATAATAATTTAAATGAAAGTTTTTTGTTTTTGTTTTAAGCCATTTTATTTTGTTTATGTATACGAGTATGCATCATCGACCGGTTTCGATTGAACTCAATCTTAATCAGGGACGAACACAAATAAACTGTACCTTCCTGATTAACGTTGAGTTCATTTAACTTACTAATATGATTTTATTTATTCACACCCAATCTAATTAGGTCGGTGTTTAAAATGATTAATTTATGTGTTATATTGTTTTGGTCATGTGAATACACTAATTAAATAAATCAATTAACAAAACATTGTCATTTAAATACGGGGAAAACACATTTTAGAAGTAATTACCTTACGGAAGAGAGAAATTTTAATTATTGTCTAACTAAACTGGTTTTACTGGTAAAAATCAGTATTATAGAATAAGATAACATTGGTATTTTTGGAAGGGGTTTGTTATTATAGCTTTTCATCAAGCTCGGATTAAAATCGTATATTTGTATACAAAACAAACACACACCGCCCGCCCGTGACATTCTTCTTTGTATAATAGAAGAAAGAAGAAGATAGAAGAAGAAGATTGAAGCTATACATATTCTTAAAATACCTATGATACAACTCTCCCACACCAACAATAATGTTGTTTTTTTTTATTTCGATTTCCATGATCTTCTTTGTTTTCTATATTCGTTAAATACCTTGATCACCTGAATAAAGGGTATTTTATTTTATTTTTTCAATTATTTTTATATATTTAATTACTTACTTACCTACTTTCGTTACTTATCGTTAATTTTTTGAGGTTGTGTTTTGTTATCCCCACCCCCAAAATTTACTTATTTGTGAGCTTTTATAGTTTACTTGGGAAAAACATACTCCAAATTAGAATCGAATTCGAATCTTGGCCGCTGGACACCCAGCACCGACCCCCTCCGTCTCAGCCCAAATTCCATCTTATACCCTCCATTAGATAAAATAGCCAATAAAACACAGTTTACAATTCTTTGAAATATAAATAAATAAAAGCTCTACAGTAGCAATAGGCAGCCCGCTCACTGGGTAGAGAACATTATCCCCACGTTTATGCACCTCTAACCACAGTTGACACAGGAAGAGGGAGAAATGTTCCCTGGCACTATACAAAAAAAAATGATAATACGGTATATTGGGAAAAACAACTACCGGTGACGTCTCGAGGCACAATTCAGTACAATTCACAATTCGAATGACCAACGCATACTGCCGCGCCTGTCATTTTATGTACCGTGACGTCACACACTTATATATCCTGAATTAGATTCTTCTAAAATATCAACATTTTGACGGATTATGTCTTCGGTACTATTCGGCACAAATTTCAAAAAATTTAAAAGTCCTTTTTTCAGCTTGCTCTAATTAGTATTTTATGATGCATTTGTAAATATCATGAAATCTGGTTGTAGGAGAAAAACTCAATATTGTCATCAACAATTTCTACCTGCCATCACAAAATGTAATATCGTGCGACAATTTTAAAAGCAATCATCGCTTTAATATCAATTCATTTTCGCGCGTTAATCCGTCAAAGTCCTGTCAATATGATGAAAGTGAAATTAACATTTTCCTGATCATTTTTACAGATATTATTATTATTTCAACAATATTAAGAGGAACGGCAGCGCTACCTCATTCAAACAAAACTTAATTTTCTATTTTTCTATTTAAGTTTCAGTATTTCAAATTTTCTATTTGAAATACTGAAACTTAACCTAATGATATTTTCTTTCATCAAAAAGTATAGTAAATATCTAGTACGGATTAGAAGTAATTTATTATTTTTTGTTTTACATTATGAAATATAGGCCATTAAAGGAAATGATTTTTCGCGATTTTAGAGGCAACTTTAACAATTATTTGGGGCCTAACGGTGATGTAAAAAAAAGTTTTGCCTTGAAATTATTACGAAATGTAAAATAATTTTTTTAATATTAAAATAAGCATTATGGTAGACTTAAAATTAAAATAAAATCAATTTATGTTGGAACACAAATTTTTCGTACATAAACTTAAATAACGACCCGAAAAAACGTTTTAAAATTACGAAAAAAAATATTTTTCATGGCCTATACTTCAAAATTTAAAAAAAAAAATTAAGTAAAATACTTCGCATGCGTATTATATATTTACTAAACTTTAATTAAAAAAATACATCATTCAGTTTGGATGTGTATTTTGGTCTCAAATCCAAAATTGAGTTATATATGAAAAAGACAGCGCAGCCGTTCCTCTTAAGGCCATGTAACATTCACATATCCATGGATTTTTCTTGGAAATACCGCATTATTTGCACGCGACTAAAAGCTTCCATTGTTTTAAAATGTGATCCGTTTTCATTAGCAATATTATTTACTGATTTACCAATATTTTCAGATTAACGTCATATTTTTACACGTGTAAAATCAGTTGATTTAAAAAAAAATAACTTATGGCCATAAATATTGTAAATATGAAACTTTCTCTCTAACCCGTTCACACGAGAAAATGTATTTATTTACTATTCGTGAATGAGGGTGCACATAAATTCAATCCAAAGTTCAATTTATAACATGATCCTATGGATTGTAAAAAGCCCGGTGGTGGGGAATCGATGCGATAGCTCTACTGTAAAGCCTCATCTAAATGATGTTGCTTCTGCGATCGGTCGCCACTTCTTCTAGACGCGATCAGTCACACTGATCTATTTGAATATCTCGAACTGCCACGGAAGTAGCGAGTGAACTGTTAAAAAAATGTCGTACAAACCTCATTCTGCATTTTTTAAAAGACTAATTCGGCTTAATTGTGCCGAGGTAAGAAAACAATTGTTAAGTGAAATAGAAATACTTTGGAAAAAAAATTATGAGTTTGCGACTGGATTAGTCGAAAAAAAACAAACACAAAAACAGAAAAAAACGCAACATAAAAAATATCCAAAACAAACCAAAATGTCAGCTATTTTTAATCGTAGACGATGCGAAGCAGCGCTGCATAGTGGCGAAGAAATGGGACAGCAGCCGAAAACCGTGAACTAGGTCACATGACCGCCAAAATCGGACGTTGAACATGTTCTAATTGAATCGCGCAAATACCTTGTCACACGAAGCGATTTCGAGGTTACTATTCAAATAGCAGCGTTGAAATCGCTCTGTGTGACCGAGGCTTAAGAGTACCTAGTATCTAGTAGCCACCACTCGTTAAGAATTTTAAATCGACGGTTAGAGACTGACCACTGACCATCGACCGTGTTCTCGAGAACGGTCCACCAACACGATACTGTTCATCCCCCTAGGAAGGGATTATTTCTGTATCTACCTTGTTACCTGATCTCGGTATGTAAGTACTTCACTTAAAGATGGATGTGCAACCCTACTGATTGGTTGTGTTTTATTACTTATTTTTTTTATTAAAATGAAGTAAGTTTGTCGAACATTTTTGGTGTATCATTTAAAAAAAAAAATTATGTGACACTTCATAAGAGCGCCCCTGTATGTACAGAGCACATACAGGATAACTACATCGCTACCCGGTTCGGCAACATTGTGAGGCGGATTAAGGAGGGGGCTGTAGGAAGGGATTTGTTAATGGGGACTTTAAAGAGGCCCTGATTAAAAGTTGTAAGAAAGATAGATTCCGGTAGCTCGTTCCACATATCAGCCGATTTACGCAAAAATGAGTCGGCGAAACGACCCGTTCTCATGAAGTCGACATCAACCGTGAACTGATGTTCCGCTCGTGTTCGTCGAGTTTCAGGCACGTGCACTGGCACGGAGGGGATCAATGCTGCTAGCTCCTTCGAGCAGGCTCCATTAAAATATCTGTAGAACACACTCAGAATACCTACATTGCGTCTGTGCATCAGAGATGGCAGTCGGTCTGTTAACAACAGATTGTCAATCAGATGAACCGCCCTCCTTTGCACAGAATCAAGCAGATTTATCAAGTATTTGGGAGCTCTAGCCCAGAGGTGACTTCCAAATTCAATTGTTGGACGTACTTGAGATTTGTATAGGATTAGCAGTTTATCACTATTAAAGAATCTGCTAGCCCAGTTTCTTGAAAGTCAAATTTACTCGGGCTTCTATAGAGCCCCGATACTTGAGCTGGTCTGAAATGCTCACTCCAACCATTGCAAAGGAATCTTTGTTGGGGAGAGCGCTCCCGTCGAATTGCACCAGACAGTCATTGACCTGATCATGGCAAGTGTGTTATGATTAAAATATAAGGGAACAGATTTCTGTTGTATGTTCTGCATACTTGTAGTAACTCCTTGGCTCTTGACCCAGAGGTCGCGGAATCAACACCTGGTGAGCCATAATTTGTAAAGAATTAATTTGAATGGTACGTGTAATATTTATTAATAGTATCGATTCAATCAGCATCATTCTGGTGATAGAGTACCATTCGATATATAGAAGCATTGATTAAACTGACTTCAATTTCGTTCATTTACCATATCTGAATAGCCAGATACCGCCCATCCTTCTTCCACACATCCTCATTTACTTTTCCTCTTTCACTTCTTACGGCTTCACAGCTCTAGATAATTGAATTTTTATATAGAATACATACCCCACAAAAGTTCCAATTGCCCGAAGGAAGTGGGAATATGGTATCTCCGTTTGAGATATGTTTTGAAGTTGGTGTAATGAGGAAGAGGTAGGTTGTATCTATTCATCTCGGTCAAGTTAAAAATACTCATTTTCAACTAAAACAATTTTACTATTTTGCAATTAGAAAATTACCACTTAAAAGTAACATTCCCGAAAATTGTGGCTTAAAGGGTTTTGGCTATTTATATTCGTGATGTATTATATTACAACAGTAAATCTCCATTGCACGCTGAAGAAGTAACTTGGCGTTCTTGCAAGAAAAAATGAGCATCTTGGGGATTGTAAGTTCGATAAATTTCAAAGAATGCAGCTTAATATATCTTGCAGGTAACGTTTCCAATTACCTGTTCTAGTGCACATATCGTACTATCGAAGTACCTTTGATGCAATATTCGATGATCAATAAACGTTACAATTATAAACAACAATCAGTTGGACAAAATATCTTTAAAAACTTAATTTCTTAAAAACATCGAAAATCCCCTCATTGCTTAAATACCAACGAAACTCTCAATCTCTATTACTCAAAATTATTGCGTGAAGATTAGTTGTTCAAATAATCAGCACAAGAAAAATATTTACAGTAACAAAATATTAACAGTAACAAAATATTAATGGTAACAAAATATTAACAGTAACAAGCTCCGTGGGTCTCTTTTTGCGAGACAAGACTCACACTGAGCATTATAGGGGTAAGGGTTCGGGTAGTTGTAGGGGTAAGGTAGGGCAAAGTAGTAGTAGGGTAGGGTAGGTAGGCAGGCAGGTAAGGGCAGGCAGACAGCGTAACGTAGGGCAGTAGTAGGCAGTGGGCAGGGCAAGGGCAAAGTGTAGTAGTAGAGGTAGGAGTAGGAGGGTGAGTAGAAATATTTCAAAATATTCATTTTAAAAATTATTTTTAACACACACACTCCTTGCTTCATCCATATTTAAACACAAATGACTTCCATTCACAACCAATTGCAAGACTGCAACAGGCAAAACCAAGTACTAGTAAAAACGCTACTTTTGACCGGTCAGTGACTGAGTTGGCATCGCGTCTGGGTCCCACCCAGACGTCATGAGTTCAATTCCTCCACTGGCAATGTTTTTTTTTGGTTATAGGAATATTTTACAACGTGTAAGAACATACTCGTAAGTTTGTATCACGGATAAAAATAACAGCATTAATTTGTATGAAAATAAGGTTGGTGAAAATATGGCTAAAAAAAGCCCGACTACGATTTACAGTCATTATAAACATAATTAAAAAACGTAATATAATAAATGAATGGTCAATTTTTCTGAGTGCCATTTATTGACTAAAATCACCTAAAGGGTGCTTTACATCTTGTTAAAGTTTGTAGCCTCTTTTAAACAGATATGTTTTTAGACTTTTCTTAAAGGTTTCGAAATTGCTTTCTAACCCCAAACCAAATGGAAAGTCATTCCAAGAATGTGGGCACAGTACATTGAAAGCTCTGACCCCAAATTTAGCAGCATTCGTACGAGAGGGTTCAACCAGTCTGTTTGACGCATCAGACTTGGCCGATCTGAGCGTGAGTTGTCTCTGAGTAAGATTGTCCCTCACGCAAATATCATTCAAGTATGATGGCACAAATTAATTAACATGTCTCTTGATACCTTCGAGATTTAATTCAAGATATCAAGAGAGATGTTATTTAGGAGAACCATACCATGTGTTATGCTGTGCTGAGCCAACACGTATGTTCTGCCATGTGGTATGCATAGCAGATCGTGGTGCCGTCAGGAGGTATGGACTTTTTATCAAATTGTACATGATTTTGTAAACTCTTACTAGGTGCACTCACCCAAATTCGAAATTATTAAATTAACGATTTACGAAGCATATCTTAATATAAATGTATATTCATAGGTATTTTAAAATTACAAAATAATTTGTAAAATTACTGCCTCTACACAGGCTAGCCTAGTGAGGGGGGTTATGTGAAACTTCAACTATGACTTATTATATTATTTTCTATTTTACTTTATAAACCACTGTACACTTACATTATTATATTATACATGTCTTTTAGTTATAGTTAAATTTAATTACAATAAAGATATTATTATTATAAGGAGCCCACTCCTTCAAGACTGGAGACTTTGGTAGCGTGTCTCAAATAGCAAATCAGATAGAACATGATAAGACAGAGCATGATAATACACAACATGATAAGATAGAATATGATAAAACACATTATAAAAAAGGGAATGTAACAATAGAATATTGGTAAAACAGAACTTAGATGTAATGGAACATGTAACATAAATAATCAAACCCAACTTTACATTTTATATTTACGCTTATTTGTTTTAATGTTGTATTATTCTTTTGTATTAAAATGCATTGAGTGACGACAAACAAATATTTTGTATTTCATTGTTCTGTTTTCCGTCGTTCTCTTTTATCAGTAATTGTTTTTTCATAGTTCTGTTTTATCATTTGTCTATTTAATTATTGTTCCATTTTATCGTGATCCATTTATTTCGATCACCTCAGAGATCATATATAACTATTATGCAATATTAATAGAGATTTTTTAATTTTTCCAGATGATTACAACAGAGTGGTGCTTAATACGATAGAAGGACAGCCGGACTCGGATTATATTAACGCCTCATACATAGATGTGAGTGTATTTATTTTTTAGTGTATTTTTTTTTTAATTTTTCCAGATGATTACAACAGAGTGGTGCTTAATACGATAGAAGGACAGCCGGACTCGGATTATATTAACGCCTCATACATAGATGTGAGTGTATTTATTTTTTACATTAAAATTTCTTCAATCTCCATCACGGTTGCCGACCATCAAATCGACAATCAGTGCAACGCATCCCTGATGCGACTGTTACTTTGTTTTCTTTATCTTTTCTGTTTCATGTTTCATTTTAAATTTGTTAATATTATCTTTAATGATTAAAAAGATATTACATTTTAATAAAAAGCAATCACTTTGGGGTTTGACACCATTTAAATAAAACTTTGTTATAAACCACGGGTTTATTGTATTTTTACGCCAAACAGTTTGGATTAGATCAAGCTTCTTCAGGGCAAATATAATAACTAAATAATAATACAGAGTAATCGTTTATATTACCCGTCAGTGGCTGAGTTGGCATCGCGTTTGGGTCTCACCCAGGCGTCGTGTGTTCAATCCCTCGGCTTATTACTTTAATACTGTCAGGTTATTCGTAACAAGGGAATATTTGCCTTTATTTTAAAAATAAATAAAAATATGTATATTGCTACTGAAAATAATCGAGAGAAAGATATGTTACAAAAGAATTAGAATAGAGAATAAAATATTAGAGGGAAACAACACTTGAAAAATATTAAGTCTTAGAGGTTTCCCTCTACTATTTCATTCCCTTTTTCTAATTTTTGTAATGTATCTGACTCGTTCCATTGTTTTCTGTATCTATATGTATATACGATAACTCTGTATTATTCTTTAGTTATTATATTTGCCCTGACGCAGCTTGATCTAAGCGAAACCGGTTGGCGTAAAAATACAATAAACCCGTGGTTTATAACAAAGTGTTTGTTTATATTCATACAAAATATAACAATTAGGTTGATAAACTTCATAAATTATTCCAATAAAAATTAAGCAAAAAAACATGCTACAAAGCAATAATTCAGTGTAGGAACACTTCACTCCTAATGAATATGTGAAACGGATGAAGATGTAGAAAATAAAATTATAACAGTTGCAACTGGGACTTGAACCCAAATCCTTTAGTCTTGTCGGGACCAACGCCTCTAACAATTGAGCTATTGAGACCTTATTACATTCTTTTATAATTTCTTCAAATGATTGATAACTTTGTGGCATCATTATTGTTATATAATTGAAATACACTGGCCATATACTTAAAAATTAGTATTTTAATATATATTACTTTTGAAGTAAAGTGGTATATACAAAGTGTTTCTGAAATACTACTACCAATACAATTCGGTCATTTTGTCGATCTCCTTCCCCCAAAATTCAGTCAATTAACATTACTGGGAACGGAGACAACAACTTTTTAATAACAGCAACATTAAACTTTGGCAACATTCAGCAATTCGGCAAACGGTTGAACTTGTCCTCTATTTGTCTGTCATTTTCACACTGAAGTAATTGTTTTAGCTGCGACTTAACTACTCTGGGCACCAAATGAGGAGGAATTCGGAAAAATTAGTTTTCTCAAGCATCAAGCATCTCAATGTCTCTTCTAAATTCTGCGAATTAAAGTAGAATCTCAAATATGACAAAACCTCGTTGTTATAATGATAAATCCAAGAACCTGTTCCAAATCCTTGTGGGTAGAATAATGGTTAAAATAGACAAAGTAAGCATGTATATTTAATATACTGAGAGTATTTGACGTTCGGTAGATTTACTCTGAAACAATCCTCACTTATCTTTATACAAACAAACATAAATACTAAACCTTCGCATTACCAGAAATACTAAAAAGATTTACTCCAAATTCCTGCTACTCATACTTCTTTTGGCAAACGGAATTTTAGGGTGTTTGCGATAAGAATTTTCAACATTCTTCCAGTTAGCATCAATAAATCTGATTCACAAAAAAAATTCAAACAAAGTGTAAAAACTTGGATTAAATGTAATGGATAGGGCATTTACCGATGCACTCATCTAGATTCTAAATTATTTATTTAAAAATTTACGGAATATAATATATGATAATTACGGACAAATCAGATTCTAATGCCCAGGAGACAGAGATGGATATCGACCCTAACCGCGGTAAACAATCAGGACAAAAAATACTCTCCGGGACACAATTATCCCTGAAGGCCTTACAGGCCATACATTGGCGGAAAAACCGTCAAAGGTATCAAAAGAACAGCAGCTCAAGGTGTCCGAAATGTTACGAGTGTTCTTGGATCAGTGGCCCAGCTCTTGCTTGAGAAGGAAGAACTGAGAGGAGATCTCCACTCAGCCCTTGGAAACATCAAGGTCTTGCAGGCTGAAAAAACAATGGCGGACAATTATACTAAGCTGTTGTTGGACAAAATTCAGCAGCTAGAGTTTGATCTGGGACCAGTGATGCGTCGAGTGGCTGATGCCACGGAAGCAAGCCTATCGTTTGCCGACATAGTTTAAAATGGTCCTCAGAACACGCCACGACCTCCAATCACCCGTACGGCACTTAGTGTTGGGACCCCTAAGCCTGCCATCTTTCCGAAGCTGGATTCGGCTAAGGACAGTGACGAAACGAAGCAGCTCCTGAAGGACGTCTTACGATCATCTGAGCATGAAATCCGCATTACGGGTATAAGTAACATACGTAACAAAGGCGTAGTTATCCAAACCGCTACTCGGGAAGACCAGGAAAAAATACTCAAAACCACATGTCTAGTAAACTAGGCTACTCTGAGTGCCCGACTACCCACAAAACGACATCCACGAGCGATATTCTTTAATGTTCCTCGAGACCTTACAAATACGTGTTTCCTCAGGAGTCCAATTGGAATCCAGGACAAAGCAGACTTAGAACTCACAGTGAAAACGTACAAGCTAAGTCATCTAGCTGGTGCTCGGACAAGATCGACATGCCACCGAGTCTACGAGGTGCCTGCCCATCTACGTCAAATGCTGGTGAAGCTGGAATGTGTGCAGCGTTCGTGACTTTATTGGGATTGTGCCAAGTGCCAAATGATCGGACATTCCTTCATGTTCTGCAAGGACCAGCAAAGATGTGGACATTGTGCAAGTGAAGGTCATGCCAGGACAGATTGCCCAAAAGCTGCCGCCAAGCCACCAGTGCCAGGTTTGGCAAGTCCACTGGACATTCGACTGGAGACAAGGACACCTGCCCAGCTTATAAAGCTGCTCTTTCCAAGGACTTTGCCACCATCGATTATGGCGTATAAATACATATATGACGACGGTGATGTTATCTACTCGAGGACTAATGACTTGAAACAGTGGACGGAAGAACATAAAATTGGCCATGATTTAGGCAATTTTACTTGTTTTCAACTAAACATTGAATCCATATCTAAATACTGGGATGTTTTACATGCTAACCTCCAAAATTGTTGGAATAATATAGATATCCTAATGCTATGTGAAACTTCAATAAAAAGGGAACATACTTGTCTTTTCGAAATTCCCGGTTACAATAACATTAGTTACTGTCGCACATCCAAATCTGGAGGGGGTATATAACCTTGTATATTCGGGATACTTTACTTTTCACCCAAAATTTACTTGAAACAAAGTTGTTCGAGAATATTTCCTGTATAATAACATTACCAAATAATTTTATAAGCAATATATAGACCACCAAATCTTAGTAAACAATCATTTATCAATGAACTTTCATCAATATTAACAAAATGTTCAAACCCTAATGAAAATATGCTAATATTTGGTGACATAAATATTGATCTGTTAAATTATATAGATCCTGTGATTATTCACTATGAAAATGCTCTTTCAAATAACTGTTTTACCAAATGTACTGTAAATGTATTCTCGTTTTTTAATCACATTAAAAAACGAGATTCTTTATTTAAGCGGTGGAAAGGCTCCCCAACAAATGCAATTTATGAAAAACAATACAAATCTTTTCGTAATTTTGTTACTAAATTAATAATAAAAAGAAAAACATCCCTTTTCAATGATAAATTTAAGAATAATTTTACAGATATCAAAAAAGGGGTGAAATAAATAAAATTCTAGGTCGTAGGACAAAGAGCAACTGTGAAGATGTAATTAGTAGGTTTATGTTAAAAAATCAATCTGCGGAAAATGTTACAAACCAAATTGTTAATTATTTTTCATATAATATATCCTCAATGGTTCATAAATGTGATATTTAGGCGACAAATATTGTCCCGATAGAGTCACCGCAAAGTTTGTATATACCACGAGCATCACTCGCAGACATATTGATTATAGTCAAACTTCTCAAAAATTCAAAGTCCCCTGGCATAGACAATATCCGAATGTTTAACATAAAAAGACACATAGATATTTTGGGTCCTATATTAACCCATCTGATCAACACAATTTTAACACCAGCTGTAATACCAGATGAACTCAAATGTAGTATTATCAGACATATTTACAAAAATGGGAAACATCATTATGTTCATCATCATTATATCATTATATAGGAAACTATAGACCGATTAGTATATTACCCGCTTTGGAAAAGATTCTCGAAAAATACATATCTTTAAAACGAACTAAATACTTGGAGTGCTTTTTTTAATAGATCCCAATCAATTTGGTTTTCAAAAAAAACGTACTGAAATGTTACTTCGAGATTTCTCTAACTATATAAATAATAAATTGAATAATAAAATGCCTGTTTTGGTACTGTTCATAGACAATTCAAAGGCATTTGATACTATGGACACGATGAAATTGTTAAATATTTTGGAGGCAATAGGGGTAAGAAGAAACTTTCTCAAACTATTCAAAAACTTCCTAACCAACCGCCAAATCCAGGTAATAATATCAGACAAATTTAGTAAAAGAAGAAATGTCAAAACAGGAGTTCCACATGGGTAAATTTTAGGTCCAACGTTGTATATTATCTTTGTATCACTTATGAACAAAATATTCTCGTTTGTTAAACATTATGTATACGCTGATGATACAGCACATATAATATCCGATTAAAATTTAGATACTGCATTGAAATTGTTACAGCTAGATTTTATTTCTTTATTAAAATGGTCACATGACTCTGGTCTAATAATCAATGCTAAAAAAACGAAATTGATGCATATAAGATCCCCGCATGCAAGGTACAGCGAGGCACCTGTAATCATATTCCATTCATTTAATTGCATTTACAACAATACCAAACAGCCCTGCGCATATAAAAGTATCGAATTAGTCAACCAGTATCTAGGTGATACGGTTGATTGTAACATGAAATGGGACGTACAAATTTCCAACCTCTGCAAGCGACTTCGAGCCATTGTAGGAAGACTCCATAAAGTAAAAATTATATGTGCCTATAAAAAATATGAAACTAAGTCTCTAGCAGAATCGACTATAAGGTATGGTATAACTTCTTGGGGACACTCGTGTAAGACCAACATAAAACATTTACAGCTGATTCAAAATGCCATGGTAAAATTGCTAGTAAGTAAAACAGTTTTTAAGCAAAGACGAGACATTCATATCATTTAGAAATCAATTAATGTATTACCTGTTCGTGGTCTTTTGTGGCAAAAAATTCTACTGCAACATATATCTGAAAGTCCGTATAAGGCAGTGGTGGATCATGTACACAATACACGTTTCACACAACACATAGGAATGATATTTCAAAATAAATATGGTCAACGAATCCTCGAATACATTGTACTATTTATATTTAACAAATTGCCATACGAATTTAAAAACAATTGCTCTATGATGAAATTCTCACTGATGTTAAAGTGTTGGCTTTTGGAAAGTAACCTTGTGTATTGATGATAACAAATATGACAATCTCCTTGGTTGTATAGCTCCTCGATATCTGGTATATTTACTGTTACGATGTTACTATTATATTTCGTCTATCCTCATTGTAAGCAACCTGTACTGCTGTTTTATTTATATATACGTGTATTTATTTTTTCTAAATTTATTTAATACTTGCCAATACTTTGATATTTCTGATATTTATGTTTTAGTAATATTAATGTTTTTATAATGTTGATATTTTTATTATATTGATATTTTTTACAATGTTGGTATATTTATAATATTAATATTTTTATAATATTGATATTTTTATATTATTGATATTTTTATAATACTGATATTTTTATAATATTGATACTTTTATAATTTTGATATTTTTTATGATATTGATATTTTTATAATATTATTTAAATCGGTTTTATAAAATTGGACTGTAGTATCTCAATAACAAAACTGTAATGCTTTTTCCATTATTTTTTTTTTCCAACTTATGTACATTGATCACAACATGCATGCGCCTCTATATCCTAATTTTACCCTATGATATGATGATTGATGTATGATGATTGTTATTTATTGTTGTATTATATAATATTGTTGAAATAAACTCCTGCTGACAAGCTACTTGCAGTGGCTTAGCGGGTATAAGTTCCCACTGTATATAATTAATATTATACAATAATTTATTTTTTTAAATTTAAAATTATTTTGTATTCACGATTTTATTAATATGCACATATCTACATGTACTAAAGCGATGCTTTCTTCAACCGGAATATATAGAATACTAAAAAATAATAATCTCAAGAATGAATTAAATTTAATTATTAGTCAAATATTAAAAAAATATATAACTTTTGAATTTGTTATTCAATGTTTCATAAAAAAAAATTATTAACAGATTTGATTAATTACGTACCAGCATTAATTATTTTTTGTTAATTTGTCTGTTCTAACATTATTGTGTTCTGTGTTTGTCTTTTGTCTGTACTTGACATTATTATTTTTCTGTATTCTCTATATTATTTTTTTTTATTGTATAATATTCATTATATACAGTGGGAACTTATACCCGCTAAGCCATGGCAAGTAGCTTGTCAGCAGGAGTTTATTTCAACAATATAATTTAATACAACAATAAATTACAATCATCATACCAATGTAGGGCAAAATTAATATATTTAGGCGCATGCATGTTATGATCAATGTACATAAGTTGAAAAAAAATTAAAAAGAAAAAATAATGGAAAAAGTATGACAGTTTTGTTATTGAGATACTAGAGTCCAATTTTATAACACCGATTTAAATAATATTATAAAAATGTCAATATCATAAAAAATATCAAAATTATAAAAGTATCAATATTATAAAAATATCAATATTTTAAACATCAACTTTATAAAATTACCAATATTATAAAAATATCAATATTATAAAAATACGAATATTATAAAAATACCAACATTGTAAAAAATATAAATATAATAAAAATGTCAACATTATAAAAACATTAATATTACAAAAATATAAATATTACAAATATTCCTGATGAAGAAAGCATCACTTTCGAAATATGTAGATGTGTATATTAATAATATACTGAATACAAAATAATTTATATTAATTTATAAATAATGACGCCACAAAGTGAAAAGCAATCTTTTGAAAAAATTGTAATCTTTTAATTATTCGTCAAAATATTATATGAGAAGTGATTGTCAAAGAATCTGTAATTCCGTGAATCGAAAATTCTTGGAGCCAGAGGGAATCGGTTTTTGAAGACTAATATCATATTTTTATTTTCCTTTGCTGAATTCTTATAAAGAACGTTTCTGCACGTTTTTGCTCTAAATGAAGAAATAGTTAAATATTCTTTTTATCAGCGTTTAAAAAACTTATTTAGTTGCTTCAGCATTGCACGTTGTGATTTATTTTGTTTTTGTACCGTTCGGAGAGGAGTTTTTGTTTTAAGCAATACCAATTTTAATAATACGCATTAGAAAATTCTACGTGATAAAATGTAACTGGAATTTGGCCTCTAGAATATTTCGATTACTGGGCGAGTGCTCCAAACTGCCAAGCTATCTCGACAACCTTCTGATTCACCCATCGTCCAATGCATCCTTTTTTAAAACGTAATCTTATCCTATGGATATATTTCTTACATATCTATGAAAATAATTAGGTTTCCTATTTGTATGATTGCAGAGCCTCCTAAAGCCAAACGCCTATATAGTCACACAGGGTCCAACGGAATTTACAGTTACCCAGTTCTGGAGAATGGTGTGGCAGGAGAGGGCGGCAGCCATCGTCATGCTGACTAAGACCTTCGACTTCATCAAGGTAAGCCAGCCGTACATCACATCATACTATCAAACAGAGTAAGCCAGTCATAAATCAAATAATCACTTCTACTTCATCAAGGTAAGCCTGATTACTGATCAGGGTTATGCATCACATCATCACTTTATCAAGAGAAGCTTAATCAATCATATGTCTTTTAATTTTCATTTATTAACTTTACACACATATGGGAATGTACGAGACGTGTAGGATCCGCACAAGAAAACGAGTGTAAATATTTAGGCACCGGCACACAGGGACGCACGACTATTTTTATTTGAGAATCCCCTTGAGAAAGGAGTTTGGTAGTTTCCCAATGGAGATGTTGTCGCTCCGAGCGTACTTGATGGTCGGTCGCTGAGGTAGCGGGTGTTCACATCAGCGGTCGCTGGGTGTAGAAAACTGTTCTTGTCTGTTAGCGGCAGGTCGAGGTATCCAAGGGAAGTTGTCCATTCTGCGATTGAAGTGAAAAAAGGGCACATACAACCTTGCGTACGCTATTTATAGTGCGTGCGGCGCGGCTGCAATTATGTGCTGGTATTGCACGTGTTGTGCAATTGAATAGATTGCATTTGTGGTGCAATCTCAGCTGTGTATTGCATGTATTATGCAATAATTTATATTTGGTTGTAAAATAAATAATTTTATCACCTTAAATTAATCTACTCTGTACACGCGTTTGATACAGGGAGTATATTATATACAACAGTAAATTAACTTTTCACCAACACATCAAAGATTTAGTAAGCAGAGCATACAAGCTTCCAAGCTTCGTAATTCGAAATTCTTATTCATTTTACAACACGCAAACACTTAGATTATTATACGACATGCCAGTGTTAAGTATATTGGAGTCGAATTCTATTATTCGAGCCCCACACTAACTAACATTGTGTGCATTTAAAGAGTATGTAAGAAAATTTTTAAATTTTTATTTTTGCGTCTCTCCCTTAGCGATACCCATTTATTTACATTTTGACATCAACAATTACCACCCCTAAAAGACACGTAGAGGTATTGCTCTACAAAAAAAAACTCTTTGACTTAACGTAAAATATAATATATTTATAAATTTCAAATTTCTTAGCACCATAATATCAGGACGTCATCACAACCTCTTATACAGTCGAGCGAGCCGCACAAACGTATTTGTGAACTCACCCGTGGGGAGAGCTACGTACTTCGTTAATAGGGTGGATCAAAAAATTGATCTGTTTTTATGTCTTTACGCATTTACAGAGTTTTTGGCATTATATGCACCGCATAAACGGTATAATTATAATGATTTACATTAACAATCTGAATAAATAAATATTGTAACGTTGTGCTATCGGGTAAATTTACTGCATCACAATGTACTTACATATAATACGATATGTTTATTATAACTTCTACTCCAAAACATGTCCCTATGACCTCTCTTTTTTCCATTACGTAAACCACCAACCCTGTAACATTACCATGTCAATATTTTTCAAGTCCCCTTTTCTTGTAATACTTACAGGAAACATTATTATATAAAAATGTTATATATCTATATCAATTGATATATCGGTATCGATAGATAATATCTATATCATTGGATATATCTATATCAATGGATATATCTATATCAATGGATATATCTATATCAGTGGATATACCTTATATCAATGGATATATCTATATCAATGGATATATCTATATCAGTGGATATATCTATATCAATGGATATATCTATATCAATGGATATATCTATATCAATGGATATATCTATATCAATGGATAATATCTATATCAATGGATATATCTATATCAATGGTCTCAGCCATACATCGCATCATCACAAGTTCAAAAGTAGAACGGATTTTATTTTGTAATACGTTTTAGTTTATCAGTAATCCTAAACGCGATATTAAAAATACTCCATATATGCTATTTTAACACATCCTCTAAACTCAAAACAAATAAACGCGTAACTTAATTTGAACGTCAGATTTCACAGATGTAATAACTCTGTTTTGTAAAGTGAAACCAAAGGGTTCAAATAAATATATTCATATCACGTCTGTTTGGCCGTTCGGTGGCCATTTGGCACACTTTAGCGCGTAATTTAAAAAGGGGATTGTCCCTAACACTGAACGGTTAATGCATGGAAGTGCGATCTATTCCGAATTAAATGAAAACTGATACCATTTAACACTCAGGCAATGAAAATAAAAAATATAAATAATTTATTGAATCGAACACATTTATCGATGAAAAATAAATTCGTTATTTGAAAATATTTGATCATTTTCACCAGAAAATCAAAAATTGCGCTTACTTTAGACACGCGTACTCGGCCGCAGTACACTTTGTGTAGCGATTCGCACGAAAGATTTCGTGCCTTCGAAAAGTATTGTACTGGACACTCACGCAATGACAAATCGTCGGATTCCTCTTCAGGACCTTGGATAAGGATTTAAAAAAAAAACAGTAACTTTACGAAAGTTGTCTTCATATTTGTAGTAATAAAGAAACAAAGACATTTTTATAAAATTAATTTCTCCGGTCCAACCGCTTCATGACACTGTGATAAGCAGGTTATCAAAGATCTTAAAACGGATAAATATAAACTCTTCAATTATTTCAATTAGGTACATCATTATTGGTAATACGACTGCTGTCCGATACAAGTGGATTTTCACGGACACCATCAAAATACCGTGAACCTATTAGGAAAACATTATTTGAAAAGCTCTTCTTCATGTGGCCAAATCAGAGACAAGATTAAAAAATTCTTGGTTTTTTAATTTCTAAGGACATAATTAATGAAAATTCGAGCTTTCTTTGGTTACATGACGATCGGTGGTCCATAACTTTTTTTTCGGTTATTAAGGAAAGAAAATGTTTTTTGGCACACGGACACGCCCGCTACACCCTTCTATCGGTTAATCTTCCGGCAGTCCCTAACAACAAGCATTTGTTTCGGCCAAAGCCCATAAGTTGGGTGACTCTCCCGGAGGTACGATTCTAAAAAACGTGGACAAACGGCCGGAGGTCCCTTTACCCCGCGCCGGCCTGTGAAAGGAGTTGGCCGGAAAGTGTGCCATTGTTTATCTAGTACGAAATTTAGGGCCACTTTAATATTTCGGACATAACAAGTAATATCTGGAAGGGTAAAGAACATTTTGTTTGTCAATTTCACCATCAGAACGTTTCATTTAATATCATGATGCCTATTGATGGGTAAATAATTATTTTTTAATTGCATTTTAATTCGTAGAACTCAAGGAGGTTCGCTTTAAAAGTTTCAAATATTTACATGTTTTAACTGTATTTTATTCTATTAATATTTGTTGGACTATTCATACTTTTAACAAATATTTTTATTATGAAGGGTAAGTAGTTGGTAATCTTTCGACTGTGGGTGGAGGACCCCAAGGCCGTTCCGAAAAAGAAATATCATTTTTTGTGAAAGTCCCACAGTTTTCGAGATAATTAGACTTTTGTGAAATTTTCTAAAATTGACACCTTTACGCACTCTCCCCGGTGACATTGCCACTAATGAAGGAATGTCTTTTATTTTTAAATAAGGTTACTCTATACTCATATTACTCATGGTAGTGCCATGAGAAGTATAGTTATGTTATTGTGTTAATGATGCAGTTTTTTTTTTATTTTAATCTTCAAATAAAATTTTGTGTTTTCATAATTTTTTCCCCTAAGTTTTAGATTTTTAATAAAAATTACTTCAATGACAATAGCGCCTTACCAAAAATTATAACAATGACGGTTGGATGATTAGTACAGCTCCATTTTTAGTGAATAATCACCTTAAGGGCGCAAAAATGAATCAAAAGTAATAATATTTGTAGCTAAAAATAAATAGCATGTGTTGTGCCATTTTGGAATCTCTATTAAATGGGAAAGTTTTAAGTCAATTGGCTACCCAAACATCATTTTTTATAACACAGCGAGAGCTCAAACACGAGGAAAAAATTGATCACAAAATTTAAGTCTAACAGCCGGTCTTCCCAACTTTTCGATTGATCAGTCTAAGACACCGATCAGCCAAGTGTTTTGTTGAGCATTCGCTCTGTTTAATTATTACCAAATATTTGTTTATCCTAAATTGTCCATGGAGGTGCCCACCCACTTTCGTAGACTATAAAATAGTGCCTGCCCACTCTTATAGACATTTGGCGTTTCTCTTTCGTGAAAAATAAGACAAAACTTAGCTTATAATAAGTGAAATAAGTTAGGTTCTCTTCAGTTTTATTTAAAATATACAAAAAAAAACCTATGTTGACATTCGAAAACGGAAATAAATCATTTAATATTTGATTCGCGATAAACATATTGCGAAAGAATAATGACGTTTGACATTTCGTTGACATATGTTCACCCTGTTGATAGTTTTCATAACTAGTCTTCTGTTGAGGGAATATAAAATACAAAAATCGATATCCTAAATTGATCGTAAATTTGATCAAGAATTTCATTGGGAAGGGCAAATTTGTGCATTTGAAAAGTGTTGAGGCAATATTTTGGCTCCACAGTTGCTCAGTAGGGTTGGGAAGAATGACTGTAAGACTAAAAAAAACTTTCACAAATCTCTATGCAAGCTTTTAATAAACATGATAGTTCATTTTCGAACAAAAAACGGCGCTATAAAAATCATCCAATTTTTTTTTTTCTACTTTCCGGACACCCTTTATAGTCTATACCTATTTGGATTTTTTTATTCAACGGTACGTAATGGTTTTTTTAGGTCGCTTGGTTATCATGGCTCTTAATAGGGAGGGTGAGGAAAGGTGCGGGGACAATTGGCTTTTCAGATCTGAATACTAAACAAAGAAAAATCTAATTTCCATATATAACGAGGGTCTAATACCAAAGCCATCCTGAAAACCTTTTCAAATCGGGGCCAATAATTGCGTTTTGTGTTTATACGTGTTGTTCAATCAGCTTAGGACAATTTCAGTCGCGATAAGACTTGAAAATTTGAACCATTATACAGAGATATATCTAGATCATTGTTTCAATTATTTTTTTAATGAATTGGCCGCTATTGTAGTTATTTATATATGCTTTGTACCAATAAAAATAACCATTATTATTATTATTTATTTGAAACACATTATTTAACAACAAAATGTAAGAAAGCTTTGACTGCCCAACTAGAAACAAATTCCGTTTTAGGACACTCAAATTGACAAGTTTAGTTCGTATTAAGTGCCATTATACAAAAATAGAAGGGAAAAAAGCTAGTATTGACATAGTATGGTAATATAATGTATCTTCAAAAATGTAAAAAGATATGTGATACAGAAAAAAAACAATTGTGTATACGAAATAATTTGAGTGTATTCTAATAATTAATATAAAACAATAGTTAAGTTCAAAGCGATAAGAGAAAAAAGAATAGAGTAATCCTTTACGTATACCAGATAATTTGAGTATAGTATAATAGTTAAGTACTTATGAAAAGATGAGAATAACAAATATAATTGAGTATATAATTATAGGCATGTGTTTGATAGGTACTGGTTGGTACTATGAGGTAAAAAATGCGATTAAAATTGAGTGATAAAAAGAAGTTTGCATGAATATTTTTTTTATTCATGGGCTTTATTAAACAATAAAATGTGATATTTATATACCAAATTAAACACAGTGAATAAAAAATACATATGTTATGGTTGAGATTTTCACGATGTAGAATAATTTTCTCGGTTTACCCGTATATTCGTAATGTTTTATCGTAATGTAGTTCTTAGAAGGTCATTTTAACTGCAGACGTTTCAGACTAAGCACGATGTCCATCTTCAGAGATCTTATGTCTTGAGTTTTATTTTGAACTGATCGCTTGCGCGTGTCCGTTTAATCCAGAAGTCAAAACCTAAGTGAGTGCAAATCATTTTAATAGTCTAGGGCGAAGCACGCGTGTTTATAAAAGGGTTGGGGTACCCCACCATATATATACGAGTATGTGTGTGGTAAAAAAATTATGTCCATGTTATTTTTTTAAGCATTAAGTTGTAAAATATAATTATTGCAATCAGAAGAGCAATGTGGCGTTTTACAACAAAAATGTGGCGTTTCATCTTTTCTGCAAGCATGGAAATGGCATGACGGTTAGTTTGAGCAGATAAATTTTAATTATCATTTTAACAAGTTTTAGTTTTAAAGTAATGAAGAAAAATGTGTAACTGCCTGCTACAACTTTTTACGCTTTTGTTGTCATTTTCTCATTAAAAGCGAGCTCAAACTTCGTTTCGCGATTTTACTTTATTTTTTATCTCACTTGGTATGTACCTCCTCTCTTAGTGAAAACCATTCTCATTCAAAAAATTCTACTTCTACAATAAATTAAACTTATTGTATCAGCAGGGCCGAACTTAGCCAATATTAATATCCACAACATATTATTTAATAAATTAGGTAAGACGTGTATGATACTGTGAAAGATTTCGGGTTTGAACGGCTAATCTCTTTGTTAACAAAGAGCACAAGTAATAATAATGTTGATCAGGGCACCAGATACATCAAATTCGGAAAACAAAGAAATTAATTTCCCCAGAGCATGAGCCTGTTATCCGTTAAGAAATGGTACTGTTTTCCAGGGTATTAAATAAAATTCAGATGTTAAATAACAATATGTAGGAATATTTAACTATGGTCTTAAATAACTGTGACTAAGTGTGCTTGAATTTAATTTTTTATTTGAGTTCAGTTTATGGAGGTAAAATACCTTAAGAGATGCTTAATGACACCTTCAGTCACGGGGCATTGCTGAGGGGCAGCGTACGTTCCTTCTCACTGCTTCTGACTCCATGGATGCTGCTCCAGCTATTCATGCTGCCGACGGAGTTAGTTCTGGTCACTGTCTGCAGCAATCGCAGGGCTCCAGCCCAGTGCTACCTAAAGTTTCAAGGCGACTTCAAGGCGATGTCAGCCAACGTAGAAGATCCATCCACTGCCGAAGCCATACCCCAGGGCATATCGGAAGTTATAGACTATGACAGTTGAACGTCCTGAAATTGTGCAGATAGTGATGCGCAGCTACCTCTCGGTGGACCGCATGCCATATCCAAGCGCCGAAATAGCAAACGCTGCCCGGCCCACCGACCACCCCTGGAGACGAGTAGACTTGTAGTGACTTCAGGTGTGGCCTTGAACGGGAGCTGCCGTCGGTCGGAACACGGCTAACAGTTGAGCTAACTGTGTCGGATAAATATTTCGTGATTGGCAACTTAGCCAACTGAAATTAATAGGTAAAAAGACCCACACACAAATAGTGTCATTGACAAATACACAAAATGGAACCATTCACTGGTTAATTCCTTGTTGTGAATTCTTAAACGTAGCATTGTTTATTCGTGAGTCATTTATAATTTCATGAAATTTATATCGTGAACATTTTTCAATTTCAGACAAAATACTGAAAACCATCTATCTCCTAACGTCCATCATTAACGTTTATATGGACAATTTAAGTGAAAAACTCACCTAAGCAAATGTAGGGTGTCATATGAGAAATACATGCATCAATAATATTACGTACCCAGATGACATGCTCGTTCTATCGTATAAGTATCAAAGCCACGAGGAAACTGATAAAGTATGTGAATAATATGCCGCTGAACACAATATGGTCTATAACCTGAGTAAGTATATGTTAAAAACGTTCAAGGCGGGGGCGGGACCTTTAAAAATACTACCAGTCAGTCTAAACGACACAGAAATATAAAAAAAAATCTGAGGTCAAGTACTTAGGACACATCATAACAGCGGAGTTCAAATATGATGCTGATATTACTGTGCATTAGATTAAACATGATTTGTCGAAGATTCATCAAGCGTAGTCCAGAAGTAAAAATGCGAATTTTCAATGCGTACTGCGCCAGCCTATATGACCAATTTTTTCGGGCTATCCCGGTGCTATAGTGCCACTGAGTTGTTTGCAGAAGGGCGTGTTCCCGGATTCCGAGCCATAATCAAAAAACGGATCGCCAAGTACAGAACGCGACTAGTCAAGAGGGAAAACACCCTTGCGATGGCAGCACTGGAGCCAATTTCTGATTTTATTTTATTGCCAATTTTATTTTATAATTTTCATAAATTGTCTTTTGTATTTTTTTCCCCTACAATCTATTATTATTGATTTATTTTGATGTACATATAATATTATATAAAACTCGTGAGATTGCATCATCCTCCCCGAAATCCATAAGAAACATTAAAAATAATAAATGCAGTGTATGTATATATATTTATTTATCTTTTATTAAATTTAAAACAAAAACATTAATAATAATAATAATACTTGGACGATTTATATAGCACCGTTTTTGTGAAAAGCCAATTTAGCCACTTATCTCACCAGGGGAGTCCTGTGTTGAGATGAGGGGCTACTTATATATTTTTTTACGATTTTCAAAAATTTCAAAGTGTTTCTTTTCTTAGGTTTGACATTAATGGTACCTACTGAGAATTCCAATGCTAGAATTCATTCCAATCTCTTGAAAGTTCAGACATTTGTGCAATTTTTTATTTGTTAATATTTTCTGGAAATAAATGATCTGCATTTCACCTGTATTTCCAATGCATTACAAAAATAGTAATATTTTTAAGATGAAGAAAAAACTTTTGTCGTTAACCAACCTTCTAAACTTTATTACTGTAACGTTTTCAACGATTTCTTCTTCGTGGCCCATCAGATGTCGATATATTGGACGTAGGTCTTCCTCGTGTGTCTACAATTTTGTCGACTTTTCATCGCTCCTCCATTCGAAACCGGCAGTTCTTTTCAGATCCTACTATTTCCTTTCTTCTATTTCTGTCCGTGACTTTCCCTTACACGTCCAATCGATAAATTATTGATTAACAACATTGCTACCCAACATTTAACACATGATCATTAATTCTCTCAAACTATTTAAGTTCAAAATTGGTGACTACAAGTTTCACAGTCCTGTGCTGTAATCCCTTCAACCTCGTTGCTAATCCGGACTTGTACGTAAATAGGTAGAACGTAGAAACATCCCGCACCTTATCACAAAAGGTCGAATTAAAATTCTTCCTACTCGTACCTTTACAGGACATCGCCCCGTGTTTTTAAATTCCTGCAACGTACGGGTATCTCGTGTAGATACCATGTACCGGGCAGGTAGCGGGTACAGGGGTGCCAGGTAGCCAGTACCGCCACAAAGGGATGTATGCCTGGATAGAGATCCCTCAAAGAGTTCCGCCGTGTTCCTTTGCTTCCTCTCTCAAAGGAAAAGCTAAAGCAGCTATGAATTAACTCTTCTGGTAAAATAAAAGAGATGCGCGCGACTGGCGAGTTTGTGATTTAATTAAGGGGGGGGGGGTAAATTACGAACGGCCATGCGCGAAACGTTTTATTATTAGGATTCTTTTATACAAACGTTTTTATGATTGATTTATTTATTTTTATTCCTATTTGTTTTAAATTCATTTATTATAATATAACAAATATTTTTCTTAAATGTAGTTTGTGCAAAGAATAGTGTCAAGTATGAATGATGAGTAGGTACTGTAATTTATTTTTATATTGGAGTGTTTCGTGAACGCCTCACTATTAGAACCTGTACTGAGGTGTTTCACGTGTTTTTGGTCAAATAATATTGTGAAGTGTTTATACTATTGTATAACGCACTTTTCTTTACGTTAACTGCTCGTTTTACACTTTCCGAGTGATGTTTCAAATTTTTCACTTTAGGATATATACAAATTCGGCGGTGATAATTTTTTTATCTTTCCTACGTTTTTAGTTTTTTGTTGTAGTTGGTAACATTACAAAATTATTTGTTTACTTCCTTTTGTCAAGCAAATGAAAATTACCCTTTAACAGTAAGGAAATTAAGTCAATCATGCATTGTTCGACACCACCACTGAACAGATAATAATTAGAAGTGTAATCTAACCCGAATGTTATCAATTTACATAAGACTTTTCGACTTCAAGTCCAAGACCAGTCATGCCAATGAAATTGATTATTTGTTCGAGAAAGATATTGAAAATGTTTTGGTTAATTTCACCTGAAGTAAGGAAAAATTTACATTACTTAGGGCACACGAACACGTTCTGCAATACATTTCTTCAGTATTTCACACAAAAAGTACTGCATTAGAGTAAGGATTAATTTTATTTGAAAAGAAATCAAATTGATCAAACATAAAAGTTCCGACTGCCGTATGAGAGGCTAACACCTGGAATTAACTAAGAGACACTAGATTTACCTCCTTTATATAAATAACGATTCTTCAACCCTTTCATATGTATCTATCACACACATTTCATAACAATACCTCTTGTTTAAATGAATTATTCACCGGAATTTGAAAGCTATCTTTCGAGTCATTGTGTTTGAAAGAGAGAGTACAAAAACATCGATATAGTGGTGAATTATGAATACTTGGAGCAGGTGGATGGGTTTGTATATTTGGGAAGTATGTTTACGAGAGATGGAAAGACTAATAAGGATATTGAAAGAAGAGTGAATTCAGTAAACTCCATTATCGGAAGACAACGCGGATGGCGCTAATAAAAATGTTTCTAAAGAAGCGAAGCTAGCAGTCCACAATGGAGTACCGATACTAACCCTGATGTATACCACTGAGGAATGGAACTTGCAGAGGAAGGATGAACTAAATGCTGTAAAAATGAGATCTCTGAGGCGGGTGTTTGCTAAAACTATGTATGATCGTATTAAAAATGTTGAGATTCGCAAAGAATGCAAGACTGATGTAAGCTTAATAAGTAAGATTAAGAAAGGGACGCTTTTGGAAGGAAGGGTTTGGGCATGTAAAGCGAATGAACGAATAAAGGATTTTGAACGCGAATGTGAATGGAAAAAGAAGTCGGAGACGCCCTAGGAAGACATGGCACGATCAAATGAATCAAATGATTGAGTCGGGCCATGTCAGAAGTCAGAATAACAGAAGACAATGTATGGGACAATGTATGAAGATCTAGTTGTTTGGCAATCCGTCCTCTCTGCCTACCCATGCGGGGAAACGGTATGATGGTTAGTTAGTTAATTAGTTAGTCATCTTTCCACGAAATGTTTATTTATAGTGTGGAATATTATAATTAAAGTAGTATTTTGTGTGTACGATGTCGTATATCATTTTTAATTTCGTTAATGGATTTAAAATACTCTCTGGAGAACTCCAATGCGTGTTTGAAAACTTTCTAAATATTTTGTAATAATTTTTCCAGCTCACGAACAATATTTTCCCACTTTACCAGAGTGAATGGACATTTTAAAATCTATAATACGTTTGGTGCTCGGAAAACTGTTTTCTTGTTAATTTTTTTAGATTATTTGAGTAATTATAAAAAAGGATTTATCTAAGGAAATTAAAGTTTTCTTTTTACGCCCACGATTTTAGATTTTTTTTATGTAAAAACGCCCATGGGGTTTTTACATAAGCAATTCCGTAATCGTGTTTTTAAAATAGAAAAAAAAGAAAAGAGTAGAAAAGATGTTTTTAAAGTATGGGTATAGTAAAAAATAAATGAAGGGTAAAAATCAATATTCAAGGGTAGTTACACAGTATTAGTCATTATGTGAGTACTTTGTAAAGGGAAGATAATAAATGATGCATACCCGGCCTCGCTTAATTTTTTTTTTTCCTTTTGGAATAAAGTTATGAAGTTCGGAATTCTTACTTGTCGTTTGGGTGCCCTAATTGTTTTGACAGCGAAAGTAATGCCTTGTGACGACTATTACTATATCTAAACAAATAAAAAAGAAACTTTCATTTGAAAAAAAAAAAAATTACATGAATACCACACACGAGTCCCAACTACTCCCACGTCTGGAGCCAGTGAGACTATGGCATCCCCAATTGTGGAATGTTGTGAGGCTGATGGTATTGGGGAGGAGAAGGAGAAGGAGAAGGAGAAGAGGTAAATGGGGAAGTACCTGGCTATTCAGATCTGGTCACCAAACACGGCTAAAGGCCATTTAAAGCAACCTTTCAATTCTGAATGGTGTTTTTCACCAGGGCGATACTGAGAGTATCCTCCAGTCTGGAACGTGCGCAAATAAACTATGTATTATTTTTAAATTAATTATTTGTGAAACAGCACAAATTAATTAAATAAAATTTATTTGCGCACGCCGGGATTTGAACCCGCGACCTTCGGATTCGTAGTAGAGAGCCTTACTCCTCGACCATGGAGGCCGTCATTTCATTCCAAACATTTATTTTTGCAAAATATTTCAAAATAATAATAAAGTCCTTAAGTAGGTATCTACTTATGTTTTCTATTTTGAAAATATTCTACACAAACAAATCTTCTTCTTTTGAATATGTAATATGTGGCTAACCAGAGTGGTACATCTATGGGCTAACCTCAATACAACACGGCGGATTAAATGTTTTTCATACTAATTTAAAACGTTTTAGCAACAGTTTTACATATTGGATTTCATTCAATTTAAACCTTCCCGTCACTTATAAGAACAAACTGTGATATTTTCAGCGAAACCGGTCGAGTAATTTTAGAGAAAATCGAGGACAGACAAACAAACATTTATTTTTAATATAGCGAAGATATACTTGTACAGAAATATAATGATTTATATTACATCAGTGATTCAAAATGTTAGAAATGTCTAGTTTGTATTTAAATATGGATTAAATGAAAATATCACCATAACTGAATTCGTTTCCCAGTCCATGCAACCTTTGGACTGGAGAATGAATGAAATAGTTTGTTTCAGACGAATTAACAAAGAACAACTTTGGGAGTCTCGTGTTACAATTTAGTACTCGGAACGTTATTAGTTTTGTTAAGTCAGGTGCATCCGTTGAGTCATTTACTAATTTGTATAAAAGCACCACGTCGCGCATTGTTCTTCTGCAAAACAACTCGGTTAAATCATGTAATTTCATTAAATTAATAAAATTTATTCGTTCACATACCCATTGTTGACAGTTCCAAATTGATGAACCTTAAAAATTTGTGTTGTGCTGCTTTGTATGGAGACCAAATTGTAGAATTGTAATATTGAATTCAATAGGCAGTGAAGATAATCATAAGGGAATAGAGAGACTTAAATATTTCACTAAAACATACTGTGAATCAAAGCACATTGATTAGAATATGAAAATAATTATTGGAGTAACTAAGACTAGACTCCCTTTCACTCTTTTTTGTTTATAACTAATCAATTTTCCTTGACTTAAGACCTATCTAAGACTTTTTCCAATCAAGGAAAGACATTTGTAACATGAACACCACACCCAACAGAGGAAAATGTCTCCTGGGATAGAAGTGTTCATATTTTTAATTAATATGATGGAGGTGAGTTGGTGGAAATCAAAATGGTGTGCTGGGGTTATTCAGCCAGACGACGGCACCGCGAGTCACTTGAATCGGCACAGACGTGCCTCCGGTAATTAGTAGATCAGAGGCGTGCCGTCTACATAGGCACACAAGCTCCGCCTACCAGACCTTACTCAAATAAAAAATATAAATAATATTCAAATGAATAAAACCAAAATAAATGTTGAAAGATACCGATATAAAGTTTTTAAAACATACGTGATGTATCAACAATACCGTAGCGCCACACCGATAGCACTACTGTAGTAACGTGTCAAAGGCAGAAACTAAGTACGCAAAATGACGTACACATAATATTAAAATGTTGACTCTATTCTATACATTCAAATTTGCATGTGTGCTCGACAAACAACTCGTTTGTGTTGGTGTGTGAAAAGCAGCGCTTTTCAACAATGCATTCAAATTTAGCAAACAGTGCCATCTGTTGGTGTATCTATTACTTAGTACAACTCTACTAACAAAATAATAATAGCATCATGATGCTTTCTTTCAAAAATTTGTATGTTTATTTAGCGGAAAAAAATGTTGAAATTTTATATATCCAGTAATTGCCTTGTGATATGCATAAATAAAGCGGTTATTTGTTGTTACGTAAATCCAATCAACATCAGCTACATTCAGCAGATTAGCCATTCTTAGCGAAAATATGGACGAAGGGTGTTGTCTGGGGTAATTTTTTTAATATCAATTATATCTCTGTTTTTCCTACTGCCTATCCTGGTTATTAATCCTGTGCATGCCACTGCGGTAGATTGAACATTCTTCTACGATTTGTTATAATAATAATTTTAATTTTTGTTATATTAAATAAAACATTATTTTTGTTGGAGAGGTTATTTATTGACAGTCACGGGATGACACGGGATGAGCGCACTTGAAGTGAAATAACACAAAACTGCGCTATATAAATGCTTTGTTATTATATTATTATTGTGACATTAGTATGGGAGGTGGTCGTACAGAAATGACCACAGACAAAACATAGATATGCATATAAAACATCTCACCTTTTTCATAAAGAAATACATACAAATACATATACTTAATTAATTTTACACATTTAGTATTTACATTTTTCTTTTCTTTAAATAAAAGTATTAATTTTTTATTTTTTTATTAATAAATAATCCTTTTAGTTTCCTTTTTTTCAAATTTAATTCCTCCCAAATTGAGAAATTCTCGTGTTTAGGGAGGGAGTACTAATATTTATTGTTCATATTTAATTTCTACAGTACTACCATGAACTTGATGTTCTGGTGTCTATACACTAATTTAAAATATAAAATAAAATAAAAGGAATTTTTTAGAAATACAATATATCTATATAATGTATGTATGTAAACATATATACATTTTTTCCAATTGAACTTATAATATACACCTAAAATTAGTTTCTTGTAAAATGTATTTTAAGTTTTTTCTTTAAAAAATCATAATTTTTTTCATCTTGTATATCTTTGGGAAGTTCGTTAAAACATTTTATGGCAGAATATGTGTAATGGTGTTGAGCTGTTGTTGTATTGAGTTTAGGGATTATTATTTGTCCTGTGGTTCTCGGCCTGGTGCTCAATGACTCTAATTTTAGATTTTCTTTATGGATTTGAAGTAATGATTTTTTTTGGTATATTGTATTTAATCTAAGACTTTAAATTCGTTGAATAACTCACAGGTAGAAAAATAAGATGTTTTTTTTTAGAATTATTTTAATCAGTCTTCTTTGGACTATTTCCAATATACATTTCAATTTTTTGCTTAGCTTTTACTTCTTAATTCTGTCTTTCATTATACATGAATTATAATAAAACTAAATCAAAAACAGTTTTCCTTTAGACTGAAAGCTTAGATATACATGGAATTACTTAAATAAACTGAAAACAATATTTCTTGCAAAACTAAATTTCAATATAATATAGAGATTTTCCATAATTATTACTTTTCTTCATACATGAATCTGTCAAGATTCCTCGCGACTCTTTCTGATCCGGTTGTTACTTGACTTGATGTAGATGAAACCGCAAAATCATTTTAATATTGAATTCCACCATGAATTGACAGTTTCAAAATTAGGAATAGTTAACTATATTGTTTACACGTAAATTAATATCATTCTTAAAAGTTAACATTTCTGTTTCTGGTAGTGCTGACCGTGATAATGTATCTGCTACGTACATTTTTTTTCCTGGAATGTAGTCTACAATAAGATCATACTTTTGTAAATCTAGCATCACCTTTGTAATCTGGCTGGTGTGTCATACATTTTTTTTTAAAATAAAGTTATATGTGGTTTATAATCACTTTGCATACGACATCCACACACTATTGCATGTGATTCTTTCCGTATTTGTGCATATCTAATTTGTACTGATGTGAGCGTTTTAGAAGCATACGCTATTGGTCTTTTGTCTTCCATAATGACCATACCTACTGCTGATTTTGACGAGTCGACAGATAATGTAATAGGTTTGTTTTGATCATAATGAGTTAAAATTGGTTCTGCAGTAATTATATTTTTCAAATCATTGAAAGACTTTTCATAATTTTCGTTCCATTTAATTATATTTTTCTTTAATAGTTGTGAGTCTTTTTGACAAAATAACTTAAGTAATTGACCATTCCTAAGAATGTTTGCTAATCTTTTTTTTTCTGTGGCGACTTCATTTCACTAGTAGCACTTATTTGTAAATAATCTGCTTTTATTCCTCCATCAGAAAATATGTGACCTAAAAATTTAATTTCTTTTAGCTATCCATCGATCAACTTCTTGTACTTCAAATATCTCGAAGTTTTGATAGGACTACTTCGACGGTGACGGATTTCCAACTTAATCCGAAACTAATTGTTTTCTCGAGCACTAAACTTCGACTGTCAGTTTTCCATCCCGCAAAGGGCAATTTCAAACATTATACTCTGAGTCCCCATCAGAACTCCTATAAACTATGTTTTAATGCCCTGAATTTAATCACCCTAAAACAGTTACTTTCAAATATATTTTAATTTAGGCATTAAAAAATCAGAATATCTTTGCAATAATTACAAACTAGGGTCAATTCATAAGTTAATTAGCGTCCGCCTTCTAGCAATTAAAACTATTATTAAAAAAATCGACTTCAAAAGATGTATTAACATAATATGGTTTTCAAATACGGGAAAGAAGAATATAGATTCAATGTTTCAACCTAACAGAGATTAATTCTGATGAACAACAAATTTATGTATGTTTCCGTAAACACCTTACGTTATTTTCTAGATTTTTCTGGACTAGAGTTTTCTTACCCTCATTGGTTTATAATATTTCCCTGACATAATATTTTTTATTATACTTCTTACCCATCAACTAAGCTTATGTATAAGTTATATTTAAATTCACTTTACATTTGTACTTTTTAAAAAAAATGACTTAATTTACACGTTCTCGTAGAAAGCAAAGACCTTATAGTTTGACGTATTTATAAAATAAAAATACAAATGCTTTGTTTTAAACCACTAATTTATTTTTAAATCCTAAGCAACCGGTTTCACAGGCTTCGTCAAGTTAAAATTAAAAAATGAGCAAAATTCATAGAGTGACCATGTGTATACAAATACAATATAAGAGGGAGACAAAATATAAAACGAAACAATGGAACAGTGAAACAGATATTCTAACATGTAACAGAATGGGATAATACATAAAAAGAAAGAGACAAATCGTCAAAGGAGGGAGGGATTAAAAAGAAGCGGAAAATTTTGAGTTTAGGCGATTCAATGGGAAGTAATGCAAAATCATGTATTTTCGGTTTGAGAATTTGAATGCCTAGAAATATTGTAGATGATTTAATTAAATACTGCAAGTAGAACATACCTTCGTTTAACAGGGCATTTTTCTGGTGTGTCTTTTTATAAGCTTAGAAAAAAATAATGTGTCAGACATTAAAAAAAATAGTAATTGCAATATCACGCAATGTGCAGTGTTTTCTAATATTGTGTCCTGTGCGTGCAATATCATATCTACTCTAGCTAAAACTAAAGTTTTATGTTTACAGCACTCTTGGAATGATTTTTCACAAAAACGGCGGTATGCAAATCGTTCAATTATTATTATTAATGAGGTTTATGAACTTAATTATGTTAATCCTAATAAATTGAAGAATAAATAATGTTGAAACATACCCAAACGGTTATTGTATATAATTATTCATACGACAATGCATAACTTAAAATCTGCATGGTCAAATGACAGAAAACACAATTTTTTTCAAAACATTCTTACCGCGCTCGCCGCCCGCTGACTCTTTAATGCCCGTGAGGCCAACATCACCCTCCTAGATATTTCTAGAGCTTTTATGAACCGCTTTGTGAACGAATAATCAAAAGTGCAATGCTACATTATAATTGTCTGTCTCAATGCAGGAATTTTCCCAGCGATGCAGACATCAAACAATCCTTCATAATTGTGTTCTATCAAGATTAATATATATATATTTTATTTTTTTTATCAAATTACAGATTTTAATGTTGGAAAGTACCGGAGAATTGTGATATCGCTGTTCAGAATTGTGCCCGTGGCATTGTGTTGGAAAATTTTATGCGAGGCAAAGCAACAAAAGTTGGAGAGCTTTGCATGGCTTAGATTCGTGTAGAGTTGCAATTTAATCAAAGCTTTGCTTATTCAGTTTTAATAGCAAATTACGTTCTTGGTAATTGAAAACTCTTCTAAAGGGACGACGAGAAATTCTTACGTTAACCACATAAAATGGTATACTTTTTTTTCAAAGCATTTAGAAAATATGCAATTAACGTCCCGAAGCTTGCACGATTTTTTTACTGCATTCTGCAAGTTTTTATGGTTTATAAAAAAATAATGGGAATATTCGTTTAAGTTAATTATTAAATTAAAGATTTCATGGTTAGTTGACTACCCTCTTCTTTTTTTTAGCTGATTTTGAATAAAAAATAATTCTGTGACAATAACTCAATATCCAAAATAATAGTGATGATCTTTGTTCCCATAAAATGAATAGCATGTGCGATGTTATTTTTAAATCTCTATTAAACGGGCACCTTTTTATCCAATTGGATAGCCAGGCATACATAAAAAACATTACACCATGAGAGCTCAATCTTAGGGGAAAAATTTATCAAAACACAAATTTAATGTTAAAGATGTTTCTGAAAAAAACAACTGCAGTAACATAATAATTATCATGTATTTCTATAGGCAATACTATTAAAAAAATGTGTATTTAAATTAAAAATTAAAAAAAAAACATTTGAACGATAAATTAACTCAAAACCTTTAGAACTTTTACTAAACATGATATTTAATATTGGGGATTCAGCATTAGGGTCCCCCATCCGCAGTTGAAAGGTTATGCACCACTTACCAGGCACCATATAAATCGATGATAATGCTTTCGAAGGACGAAACCGCTATTAGGCGTAAAAATAACCTAACCATACGTCACCGAACATAAAATAACCTAACCTAACCTAGCCTAGTAGAACATAAAAACCCTTTTTAATGAAGTTAACGTTAACATCAATGTGCAAGATTATTTGATTCATGCTATTTATTACTTACAATAATGCTAGAAGCCTCGAATACCTATGTTTTCCCATCCCATATCGATACTCTGAACAAAATTGCCTACCAAAATTTTCCATTTGAAAAGCGTGTATCTATTTAATCTAATGCAAAGGCTTTGTTTCCCTAATAACGCTCAGTACAAAGCATAAATACCTAGAAAACCTGATGAAACTAATCATCGGTGAAAGCAATCGCCAGAATCTGGAAAACATAATCCCCTCCGCATTTTTATCCGGGTTTCCGCTCATAGGGGATTTCAAAAATAGGTTTCCAATATGTTTTTTTATCAGGAAACATGAAACTCTACAATATGTATGGCATACACATTGTATCTGACGTCTACTATCTGCGTCAGTGATGCACAACCCGCGGCCAAAGTAAACACTTAGTATCAATGACCCAATGAACAACACCTTGACTACTTGAACAATTAGAAATTAATGAACGAACGAATGATCCTAATATAACAATAATTAATAAAGTAAGGAAAATTATATATTCACTACTTCTCAGTATGTTCACATTATCAAAACAATACAACAAATTTAAATAAATCAATTAAGAAAACATTATCAGTTAAATACGGGTAAACACATTATAAATGTAAAACCCTCACGAAGAGAGAATTTGAATTATTATTATTATTATTATTATTTGAACTATCCATATTTCAATGGGGTGGGAGTGAATAAAATGTGGATTAACCGCAGTTTGAAAATGGGCTTGAACGCCGAAACAGCTGTCACAATAACTAAAAGTAAAAACTTAATAATAACATTATTAAATTAGATTTACATTAAATATAAAAAAAATTAAATGGAGTTCTACGAATTAAACACAAAAACAATTAATAATGACCGTATGAAATAAAAAATTTCCCGTTACACCTGGTGAAATACGTGAAGAGCATTTTAAAAAAACGTCTTATTTAATACAATTACTCTTACGTGCACTAAACCAAAAATACTAAGATTTTTTTATCTATATACAGGATGTTAATTGATGTAAGGGACTTAATTTAACGAGCGGCTCCTGACCTTATTTGGAAATTTTGAAAGTGAAATTGAAATTTTTTTCTCCGACGACATTTTTTTTTAATTCACCAAAAAACGAAAAAATTCTCTAGTAATTCGACAAGCGGGAGCGATGAGGGGTTTGGACGGTTACTCGGCTAAGGGATCATTGACGACATGTGAATGAAAAAAAATACAAAAAATTTCACCGGAGACCGTTTACATTTTTTACTCCGATTTTTTACTCCGATCAGGAATCTCTAAGTAAAGTAAGTCAGGTAATCTCTTAACACCCCGGATATATATCGGTTAAGAGAAAATTGTTGCGGCCAATTTACATAAGACCTTTCAACGCCCTGGACTGCGACCGTTCAATGAAAATAAAGTTAATGTTTTTCTTTTGTATTATTATTGTCATAAAATAATAATTTTGCATCCACTGAGTTACCCCGAGTAGGTACCTTAACGTAAGAAATAAAAAATTTGAACAATCTGACTTCGAGCAAACAAACACACTTGAAACACACTTTTATCGGTTAATCTCGTCAGTGTTGCAAAAAGTTACCTGTTGTTAAAAAGGTTGCGCATCACTGCTCATTCAGCACTGGTACACGCACTTCATAATTCTCTTCGGTAGAATAGAATGGAAGTACGGGAAGCGATGATACTTTAAAAAGGGGTCAGGCTTTTATTTCGATATTTGCATCTATAATTATTTATTTATTTGATTATACGTCCATCTGGGCTTTTAGAACATAAAATCACAAGCTATCAAAAATTACAAGTACATAGCGATTCTAAACCATAAAGTAATGAACAATCTTTTACAAACGTTTAACAGTGACATAAAATAGAAAACCAAAACAATATTATAACACCAATCATTAATACTTCATTATCCAAACTACAATATTACATATGCAGGATTCATCAAAGTGCTGATACAGATGACGCTTTACTGTATAAATGGAGTCAGCAAATATATCAACAATGCCTCCGAACCTATTCATGCATTCTATTGGTTAATGAATGAGGCTGATAGTTGGTTGTGTAAGTGTTGCAGAAAAATGTTACAGTTTGTCTTGGGTTCCTCGTCGGTACATTTAATTTAATTATAATTATGAAGTATTACTATAAAACAAAAACCCTTTGAGCAGCGAGTTCTGGGGTTAAGAAATTTTCACAGTTTTTTACTTTGTCTTTGTCAACTGGCTTATATCATATATATTATATATATCATTTCTGAATACGAAAAATACATATTTTAGGAAGAAGGAAAAAAGCTTACTCTTCAGAGCAAAAACGACTAGTAAATATATTTTTTTGGCAAGCGACCGGCTATTAAACTTAAAAAAAAAATTATAATAATAATAAAAAATAAATAAAAAAATAAAAACTTAAAAGTAAAACCCCTAATTTTGCTATACAAAAGAAGTAAGTCGTCAATTATAAATCTTAGTTATAAGCCACTGGTAAAAATCTTAACTATTAGTTATTAGTTATAAGTATGAGTTGTAGGTTAACTAAATTAGTTGTGAAGCACCCTTGGATTGATTTTCTTAATCCATACATAATTATTATTATTATTATTCTTACAACTTTCTACTCACATGATGGGATTCTACTACCATGATTTTTGGAAAAAGTAACTCATCCTTCAACACTATTGCACCGTTCACTATCCGTTGTTCCTAGTACCGGGATTAACTCTTTCCCAGTGGCGGTTTTCTCTAAAGAGCGATTGTGCGGTGAACTTCCATCAAAAATATGAGAACATAAGACTAACGCGTATTATAATAGAAGCACATTATAAACAGCGCGCCGTTAAAATTACGCATTTAAAATCCATGGGACCGAAAACTACGGTCGAAGAGCAACGCAATATTCCCTGATTGGATTCGCATATATGGGCTCACGATCCCAAGCAAATACTTAATGGTAAAAAACCGAAACGACACAATCCCCCTGACGGTGATATTAAATAACTTAGGCCGAACTGTGTTGAAGTTTGTGCCCAGCGCTAACGAAAGAATGTTTCAAAACACGTGACATCGATCACTTTGCCGGCCAGATGAACTCTGCACAATAGGAGTGCAAGTTAAATTTTACTATTTTACTTTCTATAGTTGGTAGTAAATATTTGCAGGTTTTTATTTTATTGTTCCTCCATTTCTCTAACCGTTTGTTTTTAATGGCATTTGTGAATCTACTAGTAAAATAAATATATTACAATCCATTCTATTGTTTTCTTATTCAAAATTCATTCCTTTTTTTAGCTAACACGTTATATTCCTAAGTTAAGAATGTTTCAACAAACAGTTATTATAGTACCCCTCCCACCAACTTTATTTGCACATGTAACCGCCGCTGTATTCGATGATTCACCGAAGGACCACAAGTACATTTTGATGAAATATAATGATTTCCCTTAAATTTTTGATTGAACACCCAAAAACCACGAACCGCCACTGCTGTTAACGGTTAAAATAGTGAACCATTTTAGATTTAACTTCTCCTGAAAACAGCAATACGTCCTTCAAAACTATTTCGCCGTTCACTCTCCGTTGTTACTGGTACAAAGTTTGACTGTTTACCGTCCCGATAGCAAACCATCTCTGTAATGAAACTATCCTTCATTTTGCAAAATCGGCGCACTGCGCTCGAAACTATCTGTTATACAACTAACTGTAACCACGCTCTTGTGTATCTCTGTTACAAAGTGCACAGTGGCTAGAAATTCCGCGTATTACGGTCGTTACTAGAATTGTTGATTATTACAAAGCGTTTGCAGGCTCCGTCACACGGAACAATTTCGTCGCTGCTACTTAAGGCCATCCACCGGCTAAAATTCCAACGAAATCACTCGCTCCTTATGCAGGTAGCGACAAGGTTGAAAGTCCCGCTTAACATCGGCCGCATGTTTCGATTTACGGAAAAAAACCATCGCCAAAATGCTTGTTTTATTCTATTCTGTAAATCTCAGACATAAATATTAAAATGAGTTTGCGCTTTAAACATTTTTTTTATGTCTGATACTTTATTTTTTTCTAAGCTTATAAAAAAACACAACAAAAAAATTAACGATTATACAAAAGGTCAAGGTGTGTTCTACTTGCAGTATTTAATTGAATCGTCTACGATATTTCTAGGCCATCAAATTCTCAAACCGAAAACACATGATTTTGCATTACTTCCAATTGCATAGCATTAAAGAGTAGCGATGAAATCGCTTCGTGTGACAAGGTATTCGCTGCGATTAACTCAATCAGCAACTTTTAAATATTAAAACGGCGACTAGATTAGATCGTGTTCAATTCAGGTCGCGATAGATGCGAATTTAGCTCTTTGCCGCTACATGGTGGTACTGCCGCCTCGTCGGATATCTCAAATCGCTAGTCGCTTGTCGCCTTCTCAAGTTTTATCGGTATTCAATATAGAGTGTCATAGAAACTCTATTCTACCTACTTGCAGTTCCTCTTACGGAGTTTCAATATCACAGGGGCCTAAGCATGGATTCGGTAAGACCATAATCATATGCATTAGTGACACAAAGATCTATCTCGTACATACAGCTGTTTAAGAGACATGGTTGGGCTGTTGGGTATAAGTAAAAATAAATTTAGAAACACAAAGTCATATTCCCTGTTACTGTTTAGTGACATTAACAAACAAAAAAGTATAACTTTGTGATATTGAACAAAAATACTATTTATAATATTCTTTGCCAACTAGCTCTGCTTTAGAAAATAATGGTATTTTTTAGATTTGGTTAAAATTATGATATTGGTATTATTTCTCACTGTCCCTAAGTATAAAGTAATCAAGAGGAGCTTAGCCCGTTTACATGCTTGTAAATTATTGCTTTATAGTTAGGGACACGCAGGCATATCTAAAACAAAGTATATGGGTTCCTGTGATCTTCAACACCCATTGTAAAAAAACTGCCGATAAGTTGCGGATACATTCTCAATCATATTTTATAAATATATTTGTTTAATTACAAAAATCATAATGTATGGTGGACTTTAAATTAAATTAAAAACGACCAATTTATGTTGGAACACAAATTTGCCGTATAAAATTAATTCGACCAGAAAAATCGTTTTTTTTTTAAAATAAATATTCTGTTTTTACATTTTTTATTTGCGTAATCATATTTACATAGCAAATATGATAATTTTAAAAAATATATACGATTAACCCGAAAATAATTTCTTAATCATCTAAAATTACAATTTTTATTTTCATTGCCTATTCTTTGTTACGTAACACAATTAAATAAGAGATTCTAGTCGTTGGAAGAATAATACTTCTAGCAGCTAGTTAAATAAAGATACATCTAGCCGCTCGTCGGCGCTCCAACCAATAACGGAAAGTTTCCGCCGGCCATCATTATTATTGACCAATGCGACAAGGTACGGGACATTGCTTCCGGCCGCATTACGGCGTGGGCCCGCTAAGCGATGACCCGCCATTGCATTACCAATCCAGACACAGTGCCATCAGCTGCGTGCGGCATGTCTTGGGTACGTGGCCGCCCGTTATTGCATCAGTACTTTATAAACGCTTTGCTACCTCTGCATTGCTCATAAATATTAAAGCCAGTGCAATAACTCGCTGCGTCCTGTCTGCCATTGTACGTATAAAATCGAGAGTCCCTAGTTTGCACACCTTACACCAACGGAATTGTGCCTGCTGTCGCCGACCGCCATGTAAGCAGATTTGAATTTACCCTCTTGTATGTGCTGTTAATAATTGTGCCCTTGAATAACATGTCTGGTCGGAGATTCCTCAGAGAGAGATTATTAAGAAACAGGTTAGAGTAGGATTAGCCCCTAGATTCGAAACCCCGTATGTGATTACTTGTAAATGTTGTCCTGTAAATAAACCCTGACTAGAAAGCACACATCTCATCATTCGAGTAGTTAGTTACCTTCCCCCGACATAAGGCTGCGCCGGCTTTCAACTTTGAGATAGGAGATGGGATACCTTACCAGCTGAGCTAACCACGGTGGAACCTGAGATCAGCCCCACTTCTGGCCTCGATGTGAGTTAAGCTGCCTTCTTTTCACCAGCACTCTTTTCCCCCTTTCTTACCTTGTTACACTGTCGAGTCCATCTTTTCCCCCTTGTTACACTGACGCTCCCTCGTGGAGCTCCCCCTTGTTACACTGACGACCGGCGTAGATTTTGTCTTGTCATTTCTTCACCTTGTTACACTGTCGTCCCCGTGGGTGGTTCTTATCCCTAGAGCAATAACGTGGGGACCCATCCTCTTCACCTTGTTACAACTTCATGATTTAAAACAAAATAAATAAAATACTTCTCATCCATACTAGATATTTACTAAACCTTTAAATTTAAAAAATATATATCATTCAGTTTGGATAGGTATTTTGGCCTCAAATCCAAAATTATGAAACCGGCAGAGCAGCCGTTCCTCCTAAGAGTGCCCGCTCACTTTCATAGACAGTAAAATGACATCAGAGTAGAAGTTTTCGTTGTCAAATTAACATAGAAGAGTTAATATTATATTTATTGTTAATACGCACCATTCCTATTGTATCAAACGTATCTAGAGTGAATCAATTTAAACAGATAAAACATATTTCTGTATAACCAAATATAAATTGTTTCACAACACGTGTAAATAACCAAGTCAAGATTGTACTACAAAATGCAATACCAAACGAGCCAATGGCTAATATTTCACCGTAAACAAGTCAAAATTACACCACACAATGCAATGATTTCACAACAGCTGCAAATAATGTTGCCAGCGCCCTATAAAAATTGTAGTTACATAAGCACGTGCTCTCTTTCCAATCTATCCCTCGAACGAGTAACACTTCCACCGAGACGCTGCCTCACCTTAGCTACCTCGAGCAGACAAAGAACAGGCTCTACACTTAGCAACAGCTGACGTCACCCAAAGTGACCGGCGACCGGTCCGGCCCCGAAATCCATCCCCGGATATGCCGAAAAACCTCTACCAGACGCTGCTGTAACATCCTGCTATTGTTCGACTTTATCTCAGTATTCGTGGGTGAATCTGATGGATGAAGAGTGGGAAGATTTGGATATAAAGCATGATACTGGAAATAAAACCCTATTCACATTTAAACATAGTATTTATTGGCTCTAAAAAACCCCGACAACATTTTAGAGAAAAGATAAGAGTAGAGAGGAGTATTAATTCAAAATTAAACGGTTTAAATGATAAATGATTCTTCTCCTCAGCATCAGGCAAGGCCGCTCCAGTCCTGATGTTCACCGATTCCCACGATCATCTTCAGTGAAGTCTATGACGATACTTCGAAAGCGCCATCCGCTACAGCATCTCCCGTAGGGTTCAGTCAATAATATGTGAGGATGCTACCTTAGGTCCTGTTTAGTCGTCGATATGGCTACCGACTCTCATGTCCGTTCATCCTCAGCAGGGATTTTCTCTAACGCACCAGGCACGCGCGGTTGGGGTTCATAACCTTACAATTTGGCCATCAGTAAACTAAAAACATATCAAACAGAAAAGAAAAACTAACCCATAATCACTCCTTTCAATCACGTCGAGCTCTACGGCCCGTGTCAGGTTAGGTCTGACGCCATCTTGTCTTGCCTCTCTTCCGTCGGATGTCTCCCATAGACATTTCCTCAAATCTCTTCCGTAGACAATAGAAGTGATGCCTTTATAAGCGGGGTCAGTATTTACGTTACACTGCTTTACCTTGAAACTCGACTTCCATCATTTATCTCTACTCTACCCGGACCCGCTCTCCTCGCCAGGCGAGAGATCTCCACTCTACCCGGACCTGCTCTCCTCACTCAAGAAAACTTCAACTTATACTCTTCTTTCTTGTGCGGGCTATACAAGTTATCGTACAATTATAATTCTGTAATAAATAATTATATTGTACAAAGGTATATGCTAAAAATAAGGTGTTTGCATGACTTTTTCTAATGCCGCGAAAGTACATTCGTTTTGTACACTTGACGTTTCTCTTCCGTGAAAAACGAGCCAAAACGTAGTTTGATAAATAAGTTACATTCTCCTCAATTTTAATTAACATACAAAATATTTTTTGACCATCGAAATGGGTTAAATAAATCTTTGTCATTCAATATTTTGATATTAAATAATTTTGTTGACACTTTTTATAAGTAGTGCTTTTCTGAGCTGAGCTTAGTCCAATTGAATCGATCTCCTAACTTGTTCATAAATATGATCGTTACTTCATCGAGAATGCGTTGGGAAGAGTGAAGTTGTGCATTTGAGTAGTGTTGAGGCAAAATTTCATCTCAACAGTTGCTCAGTAGCATTGGAAACAACGGAAGTTAGGGTATGAAATTTAAGAAGTCTTTTAAAAAAAATTGGATGTTATTTCAACGTACTGTTATTATTCTCCAGGTGATGTGCGTCCAGTACTGGCCACCCTCCAAAGATAAGGACGAGAACTACGGAGGCATCCACATAGGAGTGGCGCAAGAAGAGGAGTTGGCCAACTTCCACATCAGAACCTTCCGCCTATACAAGAAGGACGCCGAAGGAGTGAGTATACTATGTTCATGTTCATAAAATACTACATCTAACAAAATATCCTAAAAATTGGATGTAAAGGGTGAACGAAAAATTATTCGCCCTCCCAGGTGGCGCTAAAATAAAGATTTTTTGAAAAAACTCTTTTAGCAATTAATGGTTTTAAATATTGAAATTAATTGTTTATCGGCGGATGCACGTGCGGAATATGAAAAGGAGTAAATTGCTAATGTAACTTTATATCGTCCAAGAAGACCTGAACCGCAGTGAAGCAAAAAGTCTTTAAGCCTAAGGATAAGGACAATACCTCATCCTTAAAAAAAACTGGAATCAGACCCCTGGTCGCACTATACAAAGCCAAAACCATTTCTATCAACGTTTAATTCCGAATAATGATTTTCCTCTTAAATATTCGTGAGATGAAAATCATCATAAATCTGTTTAATCATACCGTATGCAATCGCTATATGACCGTGGATCACGGTAAACATTCTTGCCGTATTTTGTTAATTACGACAGGTACAACTACTGGTTTGAATTATTGTTGTTAATTTGGGGCGAACATAATTTTGCTGGCATTTTGAGCTGCTATTTGCAATGAAATTACTTATCACTACAGCATTTGTACTCTAAAGCAGCGTATTCCTGTTCGTTTGTCTCCATTTTCATTGTTTGCCGTAGACGCTTTAGCCCCAACAAAGGGTGTAATGCCCCCTGCCTACCCGCGGGGAGCATGTATGAATTTAACCATTGATGTAGAATACTCTAGCATACCCCACCTTTTTAATGTTTATGTTCATTTATTCATTTCATCAAAAGCAATTAATTACAAAATTTTGAAAAAAGGAGTCCTCACGGGTTACCCCGTTCTAACGTCACATTGTACATGATTTTGTATAGGAATTATAAATTAGGTAAAGATTTTTTGTTTGTAACTATCTCAAGTGAATTCAAATGCAAATATTACATGCAGGCATAGTTAACAGGTAAGCAATATAAAAAAAATATTACAAGAGGAAAATTATACCTATAAAGCAATAAAGGAACAAAAACCCTTAAATTTAGAAAAAAAACATAACGTGAGCGTCAATCTTTATTAGGTTACAACATTGTATAATTTTTTTTGTTCATGTCATGGTTTTTTATTTTTCAAGAAGTGACGAAACATTTAAAGTTACTATCTCGAAATTTACAAGTTCTTACAAATAGAACGGCGTATTTGCGCATCACTCTCTTCACCGCATAATGGTAGTTTTAAATAATACCTGACTGTACCAGACGTGTTGAAACTTATTGTTCGATCGTCGAAGTTCGAAAATTGTCAGAATCCGACTAGGTAAAATATCGTGTTGCCAGCTCCCTTTCATTCTTATCATTAGCATTATTATCTATTGGTATTTGCTTTATATTTCATGTTCTTTAATTTACAAACTGTTTCTTATAATTTAGTTGAAATTGAACGTGTAAATCTCCTCAAAGCGGCATAATAAACCTGTTGAATAATGGCGTAATGAGGAGATGTTTTTACATAATAATTTGTTTTAACCTTTTCATGTTTATTGCTCCCTACGACCAGATAACGAAGCCACAAAGCGCTATGTTATCTGGACGTGGGAAAACATTGACAGCAGTAAACACAGCTAGAATTAACCCGATCACTACACAAAACCTTTTTAATTTTTTCATGTAATATCATGTTAAAATGTATTTTAAATGTCGAAATTCAGGCGTCCGCCGACCTTGAAGAATTCGGCCAAATGAGTGCTCGACAGTTTTACGCACATTATATACGCTGCGTGCCAGTTTGGCAAGCGCGTCCCCCCCGCGGCAAGGAGAGGGGTAAAATGCTTGTCGCATTCGAGAAATCAAATAAATAGGCCAACTTCGAAAAATAAAGCAGTCATAACTTATATCACAACTCGTGAGCAGCAAAACAAAAGTCTTTTCTTCGCCTTCACCCTCTCCATCATTTGCTGCCTCGCTGACACCCCCCGCTGAAGCAGTCCTGGGCCTACGTCCTCGAGACAAGAGGACGTCACTGCAAGGCCAGGACCCGGCAGAGGAGTGGCCCACCTAGTTCCCCTCACATAGACCACTGGATGCGTGAAGACCAGCACCATCCACCTACCCTACAACCCTACATCGGAAGAAAGTGGCTCTAGATCTAGCACCTACAAAAATTTACAGTCTTGTAACGACACTAGTCGTTTACACTGACCATTAATGTCAATTGCGTCTTGTGATTACTGTAGAGAAAAATTTGTTCATGTATACATCATCCTCATAATCGGTTCGAGCAGCATTATATTCTTCCTTACCGTGTCCATAATCCATATATTAATACTTCTTTTGAAGCCAATTAATATTCTTATGGTTTTTAATGCTAGAGAGAGGATTTTAAATAATTTTATTGAGAAATATTGCCAATTTATTTGTCCAAAAGTCATTTTAGTTGTAGTTGGTGGAAATGTATGTTGTAATAAGGATCTTTATAAATCGACCCCAATTTGTATGTGAATATTGGTTTTTGAATGCGTAAATTAAAATATCTTTTGAACATAATTGTTTCAGAGTCAATCAATTCAGGATATTAAAAACACAGTCTCTGGTAGTTTTGATGGGGACTCTAAGTATATTCAATGTTTAATTATTCATTATTTTTATTGAGATTTAAAAACCTCATCGTAATATTTAATCATTGAAGAAAATAATATTAGCATAACCTAAACGAAAGATGAAACCGGAAAAAAAAACAGAAAATAAAAATATTTCAATCGCATCTGGGACTCGAACCCAGGAAATATTAATCCGAGATACTGTTTAGTTTGCAATTGCGTTCGTAAAGGACTTTGTAAACATCATAAAGGTAGCTGCCAATAATATGAGATTAAAAATGGAAAATAGTATTAACAAATTTTGAATTTGAGATATGATATCGATGAAGATGACATAAATTGAGCTGGTCTCATTAGCTAAGTTGGTTAAGCGGTTGCCCCGGATAGGCAGAGGTCCTGGGTTCGAGGTCCAGATGCGACTGAAATCTTTTTTTTCTGTTGTTTTTTCCGGTATCATCTTTCATTTAGGTTATGTTAATATTATTTTCTTCAAACTCTTTTCAAAATGAAATGAAAATATGAGGACTTGTTTTATACTGGAATCGGAATTTTATAACGAACTTCCCCGTCCGGAAAGACCATATTGTAGATGAGATTGGCCTAAGGCGTATTAAATTTTAATATATTGTTATTAATCTAAAACGTTTCTTATTGTTTTAAAAAAATGGGTTCGTTTCTTTAATTTGTTGATTACATTTTCAGCTTGGAAATGCCAATTTAATTTTTAATCAATTATTATTCCTAGGAATTTTATTATTTAATTTGTATATTACCTTAAGTATTAAAAATTATTCTATAGCACTCATCTAGTGTATTCTACCCCAAAGCTATTTGTAAGTGTTTCTATTTACAGGACAGAAATTGCTCTATTCTTCTGTGGCGTGGTGGTAGTAAATATCCCGCGTCCCTGGATTTCCCTGGGGTCTCTAAGAGACCCAGTTTTAAAAATAAGGGTTCACTCTACTGGAAATTTCTTTCTGATGTCACTGCAGGGACTTTATTTCAGATTTTGATGAAGGGGACATTTATGGGGGAACTGACAGAAAAAAACATGGAATTGGGTGATTATCGCATAAGTTAAATTTATTAGAGCATTTCAATGAAACCTCATTCAATTGAAGCAATCTATGCAATAAGTCCTCCATTGACTGTCTTAGTGAAACTTCAAGCGATTGACAAAGAGACTCCATTGAAACTTGAGTTTGTTAAGTTAGTCTGTCGGAAGCCGGCCTTTCTTCCATTGCCAAGGTACTACAGTAGTTTACATATCGATACCATGAAGTGCGACGTTCTCCTACACTACGTCTTCCATTGCTCATCCCCTGAAATTTCCATTTAGTTATCTTGCATTTGTTGCTTAAAAATAATTTAATTTTAATTTTAATTATAATTTTCATAAAATCAACTAATGAGGAGTTAAAATCTGTTTGGATTTGTTTTTACACCACATGTATTTTTGCTGAGTACATTATTATGAATATATTGATGGATTTTTTGTACATATACGTGGGGTTCAATAACATACAATGGAATGAATCAACAAATATTAAATTACCGATCTCCGCTTTTTAGAAATATGTCAAGTTGTAGCACTTGATTTGATGAAAGGGAGATTTAACGCAATTGGTAAAATGACATTCTCAGTGATAGGAATGGAAAATAAAATATCTTAAAAAATAAATGAATGACTGAAATCAATGCATGTTCATATTTTTTTAAATAAAAGTAATAAGAAGAAAAATGTGTTCAATACAGTTGGATAAAATTCAATATAAATCACAATTTTAAAAATGATTGTATAAACAGTTCCAATTCCCCAGAGCCAGTTGTATTGGCATAGTCCTACTTGGATTATAAATTCCCCAATTGAGATGTTGTGAGATTGTAGAAAGAGGTGAAGGAAAGGCGATGAGAAGGGGGAAACATTGGCTATTCCTATTTGGTAACTAAAAATGTCTAAAGACAACAAGAGATATTAAATAAAACAACCCATAGGTTCAATCAATGCAATGTAACCTGTGTCCCGGAAGGTAATAAACCTACCCGAAGATACCTATATTCAAATACTATATTATAGCTGTTCCTGTCAACAATCAATAATAAGTCATGAATTTGCAATATTACATAGAGCCAATGGCGTTCAGATGCCATAAATACCATAGACGTACTGAAAATTTTGCCAGTCTGAAAATGACTGTTGAAGGGAATCCGGTACAGTCTAAAATAAATCAGAAAACTTAAGTTACAAGGATTTTTAATCAATATTCACGTAAGTCTGAAAAAAATTTAGGCAAAGCATCGATTTTAAACAGTGACCTTTTACCAGGACGACACTGGGAGCATCTACTAATCTGACGGTCTCCGTGGTTGAGTGGTTACGATCCTTGACTACGAAATATGAGGTCGCGGGTTCAAATCCCTTTTTATTTAATTAAAATGTGTTATTTCACAATTTATTCACTAAAAATAATATGTAGTATATTTGCGGCACGTTCCAGAGTGGCAGATACTGTCAGTATCGCTCTAGTGGAAGACCACCATTCAGAAACGAAACGTTGCTTGAAATGGCTTTAGCCTTCTCCCTCACCTTCCTTCTTCCCCACCTCCTTCCCCGCCTCGATACCTTCAGCCTCACAACATACTCCAATTTGGGATGCCATAGTATCACTTCTCCAGACGGTTGGGAGCAGTTGTGCTCTCGTGTGGTAATCAAATAAAAAAGGTATGATATGAAGAATATAGATAAATATGAAAATCATAAAAACTTTTATTAAATCCATTTAAACAACAACAAAAAATTATACACTGACTGCATTATATAATTTTTTAAATTTAAGATTTCTTTTATTCGAAGATCCGTATTCAATGGAACACATAAAACCCGATTGAAATGATGATCAACAATCTACAGACGCATTCTATTGCCTGCTTTCGACTTATCTTCATTTCATTGCGAACATTGACACGCCTTTACATCTGGAGAGCCATTCCCGAAATATTATGATAAAAGGGTTTTATTGGCAATTACGGTGGATGACGTATAAAAACCCCTTTGCTAGAGATAAGTCCCTTTTCCGCCGATACCGAGACCGTTCCCTTCCGTATTAAGTGACGACCGGACCTAGACTTGAACAAATTGTCTCCTATGAATCTGCAACCTTTTCGTCACTATTGCGAAAGAAGTAATGGAGATATAATAAAATAGGTGTAAAATAGCTGAATCCTAAAAAAAAGGTTTTACCGACGAAAGTAGGAAGAATTCATGTTGCCAGGTTATTCGTAACCTAGAGGCCTATACTGGTTCTTTACACTTTTCCTTGGGCTTAAAGACTTAACTGCGGTTCCGGTCAGCTGTCATTCGGCGAATGACATTCATTAAAAATATGAAAATTTGTGTGGTTTTAACAAGAGAAAAACTTAATATTAAATAAGTTACCAAATACGTAATTTTTAAGATAATAGGGTAATAATAATTATTATGTGGTAATATTGCAGATGTTGAATTTTTCGGCACGGTAAACAAAACAATGCACAACGGCAGGCGGCGGTATTGATATACCGCCATATTTGTAGCAAGGCGAAAAATATCACTTTTAGAAGTCGAATAAAAAGGTCATTACTATCTGGTGAAGTTTTAATTCTACATAAAATGTCATTACTATCTAGTGAAGTTGTAATTTTACATAAAATGTCATTACTATCTAGTGAAGTTGTAATTCTACATTAAATGACGTTTCTATTCTATTTAAAAATTAAATAAACATTATTATTTTTATAAACAATAATTATTAATCTAAAACACTCGTCCAAATTGAAAAAACCTTCCGAGCAAAGATAAATGTCGCCGGCAGGACTCGAACCCGCACCCTTCTAATGTCCGGTCATCAGATGCCTCTCACTACTGAGCTTTCATGTCGTGGCTTCATCGCAAACCCATGTTAATCAATATATAATAGTGTTCCATTCACAATTACTGTTTTTATTATATTAGAAGAGTGGGGTTCGAGTCCTGCCGGCGACATTTATCTTTGCTCGGAAGGTTTTTTCTAATTTGGATGAGTGTTTTAGATTAATAATTATTGTTTATAAAAATAATAATTGCTACCCTTTGCGCTATGCACAAAAATCTTGTCTTAAGTTTTTAAGAACTTTAGTTTATCAATTAATAAATAAACATTGATTAAAATGCCTTATAATATAATGTAATTGTTTTTAAAAGTTTAGATTAAAAACCTTGTGTCACTTGTAGATATTTTATCAATTTGTGTTTTCAAATAATCTCTTAACAATTAATTTAGGATGTTTTTAATATGTCTCTCCAGAATTCCACAGTCTTTAAGCTGATGAAAAATGATAAGGAATTTTCCTTAAAAAGAACCAAAATTAGCCTCCTGGGAATTTGTTTGTATTTCATTTAAAAGGGAGAGTTAAAAAGAGTGGATTTAGTTTGAGGGTTTAAAATTCGTACGATTAAATGAATTATTATGAAAATTTGTATTGTTTTTATAAGCATTTTGTGCGTATTTTCCCAACAGAAAGTGATAGAAGAGCGCTTCATCCTCCAGTTCCACTACACGCAGTGGCACTCCCACACCTGCCCCTTCTCAAACGCCATCCTGGAGTTCCGAAGACGGGTCCGCGCCGTGGTGGGCCACCGACTGATGAGCACCACGGACGCGGGGCCCATGGTCGTGCACTGCAAGTAAGTCAACAGCCACATTAAATATCTAACACAATCCAACCTACCATAATGAAACTCAACCGAACCTTCGACGGCCTCCATGGTCAAGGAGTAAGGCTCTCGACTACGAATCCGAAGGTCGCAGGTTCAAATCCCGGCATGCGCGAGTAAATTTTATTTAATTAATTTGTACTGTTTCACACTTAATTCATTTAAAAATAATATATAGCATATTTTCGCACGTTCCAGAGTGGAAGATACTATACTCTTAGTATCGCCCTGGTGAAAGACCGCCATTCAGAATTAAAAGGTTGCTTGAAATGGCTTTGAGCCGTGTCTAGTGACCAGATCTGAATAGCCAGGTATTTTTCCCACCTTCCTCTTTCCCTTCTTCTTCCCCTCTCCAATGCCTTCAGCCTCACAAAATTCCCCAATTTGCGATGCCATAGTCTCACTGGCTCCAGACGGTTGGGAGCAGTTGGGACTCTTGCGCGGTATTCATATTAAAAAAAAACCTAATCTAACTCGACGATGAAACAAAGCAAGACAGCAAACATGTGTTAGGTTAGGTTAGGTTAATTTGTCCAATCTTCGAAAGAGAATAATTTCAAATTACAATGCCAACTAAAGAAGAAAGGAATGTGTGAAGAAAACAAGGCGAAATCTATGAAAATAAATAATTAGTAGATAGTTTATAAAAACTTCATGGATGTTTTTGTTTATTCTACAAAACAGAATGAGGATTGAAATTACATGTACCACTAGACGAACTGGGGAAGTGACTTCAATACTTGTTTCACATTTCATACTTACACGTGTACACCTCAGCAAAGGTTCTTCTAGTGAAGTGTTTGGTAAACATATAATTTTCAATTCACAATTTCACCTTCTTAGAGCTACCTTTCACTCCACATTAAAAAAAAATATTAAACACACCGCTATTACGCTTTAAAACATTTTGTGATGCTGCTGTAAAATCCACGGATACGAATTTAAAAAATGTACATAAATACAAACGGAAATCAAGGGAAAATGCTCAAAATCTGAACAATCTAACCTAACCCAACTTAATATACCCCAACCTTTTCTTTGACGGGACCAAAAACTCCCCTCAACAATCGTGGCGGGCCATAGTCAAAGCATAATCCTTAAAATATTTTGATTGTAGCATACAAGAGAAACGTGGCAGACACTGATGAGATAAAACGATGGAAGTTTATTCTGGGCGTGACCGGAGTGAATGTCAATTTTTCCTTTACTTTATTCATTACCAACTTTTTAGAATATCGAAAACATTTCTTGAACCGAGGATCATAGGCCTTTTTTATGCCTTGTGATGGCACATATATACGTACAGACTAACTATAAGTCAATATCCGATATAATATTCGTATCCATAAATTGAAAAAATGCACCCGTAAATTGCTTAGCTAGGCTAGACGGTTAGTGCTTACCTAAAGCCAATTATAGAAAAAGTTTAACAAATTCACGCATCGGTGTGCAAGTGCGTCTGTAAATATCTAAGAGTGTAAAAAATAAATAAAAATTGTTAATATCTATTAAAAACTTCTTAAGGTCTTTTTATATATATTTTCCAGTCCTAAAAATTATAAGTATTTCAAATAAATGCCAACTCTTCTTGTGCCACCAATTTTCTAATAAATGTAACATCAATAGAAAGGAGGATAAATAGTAACTGTAAAAATATCATCTCTATACATAAATTTTCTAACAAAACTGTGTTCATCTGAAGCGACCTTCCAGTTAAATATGTTTTTCTGTATCTGTTTTTGTACATAATTAGATATAAAATAGGAAGTAATATTTGTCCAAATCATCCAATTATTATTATCATCATTATTATTACAATATTTCTGAAAAGGAGTATTGAACCTCGTGCTACGCTGGATAGAAATAAAAAGAAATTACCGAAATGTAATACATTTTTTTACAATTTTATCTCCGGATTTTTATTCACTACCCTTACCAGCCTAATCCCCTCACTGTACTGAAAATCCAGATCCTTCTTTAAATCCCTTAAAAATACTGATATTTTTAAAGAACTTTTCTTTGATACAGATATACAGTTGAAGAAATATTACTCCATTTATGTTATTCATGGCTACAATCAAAATGTACCTAATAATTAACAACGACAAAGAGACAAACGTGCCCACGTAAATCCCTGCTTCCGCTTTTGTTTCCTCCCCATTGTCTATTGTCCCCCCCCCCCCACCTTTCCCCAAAAGACTCCTCTTTAGATTTTAGATTCGTAACTCTCTTAGGTGGATCTTTATCACATTTCATTTAATCTCTGCGAAGCACACTCCAAAATCTCTCCCTGGCAGAAACAATCTTCAAAACTTCCTTCAGAGAGAAAAACTGCCTTGGTACTGAAATATCTGCTTAAATTCTCTTTAAGCTTTTCGGACTCACGGAATATTGTAGTATTTAAAAGTTTTTTCTCTCTTTTTATAAAATCGGCCGTTCGTTTCATTCTATTTTTATTCCATTGTATGATGCTAAAAGACTGGATGGCACAGCTGACATGATATTCACGATTGGAATGAATATTATTCATATTTTTGTAAAACTGCCTGTAATGCAAGGGGAACGACCGGTTAGTAGCGGAGTGGTCCAACGCATCAGGTTCCCTCCCACCCAGTCGTCGCGGGATCAATACTCTGCTAAATAAGTTATCCATCACTGCAGATCCATTTTATTCCTCTTAGAAAGGTAGAGTTAGAAAAATAAAATATTATCACGTTATTCGTAACCTGTGGAAGTTTGTCAAGAGTCCCAACTGCCGGGAGCCAGTGGGACTATGGCATCCCCAATTGGTATGTGTTGCAAGGCTGAAAGAAGTGAGGAGGGTAAGAAAATGGGAAGATGAAGGTTGGGAAATACCCGGCTATTCATATATGGTGTAGTCAATAAACAGGGTTACAGCCATTTCAAGCGACGTTTGAATTCGAAACGGTGGTATCTCACTGGGGCGATACTGAAAGTATCTACCAATTAATATGTATATTGTCGGTATCGTCACCCGACTGGAAAACGTTGTAAAGAGGGTCAAGAAGAGATTTGTTAATGCGGTTTTAAATAAGGACTAGATTAAATAGCGGTAGGATAATTCCAGTAGCCAGTCTCCCATACATATTACGCCATTTAATAAAATAACGAGTTTGAGAAAGGACTCATTCTCATACTGTCAACATCAACTGTAAGCGGAATTCCGCTCTTATCCACCGAGAGTTAAAAAAATTATATGTTCATTGATAATACGACACAAGCAATATTCTGCGCTTAATGTGATGGTAGTGGTCGATTTTTAAATATTGTCAGATTATTCATAACCCGGGAATGTTTATCTTTCTTTAAGAAAAAAAAATTAAAATGGAAACGACGACAATAGATTCAAAGAATTGTTTATAAGTTTTATAAAAAATTATAATAAATAAATCCGTAATTATGGCAGCTTTCTTAACTACCTTACATATTAAGACGGTTAACTTTAAAATTGGTGGTATCGCTAGTTTAGATTTCATTGTTTCAAAAAGTACTTTGATTTAAAAAACAGTTCGCTCGTTCGTTCGTTAGTTCCCCCTTCGACCGCCTATAAAGTTAACCATTTCAAGCTGTTTCCCGGTTTGTTATTACCTATTTTTCTCAAATTTAGGGATGAGGCTTAGACGTCATAATAAAATCCATAATTGTTTTCTCCGCCTCCAACATAACCAAAAATTCCGATTCGCAAAGTTTATAAAATGGACAAAAAACAAACTTAACAAAATGACAAACAAAATAACATCCATACGAATTAATATGGTTCCATCTAATCTAAGACTGGCATTAATTTAATTCTGCCTTCGGTGCCAAGGCAGCTGGTATTTCGGTTCTGGCAGACTTAAGTGTGAACCATTTTACGCCTATTTAATTAGGTTTACTTCTCATCCCCACGTGTTTCCCATCCCATAGTATTCTCATTCCCTAATCCGAGTTTTGGGACTTTATTCGTTTTCTAAAATGCTCTTCCACTTTTCGTTGTAACACAAACATCCAATGTCAACAATTTGCAAATAAATAAATTAAAAATTAATATTAATTACATACAATGGAAACTTGTACCCGCTAACCACTGCGAGTAGCTTTTCAGCGGGAGTTTAGTTCAACAATATTATATACTATAACAATGAATAACAATCATCATACAAATCTAGCGGAATAATAGAACAATGTAGGTGCATGCATGTTGTGATCAATGTACACAAGTTGGAAAAAATATTTTAAAATATGTGAAAACACCATAACAGTTTTGTTATAGAGATACTGGACTCAAATTACATAATATCGATTTTAATAATATTATAAAAAATATCGAAATATCAGCAACTGGTGGAAGTAACTGGCGGTTCGATATAAATATATTAACCCTAAATACCAAAAAAACGTATCATATGCCTTATAACTTGGCAGAAAATATCATAAATATCAATGTTGCTATCAAAGTTCATAACAGATACTGCCTACTAGGAAATTCAAGTTGCGAATTAAAATCTATTGATTTATGTATTAAATCAAACATAAAAAATCTCGAAATTATAATCTCAAATAAATTCAACTATGGACAGAATCAGAAAATTAATTTTCATATTTTTTAGAACAGAAATTATTAAAAGATATTTACTTTGCATTAGCCCATTCGGCGTTACAATACGGGATGGTTTGCTGGGGGTTCTAATAAATCGTCATTATTACCACTTGAAACAGTACAAAGGGCACTTATAAAAAGTATACTTAAAAACCGACTTACGAAAGTAAAACTCTTTTCAATCCCACCTATATCAAATACATATATCATTACTTCAAATGCATATATATCCAAACACATATCAGTAACAATATATACTTAGCAGTAAATACTAATGTTAGGAATAACACCATAGAAAGTCTTACAGCACCACTGTTACGGACAACAGCAGCCCAACATCATTTTGTATATAAAAATACAAAATTATTCAATGACCTCCCAACGGACGGACATAAGGACAGAGACAAATTACGAAATATTCAAGAAAAAACGTTAATTTTTTTAAAAATACGCATCCTAATTAACAAATTATATATTTTATTTATTATATGTTTAAATGGATATAATGTATACTGTTTTTTTTATTTCTCTTTTTTACATTTTTTTTCACTATCTGTAAAACACTAATTATTTACATACGTATGTCATTTAAAAAAAATTTAATGTTTTCGTGATTCATTTATTTCTCTATTTAACTTATTTGTTTTCATTATACAGTTTCACTAAATCCTTAAAACACTAATTATTTTTATACTTTTGAAAATTTTGATATTGTTATTCATGTTTCTGTGTACTTAACTTTCCTTAGTTGAAATATTTTGTGTTTCTTTTATGTACGTATGTTTGCACCATGCAGTTTTTTTTATATTAACCATCACTCCTTACTTAAGTATCTCCAACAGCTTACATTAGGAAAGAATATGTATTGTACAAAATTGAAATTGCACAAATCTTTAAAATGAGCAATAAACTAGTACTACCGAATAAATTATAAAAAATAAAAATAAATTTCAGTTCCGCATAGTTGCTTCGGTCTACGGGGGAAGATTTCCCTGGCGATAGTCAACCCCCGATAGGAGAAAACACCAAAAAAATATATGAAGACGAAATTTAAATCACTTCGTGTCACTATCTATGATGACCTATACATATCTGAGCCCGGAGGTTGTGGGTACACACCCCGGTGCGAATAAACAAATTTGTATAAGGCCCGGTATTTCTGTATACGAGAGAAATGAATGGGTTTTATGACGAACTTAGCACATAATTCGTATATGTATGGATCGTAAACATAGATATCATCAATATTACACGTTTTGTTGATGATTTTAATAGAGGAACGTATTTATTTGCAAAACCAAACTGTCATCGCGATGTTTCAAAATCCCCCACACCAATCGGCATAGTGCCACAATACGAGGAACCGACTGTTTTAGATAGAACTTCATATTTTATCAATTAATATCATGAAAGACAATGATATCAAAAAAGTAGTTTATCGGGACTTTGTGCATTGTGTTTTTTCTTTTATGAAATACTTATAAAAAAAAAATTAAAAATCGTTTGCTCGATGAATCATTATGATAAAGTCCAAAGTAATTAAAGTAGGGATTTACGAATTTACGTAAATTTAGGCGAAACGAAAGAATGCAATTATTCACGTAATTACTGTAAAATTCTCAGATGTATCACTACCACCGGAACTAGGTCGAAGTACTGTTTGCGGCTAGCAAGGATTAAACACCCGAATCAGAATGCTCAAATTTTAACAAGGATTCACGTTAATTATCTCTCTTAGCAAGAATAAAGAGAAATTTAAATGCCGAGCCTAAGTATGTTTGCACCACATTCCAAATAAGGATCCTCACATTATCCCTTTGCTGAGAAACCACTAACAGAATCGATCGGTGCGTCGCTTGAAATAGCTTTAGCTGTATTTAGTTACAGGATCTGAGCATTCAGGCGATTTACAACCTTCCCCTTCCCTTAGCCGCCCCCTCTCTACTCCGTCAATCGGAGTACACTTATATATTAGAAATGTCTTTGTCCTTCTGGCTCCGGACTGTAAACAATTTAACCGGTGAAATTCGATTCGTTAATGAAATAATGAAATATATTATAATTTTTTTTATCAGATATACTAATAGTAATAATCGCTATCGTTATTTTTTCTTCAAAATAAGAATAAGGGTTTTGATGGGTAGTTGTGTTTATTTTTAGATGGGTTTTAAAAACATCGGGAAATTTTCTTATGTCTTTTTTACTTATTTCCAAAGCCTTCTTAAATCGGAAGCTGAGTACGAGATTATTCTTGCGATCACGCACGTCGCAATTACTATAATGCTTTTATTTTGACAGTCCGTATAAGGCACTGGGGGATCATGCACACAATACACGGTTCTCTCAAAATATAGGAATGATAGTGCCAATATTTCAAAATAAATATGGTCAACGAACCCTTGAATATATTGTACCCTTTATATTCAACAAGTTGCCATTCGAATTTAAAAAACAATTGCTCTCTGACGTAATTCTCACTGATGTTAAAGTGTTGGCTTTTAGAAAGTTACCTTGTGTATTGATGGTAAAAAATGTGACGGTCTTCTTAATTGTATTGCTCTTTCTTACATTGTCTATTGAACAAATATGATGGTCTCCTTGATTTTACATCTCCTTGATAGCTGCGGGTATCTTTAAAATTATTCAAGTGCTACTATTATATTAAGTCTATCCTCACTGTAATAAAACTGTACTACTGTTTTTTTTATTTTATATATTTCTTAATTTGTTTAATATTTGCTGATATTTGATATTTTTATATAAATCGATATTATGTCATTGGAGTCTAGTATTAGTATCTCTATAACAAAAGTGTTACTGCTTTCATTTTTATTTCCAACTTACGTACATTGATCACAACGTGGATGCATCTATATTGTTCTATTGTAATTGCGCTACATTTGTATGATGATTGTTATTTATTGTTGTATTATATATTAATATTGAACTAAACTCATGCTGATAAGCTACAAGTTGCCATTGTATGTAATTAATATTATACAATAAAAAATATATTATTTCCAAGAAAAAACAACATGGTTCAAATTTACCTTTCTCTGTCTTCCCACGAAGAATAGAAATATCTCATCTTATTCTCCTCGTCCTATTCTGAGCAGGAGCCCATCACTTCGACAAGGCGCATCCAGGCATCCGTATCCTAGGCTACTGAAACTGAAACCTATCCCGATGGATGTGTGAGGGCGGGAATGTATTTGAACAAATTCCCCACCCTTCTAAAGTGAAAACCCACGAGCTAATATAATGAATGTACGAACTGCGCACATTGTTCCCGCCATTCCAACTGCCAGCTTTTTCTCTGCGTACAGCAGTGTAATATGTGAGCGAGAGTAGAACTTCATTAGCGATAGAACAAAATAAGGTGTTCCTGAAACGAAATGGACTTCGTGGCCGAGCATTTTCAAACCCAGAAATTCCGTGTCTAGCATTTTTTTCTTATAAAAATGAGAAAAACGTTTAATTTATTGCCCTCTGAAATTCAGCCTTGGGATTAATTACTTCTAATCTAGCACTAAAATATTTATAAACGCGATATTCTGAAATTCTATTTCTTTTAATGGTATTTGGAAAACGATTTATTGTAAGTACCAACTCTGTTCTGGTAAACTCAGTAGATTCACATATAGGTATAATTTTTCTCTCTTGTAAATCATTTTTGATGTATTTTTACGGTAATTTTTGTGTTGTATCTGTATATTTCAAGCCTTTACATTTTGTTTATATTATTTTACTTTGTTTTATACACATTATTTATCGTACTTGAGGTGAACCTTCACAAAACTGCGCTATAGAAATTTACTCTTATTATTATTATTATTTTGTTTTATATTTTAACAAGTTTTCATATACTTGAATATGAAACCTTGTTAATGTAAAACGAAATATGTACCGATTAACAGTCCCAAAATGAGTTTCATTGATAACTCATGGGAGTAAAACATCGTTGTACATTTTATTTGAAAACTATATTTGAAAATTTAATAATTGTAGTATCTGATACTCACTTTAAAAAGTACAAGTTTTTTGTTTTTTTATTGAAAAACTTTAATCGACATAGTGTAATTGTTAGAAGCATTGTATGTATGTTCAAACTGTTCGGTGTCCATCTGGATGCTGATTTTTCCGTTAAAACTCAAGTGAACAGAACTGTAAGCACAGGGTTCTTCCAATTAAGGCAAATTAAAGCAGTGCGAAGAAACCTGCCAACAGAGGCGACTAAATTGCTAGTTAATTCGTACATTGTTTCTCGTCTAGATTACTGCAACGGAATTCATACAAGTCTCCCCAACTATCAAATTAACAAATTACAATCCGTTTTTAACGCTGCGACAAGACTTATTACAGGCGTATCTAAATACTCCCATATTTGAGACCATCTCAAATATCTTCACTGGCTTAACTGCCCTGAAAGAATCCAATGGAAGCATTGCTGGATGGTATTTAAATCAATTAACGGAATGGCTCTAGCTTACCTATCCGAACCGTACGTCCCTGAAAATTCCAATTCACGACAGTCAACTCTTAGATCAGGAACATTATCAGCTATCGAAAGGCTGAAGGAACCAAAGCGCACACTAGATACTGAGTTTGGTAAGCGTGCTTTCAGCGTGTCAAGCCATAAAGCCTGGAATAAACTGCCATACGATCTAAGATTGATTAAAGACTCGACAGAATTCAGAGCGAAACTTAAAACTCATCTCTCGGAAAGTCATATTCATGAATGGTTCAGTTGCATACCCAATTTACATAGCGAAAAGTCATTAACAGAAAAATGTAGAACTTTTCATGGTCCGCGACATTGTAAATAACTATAAATAATTGTAAATATAAATAATTACTATCGTAAATCTCTTTTTTCAAACTTTGTTCGGTCATTTTAAAAATATGTTCTACAGTCCTGAATTCTAAAATTGTGTTTCAAATAAATACGTACTCTTCTTTTGCCAATAACCTTCTAATAAATATAATATCAATGACAAATAGGATTTAAATAGTAACTGCACTATCATGCAATATGTGCAGTGTTTTCTAATATTGTGTCCTGTGAGTACAAAATCATATTTTCTCAAGCTAAAACTTTATAATTTAACGTGTCAATCTGGCGTGACCTGCCAGGTTAGTATGTTTCTGTATCTGTTTGTACATAATAAGATAAACCACAGCAATTAATATTTGTCCAACGCCCTTGAGGTGATTTTTTACAAAAACGGCGCTATATAAGTCATCCAATTATTATTATTATTATTACTTTTGCACATTATTTGAGTAATACTCACTTATTGGGCAATCGATAGACTAACAGACTTGTACTCACAGAAAGCCAATTACATCCGTAAATAGTTAATCTCTTCTGACGAAATCATATAATATCATTTAATCTCGTGAAATCGTTTTATTTTTTAATAAGAGTTTATCAGGAAATGTTTGTCTTATGACAATAAAGTATACTTGAATATAAATAAAACGGTAAATTATATTACGGGCCTGAGTCACCCTAAATAATGATTTTCCACGTCGATTACGATTAAACAGGGAATATTAATAAATATATTCGATTATGTTTTATTTTCCTCTAAATATAATTAGTAACTTTGTATTTGAAGTTACTTTTTTTTTTTTTACATACATCTGAACAACCTATGAGTAATGTATATAAAACAAAAAATCCCACATAGGCAAGGCCAGTGCATATTACTTTATTAATATATATTTCACTTTTTATTTTATTTTTATTTTATTTTTATTTTATTTTTATTTTATTTTTATTTTATTTTTATTTTATTTTTATTTTATTTTTGTTTTTATTTTATTTTTATTTTATTTTTATTTTTATTTTTATTTTATTTTTATTTTATTTTTATTTTATTTTTTATTTTTATTTTTTATTTTTATTTTATTTTATTTTTATTTTTTATTTTATTTTATTTTATTTTTATTTTATTTTATTTTATTTTTATTTTTATTTTATTTTATTTTATTTTTATTTTATTTTATTTTTATTTTTATTTTTATTTTTATTTTTATTTTTATTTCTATTTTTATTTTTATTTTTATTTTTATTTTTATTTTTATTTTTATTTTTATTTTTATTTTTATTTTTATTTTTATTTTTATTTTTATTTTTATTTTTATTTTTATTTTTATTTTTATTTTTATTTTATTTTTATTTTATTTTTATTTTATTTTTATTTTATTTTTATTTTAGTTATATTTTATTTTTATTTTATTTTTATTTTATTTTTATTTTATTTTTATTTTATTTTTATTTTATTTTTTTTTTATTTTTTTTTATTTTTTTTTTGTTTTATATTATTTATATTGTACATAACAGATAGGGAGTTAACATAAAATGACAAATAAATAGCAAAGAATAAATACTAACCGTCCAATAACGGTGTACGGTAATAATACGTAAAACAAGAGAAAACGAATTTCAGGTCTTGACCCAAAATTTGTGAAAACAAAACAATAATTAAGGTTTTTTGAAAGAGAGTATTGAAAAGAGAGATAGAAAAACTAAATTACAAGAGAGTTGATTTTTTTTTAATTTCTTGGGGCTAACATGTCAAATGTCTAGCCTCTACCGTGGATGTTATCCAGTCGACACATTCGCATAAGAGGTCGGAAGATGATTAAGTTGGTTTTTCGAAAAGGAATATGGAAAGTTTCTGAGTTTCTTGGTAGACGGTGTATGATATAGATTTATATTGAAATAGATTCAGGTAGGTAGAATCTATGTAAAAAATTATTACGCCCTCATAAAAGAGATCCAAGTACCGGAAACCAGTGGGACTATGACATTCCTTGTTCTGGTATGCTATAAAGCTAATGGAATTGGAAAAGAAAGAATATGGGGAGAGAGGATGGTTGAGAAGTACTCGGCTATTACCACATCTGGTCACAAAACACGGAAATGCGATTTCAGTTTGTGAAATATCACATTTGTTATAATTTTTTATGACTAGTATTTTTTTCCTTGAGAATGATCACAAACAAGTATTTATGCTTAGTCAGTCAATCAGCCTGTTACACCGAACAATTAATCACTAGAAGTATGATCTATACCAAAATTACATAAGAACGTACAACTCCTAGGCCTCAGAAAGCGTAATGAAATTGATTTTCTACTCAAGAAAGAATTTCTATGTTTGAATTTTAATCAACTTGAGCAGAAATAAGGAAAAATTGTTTATACTTCGGGCACACGGACACGCCCGTAATAGACTTATATCGCTTTACCTCTTCAGTGAGTCTCCAGAGTGGAAGATACTCTCAGTATCGCCCTGGTGAAAGACCATCATTCAGAATTGAAACGTTGCTTGAAATGGCTTTTAGCCGTGTTTGGTGACCAGATATGAATAGCCAGGTATTTCCCCACCTCCCCCTTCCCCTTCCCCTTCTCCTTCCCCTCCCCAATACCTTCAGCCTCACAACATTCCCCAATTGGGAATGCCATAGTCTCACTGGCTCCAGACGGTTGGGAGCAGTTGGGACTCTTGTGCAGTATTCATGTAAAAAAAAAAAAAAAAGTGAAAATGGATAAGAAAAGTACCAAATTAAAAATAAAATTAAGAAAATTTTAATATGTTTAACTCAGTTAATATGAACCCTCCTGCGCGAGGTTCTTGTGAAGGGAATCTAACTCCTCCCTTTACCTTATAGCTATATACTGGAGGGAGGGTGTTAATTCAGCGAACCACGCGTTGGCAAAGACAATCTTAGCCAAGTGCTAACGGGCACGAATTAATTAAGTCTCGTGTGTTGTGCCAACAAATACATACATCAACTCCCTGCGCGCTTATATTGAGATTATACGACTGTAGAGTCTGGAGTTACGCAAAACAATGTTAAAAGGATTATCTAATGACAACCTTACAATAAATAAAATTCACTTCTCTCAACTTTTTTAAGAGATATCCAAGTGGAATACTACAAAATATTTATTATTTTGTATTATTTCACTGTTTATTAAATAAATATTAACGTAAATTAATATAAAAATATATTAAATATACATTGATATCGATATGTTTCGAAAGCGATGCTTTCATCATCAGGAATACGTAAAGACTAAAAAATAATTTCAAGTATAGTCTAATTATAAAAATAGTAACACAATAATGTGAGAATAGACAAATTATAAACAAAAACAAAAATTGATTAAAATGGGTTAATAATTCATCAAAAATGTTAATAAAAAATTATTATAAAACATTGAGTAAAAAATTTATATTAGAAATTAAAATATAACTTTTTTTTTATTACTAAGATATTTTTTTTTAATTTTGTTATAGTATAATTTTATTGAATTTTTAATTTAATATACTTGAAATGACGAAAGCATCGCTTTCGAAACATGTAGATATCAATGTATATTTATAAAGTGGTGAATACTAAGTATATTTTTATATTAATTTATTAATAATGACGCCACAAAGTGAATACCAATCGTTTGAAGAAACTATAAATATTAACGTGTTTCGAAACCAATGGTTCCTTAAAAAAATATTTATTCTATGAATTTTCGATTTCTATAGTTTATTAGAAAATTAAATAATTTATAAACAATAATTATTAGCCTGAAACACTCATCCAAATTGAAAAAACCTTCCGAGAAAAGATAAAGTTGGTTGTTTACAGGTGAAATATAATAAAAACAGTAATTATTGAATGAAACACTAGTATATATTGATTAACTTGGCGGGTTTGCGATAAGCCGACGTATCTCATCGGTAGAGCATCTGACCGGCAATCAGAAGGGTGCAGGTTCGAGGCCTGTCGGCGACATTTATCTTTTCTCGGAAGGTTTTTTTCAATTTGGATGACTGTTTCAGGCTAATAATTATTGTTTATAAAAATAATATTTCTTTGTTTAGAGATAGTAATAGTCGACACAAGGCATTACTTTCGCTGTCAAATCAATTATGACACCCAAACGACAAACAAGAATTCACAACTTCATAACTTTATTCCAAAAAAAAAGAATAATCCCGAGTGGTTCGGGTACACATTAGCTAGTATATAATAAAACTAATGAAATATTCAGCAACGATCTTTATTGTTCCATCTAAAAATACTTATTTATTATCAAATATGAAAAATCTATTGAGGACCATAATTAACAATGTTAATTATTTAGTTCAGTGGATTGCTCGTGTACATAGCTCATATTGTTATTATTATTCATTGATTTTTGTAGATTACAATTATATTCAATACTTTTCTTCGTATGGTGGAGGTCATAGTGAGATACTGAGGTTATTCAGCCAGTCGCCATCAGGAGTCACTTGGTTCAGCACATATACGCCATAGTGAAACTGATGAAGGGGACATTCTGTTCAACGTTTATTCCAAATCTTTTCTTGAAACTAGGATGCCTCTCAGAATACCTATTTTTATGAATATTTTCAATTTTCTGTATTTTGTAACGAACTAACTAATCGTCACACCATTTCTCCGCGGGAGTAGACAGACAGGATAGACTGACACACAACTCTGTCGCGGCGCACACTCCTTACTACATTCATATTCATATATTGTCTCATACACCTTCAATTTGGGAAGTGGTTCGCTGTGTTTGGTGACTTAGTAGGGGAGCCCGGGTTCATGGAGTGAGGTTTGTCCAGGTCTTGGCGGTGGATGTGTCTATCCACAAACTGCGTGGCGGACGAGGTCGGGAGAGGCCGGTTGAGGGAGACCCCTTAACCTATCCTCCCGGACTCTTTCGACCCATCGCCTTGCACTGCAGTGGGAGGAATGAATTCATACGTTCGTCAATCCCGGACACACTGACCCCCAAATTCCTACCCACCCCTCATACCTTTTTCCTTACCAGAACTTCCTCTCCTTATAAAAAAACCCTTCACACAGTATCTCTAAAGATGACATAGGACATAAAAGGAATTATTTTATTCAGTGTCTCTTGTGTAGAGTTAAAATAAAAAATTTAATAATACGTTTTTTTTCACTTATTCTGATCATTTTTTTTTTTTTTCTCACACACAAAATGATTATTTCGAATGTATAAAAAATGTACTTTATATAAAAGCCCTTTAGTCGTTAGATAAATAATCACTGCAGTGCTTCAAAAAGTTCTGAAGCGAATGGTTGGTGACTGCACAGTCAGCCGCACAACATCGTTGATAAATAATACAATTGATACTTGTGTTAGTGATTTTGTGAAAAAATATTTTGCTATTTTTATATTTTTAAATGATTTTAAAAAATATATATATATATATATTATTTATGTGTAGAGATTTGATGTAGTAATTTCTATAGGCATTACTGAAAACCAGCCGCACTCCGGGCTGCGGAATATAATGCTGAGCAGTGACCTTTTCGCCAATTACTAAAACTACAATATATAATATGTTAAAATAAAATATGTACATTAACAACTTATTAACAAATAAACGTCTCTGTTATTATTATAATTATTAAATCACCAATAATAACAAAAAGTTTTACATAATTAAACCTTATATTTCTTCATATTTGTTAATTACATGAAAAAGCTTCATAAATTAATTCTCTGAAAGGGCTTCATCAATATAGTATTATATTAAATTATTATTTGTACGATTTCTTCCTGTCACCCTTTACATATAAAGGGAAACTAACTTCTTGTCAGCCTTTCCAAACCTAATGGGTTTTTAATGAAGAAATTAACGACATGATCAAGACATAATTAATGTATCTTCGCGAGTACATTTAATGGGTTACTTTAGCCTGGTTCGTAACTTTGACGCATCACCAGCGGCTCCTGCCAAAATTCGCACAAATATGAGAACGCAATCTACAACACGAGTCAAAATATTCTTATTACTAATAAGTATTTTTAGGCGGTAAATTAAATCTGTGAATTGATACCCGTGTTGTTTCTTCTAAACAATGAACAGGTATTCCCTAAAAGATTGACGTTTTTCGTAAGTGCGATTTTTTTCCTTATTTTTCCCACAATTTTTAACATAAAATGTATTCAAAATGTCTTCAAACGATTGGTATTCACTTTCGTCATTATTAATAAATTAATTTGAAAATATACTTTGTTTTACCACTTTATAAATAGACATGTTTCGAAAGCGATGCTTTCTTCAACAGATGATGTTTTTTAATTCATTTATATTAAACATACTTACTTTACAAGTATGATTGTTAAAATTATAATGGTAAGAGATGGAAACCCACGGGTGCTGCCTGTGTGTGAGTAATATGAGAAAATTAAGTAATATGAGAGGTTAATGTCGAATACCTGGAGCAGCAGGTCGATGAGTTTGTATATTTCTAAAGTATGTTTACGAGAGATGGAAAGACTGATCTTTTTACATACATTTAATTCCATCCTTCATAAGTCATTCTTTTCTAATTTCATTTTTAAAGTCGTATCATTGACTTAAATATACTGAGGTAGCTGATTTTAAAATAGGAATAAACAGGATTGATGGGGAGAGAGCACTTTAGCGGAAAAAATGAACGGAGATGGATATTGGAAAAATTTATTCAATTTCGCGCCATTTTTGTATTTTGAAAAATCGACAAGTTTACCGTTTCCCAGGGTAACACCCTGCCAAGTCACCATTATTGTAATTTTATATTCTGCTGTAGAAATTTCAAATGGACGCATTAAAATAGAAGTCAAAATATAACAGAGGTTACTGGAAGTTAAGCCTGCCAAACCCGGATTAATTCCTGTAGGAATTTTTGAAAAGGTTCATGAATTTAATTGTTTTTTTTTCTTAGTATTAAGACCGTAGAAGCCTTTAAACCCTTAATAATAAATCGGTGGTGTTCTAAAATAACATAATAAATTTAAAATGGTATGTTAATGCGTATAACTGATCGTCATACATATTAATAATTACTTTATATGTTAATCTTTTGACATGTTTGTCCAAAACTAACCGTTATGATCACTGACGTCAGAATAAATAGATTTGCCTTTGACTGCAGTAAGCACATTACAAAACAATTATAAAAAGAGGCAAACTAAATACTCTAAACAAGCTGAACCCTTTTACTTATTTGCTGCTTTTTCTTAAATTTGCTTCATGCCTAGCTCGCCCCTTGTTATTTTGGTTTCTTTCCCTTGCGTGTTAGGGCATCTATGTGTATTATTTGCTCTGCGGTTGGGCTTATTTGATTCGCTTCTGAAAAAAACAGCGTGGTGTAACCCAAGTATAATGAAGTGTTAAATTATACAGTATTACTTCAGTAGTACGGTAAGGATAATCTTGTATTTCAGGCCGGTAAATGAAAGTTCACAGCTGAAGGAAATCAAAATTTTAAATAAAATCGCTAGATCGAAAATAATTCTTCACTTTATTGAAAATGATTTTTCACGTATCATCACATGATTATGGTGTTTTCACATTAAAATACTTTTTTTTTTTTTACAAAAGAAAAAAATTCGATGCAAAAAATCTCGATGAACTACTTTTTTTGTGGTTTTTCTAACGGGAGCTTGTTATTTAAAACATAAAATTTACAGACAAGGTTACAATATATATATATATAAAATAAAAACATAAAAAAACATATGTAACAAACTTAAAACATAAATTTTTCTCAAGAATCTTACTCTAAAATATTTCTACAAAAATATATTAAAAATCCAAATAAAATAAAAACATAAACGAAAGCAAAAAATCATAAATAAAATAATATTTTCTTTTTTCTAATACAAATAGCTTCTTTCAGCTAGCCAAGTTTTCAATGTGTTTATTAATTTTTTAATTTTAACAGTTTTTTTTATTTATTTCAGCTGGTAACATATGTACGAGTATACTAAGAATCATGTGATCTAAAGTTCTTTGTCCATATTTGTTTGTATGCTTAGGAACCATTCATCCTCATTAAAATTGAGACGAGTATTGTAATTGTGCTCTAGTCTATTTGTATTATATATATGGTTATTAATGTGCTGTAATATAATTTTGTACCACGGAATTGATCTTACTGAAAGAACTTTGAGACTGATAAAAGTATGGAATAATATGCCTCTGTTCGAATAAATGATATCAAGATTTTTCCAAATGAAAATAAACGCATCGATAACCTATTTTTACAATTAAAAGAAAATTACCAAAAATGAAGTTATCGGGATATTCCCAAACGCCTACTAAATATAGTGACAAGTTTTAACTCTCTGAACAGATCAAATAATTAGTTTTTGGTTCAAATTTTTATCCTTACTCAACTAACTTCTATTGTTTACGATATTTTAATAAATGAACGAATACTGTTTTAAAGCTTTATCTGAAATATACAAAATCTTTAAACGATATTATTAAAATGAGCTTTTACACAATCAATTACATAATCGTGTTTTTAAATAAGAAAAAAAGAATAGATAAGAAAAGATTTAAAAAAGGAATGGGTTCAGTGAATAACAAAAGTAGAAAAATAAAAAGTAAAATAAGCGGTAAAAATCAACATTCAAAGAGAGTTACAGAATATTAGTCGTAATGCTAGTACTTTATAAGAGGAAGATAAAAGGAAATTACACAAACTTATATTATATACGAGTATATATATATATATATAGGAACCCAACACACAATTATTTATTTGTTTATTTTATTTTGAAATACCCATTATTAAACCATAAAATCTATGAAAGCTTTGACTGCCCAACTGGGAACAAATCCCGTTTTAGGGCAGTCAAATTGAAAAAGTTTAGGTCATATTAAGTGCCATTATACAAAATAGAATAGAAAAAGCTAGTATTGACACAGTATGGCAATACGATACATCTAGAAAAAGGTGTAATTATCAAGTATAAAGAATAGTATAGAAAAAAAAACATATTAATTATATTTCGTTCAGCAAGTACAAAAAGCAACTTTAGTAAATTCTTTACGACCACATCTTTGTTTCTTTTCCATTCCTTGGTTAGGGCTTTCAATCCAGTTAAGATCCCCTCCCAACGAGCACAAACAATGCAACACAAATTCAGTCAGCAAATCGAGCCATGAGATGGTATTAGTAATACGGCCAAAGCGCCACCAAAACTGATGTTTAATATTTTATCAATGACACAAAATGTTAGAAATTTCTAGTTTATACATAAATATGGAATTAATGGAAATATCAACAGAACTGAATTCGTTTCCGAGCCTACATAACCTTAAGACTAGAGAATGAATGAAATAGTTAGTTTTAGATGAATTAACATACAACAGCTCTGGGAGTCTCGTGTTACGATTTAGTACTCGAAACGTTATTATTTTATTTTTTTTATATTATGGCTTTCACCCATTAAGGGCGATCTTAGCCATGTTTAATCAGTTAGATGTTAATAGTACAGATTATTTTTAAAATTAGTTACTTTTAAACAGGATAAAATATTTGGGCAAATAAAATTTTAGTAAATAAGTTACAGTGTAAATTTGTGTCTTTATTCCCCGATGACTTAAATTTGAATGCCATTTTTATAAATATATTTTGCTAATAAATTGTTAATTTGGGGGAGTTAAGACTTGGAAGGCAGGGAATACTGGTAGAGCGTTAAATTTCAGGTTTTACTAATTCATGCATAAAGTTTGGAAATTGGTCATTGATAGGACACTCAAAGAAATTGTGGTCCAGAGTATCCTCTGACCCACAATAAAAGTAAGGCGAGCTGAATGTGGAAACTGGCGAGATAACTAAGACAAGAAGCGTGACCTAGTCTCATTCGAGTTATGGAGGAAATATTTTTTTTTTGGCACGCAAGTGTATTCTCGAAACGTTGTCAGCTTTGTTAAGTTAGGTGCATCCATGAAGTCATTAACCAATTTGTATAAAAGTACCATGTCGCTGATGCTTCTTCTGCCAGAGAAGTCGGATAAATCAAGTAATTTCATTAAATTAACATATTTTATTTGTGATTAAAAAAATTGTATTGAACTTTCTGAATTTTTAATTGGTGTGGTTTTAGTATGGAGACCAAATCATGGAATTGTATTCTAAATTACTTCTTACTAAGGCAGTAAAAAGAATCCTAAGGGAAAAGGGAGACGTAAAATCTTTTACTGTTTTTAAAATAAAACCCAAATATTTCATAGCCTTATTTGTTACCTCATCGATGTTTGGGAGAAATGTCAGTTTTTCATCGAGTAAAATACCTGGATCTTTGATATGAGACATTGTTATGAGAGAAATATTGTTAATACTATAATGATACACAATACATTTTTTTTACTAGCGAATGACGTTGATTGACACTTATCAATATTTAAAAAGAGTTTTAAAAACATTATAAATACACCACTCTTGTAAATGATCGATATTAAATTGAAGAATATTGCAATCATCAATGGAGATAGTCATTGTGAAAATCTTATGGTCATCGGCATACAGGAGTATGTTTACTCCTTTAAATATTGTTACAATATCATTGATAACTATTAATAAAATAATACAGGTCCCAAGTGAGAACCCTGAGGAAATTGACTTAAGATTAGTTGTATTAACCTAAGACCGATTTAAATTTAACAATTAAAGTTATCTGGATCTGGAGGTTGAAATTCAGTATGCGGAAGTCTTTGCGTAAATACCGAAATATTTTTGCAAGAATTTGATCGCCAGTGCTGATGGCAAAAACGCATTTCGTTGGCTTGTTTTCTTCTGCGCATGTTCGTTATACTCGTTTGCCTGGTGCGCACTCCAATCTATCCCCATTGACCTTGTTTGCACGGGGTGTCCCACAAAACAAAATGCGTTGAAAGATTACCCTTTATCATCACTACTTCACTCCTTTGTATGTAGATATTATGAGATGATATAAAAAACAAAGAGGGTTGCGAACATATTCACCCGATATTTTATGCGAATACTACGAGTTTTTACGTTCGTTCATTCCTTCTAACATTATGGCATTAGCTTTTAGGGTTTTTTACTCTGAATGGGATGAATATATCTCTGCTATCCGAGATCTTTACGACCTACCGGAAAAATAAACATAACATTTTTATATGTAATTGAATAAAAAAATATTGTAAAGGTTTATAACTTATCTCGTTTACTGATTTTGGTATAGGTGCGTCTTCTATAAAATGTTTAGTGCCGTATTTATGTGGCCTGTTGTGAACACTGAAGAAACAAATGGATAGAAGTGTATTGTGGACGTGTCCGTGTATTCGAAGTGAGCAAATTGTTTTCTTACTTTGATGAAATTGTTCATACGTTATCATCAAATATCAAAATTCTTGCAAAATACTGGCCTATGAGAACAAATGCTCTCACATACTTACGGTGAACAACTTCATATATCTAGGTTCCTCTCTAAGTGACGAAGGAGGTTGTATAACCAAAGTGAAAAGAAGGATTTGCATGACAATAAATGCCAAGAGCAAAATGGAAGAGATATGGAGTGACAGAGGTGTAACGAAAACAACAAAGATGAGACTAGTCCAGACGCTGATTTTGCCCATATTTCTTTATGGTCTTGAAATACGGCTAGCGGAAGAAACCGGATATACGCCCTCAAAATTTGGCAATAAAATGCTCAGGATTCCATGGACAGCCAGGGCACAAATACATCAATTCTCAAAGAGCATCCGCAATAGGCTATCAACTGTCTGCCTACAGCGTAACCTCAGATTATTTGGACATGTTGCTCTTCAATCCAAGAACTCCAACTTGGAGAAGCTCATGGTCCCTGGTAAAGTGGAAGGTAGGGGAAGCAGAGTAAGGTCACCAATGCGTTGGAGTGACCAATTTTCGCAGGCATCCGGAACGTCAGCACAGAATCGCGAGGAGTGGAGATGACTTGTACACCGAGGAGATTAGATTGGGGGTCACGATCCACAGCAATGAGGAAGCGACTCTAGAAGACTGTTTGAAGCCTAGGAGAGACGAAAGTAAATGGCGTTATTATCAGCAAATCGGTATAGATCGCACTTCTGGGGATTAGTTGTTCAGTGATTTTAACCATCTGAGACCCAGTCTTGCTTTGAAACAACGCCATTCTAAATTCCTCGTTTTGAATAAAACCCGAGATTTTAGTTGTAACCGCCGCGTATCTTACGATTTGTTCTGCTATATTGACACCACGTGGGTCCTTCACGTACCAGAAACACTGGAACGTGGAAGCTAGTAGTGTAATTCTCAGTTCATATTGGGATTAAAAAAGCTCCATGCATTTTTTACTAGCTTACAACTGCTGTTGCAACAATAACGACTATTGGTGAAACTTTTTTAAGGGTGTAATTGGGGATGAAAAAACTCTGACAGTAATTTTTATTTTATATGAATACCGCACAAGAGTCCCAAACTGCTCCCAACAGTCTGGAGCCAATGAGACTATGGCATTCCCAATTGGGGAATGTTGTGAGGCTGAAGGTATTGGGGAGGGAAGGAGAAGGGGGAGAGGAAGGTGGGGAAAAGGGGAAATATCTTCCACTCTGGAACGGGCGCAAATATACTATATATTATTTTTAAATGAATTAATTGTGAAACGACACAAATTAATTAAATAAAAATTACTTGCGCACGCCGGAATTTCAACCCGCGACCTTCGGATTCGTAGTCGAGAACCTTACCCCTCGACCATGGAGGCCGTCAATAGTAATATGGTACTCCCCACGCTGACCTGGTTAAAAACCATTCAGAATCGAAACCTTGCTTTAAATCGCTTTACTTGTGTTTGGCGATCAGGTGCCCGATACCGGTTTTTTTTAAGTATAAGACATTGTCCTTATACTTAGGCTTAAGGACGTTTTGCTTAACTGCGTTTCGGGTTCTCTCGGATGACAGCTATCATTCAGCATTTGACATTCTTTAAAATATCGACATTTCCGAAGTTTTCACAAAAGAAAACTCAATATTATCTTAAGTGTTAACTTTAAATATTATTATTGGGTTGTATCGCATAATAATGCTATTAAATTAGCAAAATTAACGAATTTATGATTTTTATTAAGTATTTATTGCAATAGCTCGAAATGTCAGATAAAAGCGTTTTAAATTCTAAAAACTTGTTGTAATCTACAGGTGTAAAGTAAGGTAAACGACCTACGTGTGATAAGTACGTATAATAGACCTTTAATTTTGAATAATATCGTGATAACTAAACCTGTATGCAGTTAAAAATGTGTGCAGTACGGGAAATCCCAGTGAGAATAACATTATTATTATAATGAATATATTATTGTCATTGACCTGCAGTTAAAGACAATGTCTTATAACTTTGTTTTAACAACTTTTTATGCCGACCGGTTTCGGAACAACCTTTCCATCATCAGGGCAAAATACATATACTATTAAAAATATATATGTACGATATTACAAAATTATCTCAGAACATATATATTAGGTGTCACAGTGGGGGTGGGGGCGTGACTAGGGATTAGTGAAGAGTGGGGGAAGAGACAGAAATTGTGGGAGAGGTCTTGAATACATATTTATCATGGGCCTGTTTTTCATTGTTAATAATAGACTCATCAATATTAAGGGATTTCTGACAGTGTCTTATCTTTAAAAGAATCGGAATCGGGGCCCAGATCTCAATATCCACGTAGGTACGTTTACCGATGTGATAACTTGTTTTTGGAAAAAGGTGAGGACAATAAATTGATTAAAAATTTTACATTTCACGTCGAAAAAACTGTTTAGGATTTAGGTCTAACTGTTTTTTATTTTTATTTTTTTTATTTATTTAGCACCCCTACCAGGACAGAAATGCTTTTCTTGGGGAAATTTTGTTCGCTTCTTATTAAGTAAGGCTTTATTTACTTCCGTCAAAGGATTAAGTAGCGAAGGTAGCAGAAAACACTGAACCTTGTCTAAGCGACAAATGTCAACCAAAGTGAAAAGCAGACTTAACCTTCAAGAAAGTAATTCAGTCAAACTAAGGTTTACCTACAAAAATTAAACGAATACGAGATTTAATTTCAGCGAAATAAGGAACTCCAATAAAAATTGGCTTTAAAAATATATGATCATGTAGTTTAACACTCTGAACTATTATTATATACATTTATACATATAATTTATTAATTGTATAAAAATTAATAAAAAATCATATCATCAAAACACCTTCTTACGTTGGTACCATTACATTTTAACATCTGACGTCACGTGCGCATTCTGTTTTTAAGATTAGTATATACATGTTTATTTTTCACCTTTGTTTTATATTTTAAATATGTATTTTTTTAGTTTTGACGAAATTTAAACTTAATTTGGGTGACTTTAAGCTCCATAATTGTTATTCAATATAAAAATAAACTATTATTACAGAAATAAATCAGAGTATAATTATCAATACGGATGCTATGATAATATTAATGCTCAATATTATTATTACTCTTTTAGTTATAGTTTCTAAAAAGGTACATCATTTTATTACTTATGTTTAGTTATAGTTTACTATGAATAGAATGTAAAATTATGTACGGTAAAGCTCATCCTTGTTTTGACATTTGACAATCTAACCTCAAAAGTGATCAAAACCGACCAGCCATAGATGTGGAGCGTTTTGGCGGCCTTTGAAAAATTGAAACTTTATTTTAACCATGAAAACTAACTATAGAAAAAAAAAGAAATATACTGGTATTTAAGTTTGAATGTCATTATCGATAAAACAAAAAAAAAGTAAAAAAATGTAACTGGAGTTCCTTATTACATACAGCTCTATTTTTTTTTTTTAATAAATTGTCTGTTTATTAAAAAACTGACAATATTTTAATTACTCACCATCATAATAAGCGAAAAAGGTTGCGTGTGTAATGATGAAGGATTGAACCTGCGACACCTTTGTGGGTAGTTAACGCTCTGGACCGCTCTACTAATCGATATCTCGACTAACTAACCAATTTAGTTCGTCAAATGAAGCGACATTTCAAAGATTTTAAAACGTATGTCGTTCAGTAAGTGGAAAAAAATAAAAAAGGAGAATCATTATTTTGAATGAATGACGTCTAGGTAAAAGGAAAAAGTCAGAGACAAAGGCAAGAAGACATGGCATGATCAACTGAATCAAATACTTAAGTTGGATGATGTGAAGAGTCGGTGTAAGAGTCAAATATATGAGGTGATATAAATGTGAACGGAACAAGAAGTTCATGGCAAGACAGACGTTTCTACAGTCCATAAAAAACAAGACCAGACTGCCGGGAGTCAATGAGACTACGGCATCCCCATTTGAAATATGGTGTGAGGCTGAAGAGAAAGGGAAGAGTAAAGGTATTTGGGAAAGGGGGGGTTGAGAAATACCTCTCTCTCTTTAGATCTGGCCACTAAACACAGCTAAAGCCGTTTGAAGCAATAACGTTTCAATTCTGAATAGTTGTCTTTCACCAAGATGATACTGGGAGTATATTCCACTTTCAGTGAACATATTACTCCATACATAAAAATAATAAACATGAAATATAATACAATACACCTATACTACCATACAAGTACAAGGACAAAAACTTCAAAACTACTCTTCACATTCCAAAGTTAAACTCCTTTTGGCCCGAAAACCATAAATTCGTACTACAAAATTACATAATACACTTCCAAATAAAATTGAAAACACCATGGAAATAAATAAGTTTAAAAGCGCATCGAAATATGATTAAGTAAACATGAAGACGAGGAAATTATAAAAATTATGAAGACGGGATAAGTAACATAACACTAACACAACACTTATAGTCCGCCTCAGAATCCATAGTGAGAACCTGTGAACATAAAGAACTACTATGTACTATACTGATATGTAATAATGTAACGTATGATATGTATCTTAAATAGTAATTATTAAAAAATTAAATTAAATTAAATTAAAATAAAAACGTAAAATACGGAATTGGACGCAAATCGCTTTAAATAACACTGATCGCAAAATGATGACGCCACCTGAAAGAAGATCTATGAATCAATTGTGCTATCAATCACGTCACTAGCTACTGAAGTTTTGACGGTAAGTCGGAAAATAACGTAAAATATTTCTGACGGCAGAAATAACACAACCGCTTGTGAAACATTAATCTTTGGAAAGCTTATTCAAAATGAAAACTGCATTTCCAGCGATCGGGTTTCAATTTCCCTTCGTAAGATTTAATTTAATCGATACGCAGCCTTTATCACAGAACTGTAATAGAATAACTCACTATATTTGTTTTAATAAATTCATATTGACAACAAACGTTTATTATATTATAAACGGCACATTTTTACAGATTGAAAGAATTGATATATTACGTCCTTTACACATGAACAAACAAAAATACATTTCCGCATAAAAGTTAATTAAAAATTAAGAGACATATTTGAATGTCTCTTGAAACCTTCGAGGTTTATGTTGAAGATATCCAGAGAGGTGTTATTTAGCAGCACCATACCACGTGTCATGCTACTCTGAGCCAACACGTGTATTGTGCCATGTGGTATGCATAGCAGATCGTGTTCGAATTGTAGTGCCAATTTTTGACTCCTCATACGATGGCACCAATTTAGGAGTATCTCACTTCAGCAGAAAGCGCGACATATATATATATATATATATATTTTTTTTATTACCCGTAAATATTCTGTAAATCGGTCGTCTACCTGTAGCCGTTTCTTTACAGCTTAACGCATTTATCATCACAGTCGGTAAAGTGCGTAGCTAGTGTAAATTTTATGAAAAAAATCTATGGGTTAAGAAGTAGTTTTTTCATTCGCTAGTTCCTCCTTAGACATTCTGCAAAATTGTGTCATGGTAAAAATATACCCTTAGTAAAACCTCACGTTATATGTTATCATCTCTAAGGATGTAGTGCTAAGTGTCTTTTTAGTCACTTGAATGGAATCTGGTTCTTGTATATATCCATCTTTTAGGAGGAAGAAAAAACACAGAAACTGGCAGTTCGTTCCTTGTTCAAGCTGCCATTAGAGTCAGTCATAAAAACGAAGGATTATATTTCAATGCATTTAGATGGCGACACAGCTGTCTTAATAATAATAATAGCGGATCGCTTATACATTAAATCGTAAAAAAAAAATATTAAAAATTAAAAATCTACGAGTACAGTCTCTCATATCTAGGATGAATGAAGTATGTATGAAGAATGAGCTAATTATCAATGTAAGGAAGTCTAAAGATACAGTGTTTGAAAGAGAGAGTACGAAAACAGTGTGCAATATAGTTGTGAATGGTGAATACTTGGAGCAGGTCGATGAGTTTGTGTAGTTTGGGAAGTATGTTTACAAGAGATGGATCGACTGATAGGAATATTGAAAGAATGCAGGAAATTCCACACGGTTGGCGCTAACAAAAAATGTTCACTGAATTGAAACTACACAATGGAGTGGTGATACCAACCCTGAAATATGGCGATGAACATGTAACTGGCATAGGAAGGATGAAAGTAAACTGAATCCGGTAGAAATGAGATCTCTCAGGCCAATGTGTCGTAATATCATTTATAATCGTGTGAAAAATGAGATTCGCAAAGAATGCTATGCTGATGTGAACATAATTATTAAAAAAAAAATCAGAATAAGCAAACACATTGTGGATTGACGAATCGAAACTACTCGACAAATAAAAAAATAAAAGTGGATTAAAAACAAAGTGATTTGTTATTTAATACATAATTATTAAGATTAAGAAAGGGACGCTTCTCGAATGAATGAAGAATGTGAATGAAAGAAGAAGTCGGGGACACCCGAGGAAGACATGGCATGATCAAATGAATCGAGTACTTGAGTCAGGCCATGTGAGAAATCAGAATAACGGAAGAGTATGTATGATACGATGTATGAACCACGAAGTGTGTTCCAAGACCGAGTTGTTTGGCGGTCCATACTCTCTGCTTACCCCTGAAGTGAAACGGCATGATGGTTAGTTAGATAGTTCGTTCGTTATATTTTCCTTCATAGAACAGAATATCATAAGTATCAGAAAGTCCTAAACTATCTACCTCGTAATGAAGAAATTCCAAATATTAATCATTCTAACATAACCCTGAAATTGTCACCGCTTTGGCATTACATTTATGTCGCGTCATTATCTTCTCGTCTTTAATATTCTTCTTTCATTAATCTTCTTAATTCTATTATCACACTTAATCACCTATTTAACCCAGTTAACTGACTTCATAAAGTTACCTTCATAAAAGTAAATATAAACCGACAATGCCGGAATATAATCCCCTTTGTGTTAATAATGGTAATGTTAATATTCGTACTAAACACCCTGTAGCGATAATCATAAAAATCATTTTGCTCTCAGAAGCCGGAGTGCCATTTTCGGGTAGAATTTTCACTGCTCGAACCATTAAATAAGGACACTCATAGGGCTTTACGAAGAAATAAAGAAATTTATTGTTTTATCTTCATTATCACCCTGTGTTAAAAAGGGGGTAGGAAAATACCAGTAGTTACTACTCGACCCACCGAACAGAAAATCCTTAGAAATGTGATCGATACGTTCAAGTTCTTTTTTTTTCTGTTCGTCAAATAGATTCAAAGGACATTTTTCCAAAATGGCAGAACATCTGTTAGTGAATAATCACGTCCCGCTTGACAATAACAATCCCCTTATATATAGGAAGAAAGGGTCTTAGATTAAATTTACTTGAACAAATGTATATTAAAAAAATAACGAACAATCATAATATAACATCAATTAATAAAGTAAGGAACATTATTTATTCCCCACTTCTCAGTATCTTCACTCGACCAAAACAATATAACACAATTAAATGAATCAATTAAGAAAACATTGTCATTTAAATGCGGGGAAAACATATTATAAATGTAAGTACCTCACAGAGTAGAGAATTTGACTTATTTTCTAACGAAATAGGTTTTACCGGTCATAAATAATTTTGAATTCCGTCAAAATGAGAATCGGGTAGAAGTAAATAAAATCATATAAATAGTCGTCGCAATGTGGATTAACAACAGTTTTATGGCCAAGAACGCCGAAACAGCTGTCACAATAATATTTAAAAAAAAAAAAAAAAATACTTTCAGAACTTAATAAAAACATTACCAAATTTGATTTGAATACATTAAATTTCAAAAAAAAAATTAAATGGAGAAGTTCTACGAATTAAACACAAAAATATTTATTACTTTCAAATTCGGTGTTTTTTTTTTTTTAATATTAGTTTGTGTACAAACATTGTTTTGAACACCTAATTTGTTTTTAATTCATCACAAACCGATTTCGCTTTTCCCAAACTTCGTCGGGGTATAAATTAAAACTGAACAAAAATACATAGAATGAGCACAGATAGTGAAACATAATACAAAATATAATAAGAGGGAGATAAAATAAATCACTGGTTCAAAACAAAGCATTTGTTTTATTTTATAAATATGGCAAACTACGAAGTAATTGCTTTCTACGAAAACATTAATAGATATCTATTATGGCTGGATATTCGTTTACATTCATTTTCGAACTTAAACAGACGAGATTACGTATTTAAGCAGACGAGATTACATATTTAAGCAGACGAGATTACATATTTAAGAAGACGAGATTGCATATTTAAGCAGACGAGATTACGTATTTAAGAAGACGAGATTGCGTATTTAAGCAGACGAGATTACGTATTTAAGCAGACGAGATTACATATTTAAGCAGACGAGATTAAGTATTTAAGCAAACGAGATTACGTATTTAAGCAGACGAGATAACGTATTTAAGCAGACGATATTACGTATTTAAGCAGACGAGATAACTTATTTAAGCAGACGAGATTACGTTTTTAAGCAGACGATATTACGTATTTAAGCAGACGATATTACGTATTTAAGCAGACGAGATTACATATTTAAGAAGACGAGATTGCGTATTTAAGCAGACGAGATTACGTATTTAAGAAGACGAGATTGCGTATTTAAGCAGACGAGATTACGTATTTAAGCAGACGAGATTACATATTTAAGCAGACGAGATTAAGTATTTAAGCAGACGAGATAACGTATTTAAGCAGACGATATTACGTATTTAAGCAGACGAGATAACGTATTTAAGCAGACGATATTACGTATTTAAGCAGACGAGATAACTTATTTAAGCAGACGAGATTACGTTTTTAAGCAGACGATATTACGTATTTAAGCAGACGATATTACGTATTTAAGCAGACGAGATTACATATTTAAGCAGACGAGATTACATATTTAAGCAGACGAGATTACATATTTAAGAAGACGAGATTGCGTATTTAAGCAGACGAGATTACGTATTTAAGAAGACGAGATTGCGTATTTAAGCAGACGAGATTACGTATTTAAGCAGACGAGATTACATATTTAAGCAGACGAGATTAAGTATTTAAGCAAACGAGATTACGTATTTAAGCAGACGAGATTACATATTTAAGAAGACGAGATTGCATATTTAAGCAGACGAGATTACGTATTTAAGAAGACGAGATTGCGTATTTAAGCAGACGAGATTACGTATTTAAGCAGACGAGATTACATATTTAAGCAGACGAGATTAAGTATTTAAGCAAACGAGATTACGTATTTAAGCAGACGAGATAACGTATTTAAGCAGACGATATTACGTATTTAAGCAGACGAGATAACTTATTTAAGCAGACGAGATTACGTTTTTAAGCAGACGATATTACGTATTTAAGCAGACGATATTACGTATTTAAGCAGACGAGATTACATATTTAAGCAGACGAGATTACATATTTAAGCAGACGAGATTACATATTTAAGAAGACGAGATTGCGTATTTAAGCAGACGAGATTACGTATTTAAGAAGACGAGATTGCGTATTTAAGCAGACGAGATTACGTATTTAAGCAGACGAGATTACATATTTAAGCAGACGAGATTAAGTATTTAAGCAAACGAGATTACGTATTTAAGCAGACGAGATAACGTATTTAAGCAGACGATATTACGTATTTAAGCAGACGAGATAACTTATTTAAGCAGACGAGATTACGTTTTTAAGCAGACGATATTACGTATTTAAGCAGACGATATTACGTATTTAAGCAGACGAGATTACGTATTTAAGCAGATGAGATTACATATTTAAGCAGACGAGATTAAGTATTTAAGCAGACGAGATAACTTATTTAAGCAGACGAGATTACGTATTTAAGCAGACGATATTACGTATTTAAGCAGACGGGATTACGTATTTAAGCAGACGAGATTACGATGCTCGTGGCCATTACATCTATTCCCAATTTAATTATTCGATATTATCAGATCTCTGGGGAAAATGTGCGGTAAAACCATGTACCTATGATCGTGTGAAAAATGTTGAGATTCGTGAAGAGTGCAAGGCTGATGTAAGCATAATGAGTAAAATCAGAAAAGGGACGCTTAGATGGTTTGGGAATGTGAAGCGAATGAACGAAGAGAGAAGTGCGAGGAGAATATATGAAGCAAATGTGAATGGAAGAAGAAACCAGGGACACCCGAGGAAGTCATGGCACAATCGAGTGAATCAAATACTTGAGCCGGGCCATGTCAGAAGAAGAGAATGTATGAGAAGATGTATGACTGTGAATGAAGCAAGAAATGTATGCCATGATCCAGTTGCTTGGCGGTTTGTCCTCTCTGCCTACCCTTACAGCGACACGGCGTGATAATTAGTTAGTTAATTAATTATTCTATAATTTGCTGTTAATTAAACATTTTACGTCACTCCATAACATACATTTGATTATTTAGTTTGTCGCAATCCACATACTAATCAGAAGTGGCGTGCAGTCCACATAGGCTGAAAAGCTGTGCCTATCCTGAAAAAAAACTAACCTTCAAAATAAATTTAAAGGTAATAAAAAATACAGCCAACTTTTATCCAAACGTGTTATTTCAATGAATTTCTTAAGAAACTTGTACGATCATTTATTCAGTTGGCCACACCAATCAGTGGAAGTAAAATAGCCTTTTTTTAGTATTCAATATACAATAAATTCATAACCGAATTTCAAAAACTACACACATCCCACTTTTGATCATAAGGCAATGCACGCCACTGCAAAGCAGCAAAAGCCAGATGAAAAAAATCTTTTCAGGAACAAGGGCGGGGAGTCGACCTGATTAAAAATATCAAAATTAGTTAGTGCTAGCTTAAAAACATGTTTTTATTTGCTGCTTATTTAGAAAGAAAGTACTACCTTTTTAAATAGATATTTTTTAGTTGAGATATGTTGAGTCTGATGAAGATTGATGTTTTACGTAGATTGAGTATTTTCTGTGAGCAAACCAATCTTCAGGTGTTAGAGGAATAGTTATCAGCGAGGGTTGATAATCCATCACTCTATCCTACGCCTTATTCACATAGCGGTCAGCCGTGATGTACGGTGAATACCAGATGTACAAATGGTGTAGAAACTGCCAGTAGCGTGCAGTCCATGAAGGCTGAAAATCTGAAAAACCTAAACAAAACGTACCCAAAAAAATATAACTGATGAAATTGTATTTTTTTCATGAAATCGATAAGAATCTTGTAACTTTTAAAAGCACTTGTTTTTATTCATTAATTGTTCTTGTGTATAAAAAAAAAAATATATGTCTATAATGTTTTTTTTAAACCATTTTTATTCAACTGACCACAACCAACAACCAGTGCGAGATGATAAAATTGTCATTTTCAAATATTAATTGCGCAATTCATACTCTAACTTTAAAAACTATACACAGCATACCGTTGGTCATATAGCAATGCATTCCACCGTGTGGAAAAAATATTCGAGTGGTTAAAGAAACGCATGTAAAAATGTCTTTACTCTATGACGGTAACAGTTCTAACTATCAATCCAAAGCTACGAGGATGGATTAGTTAAGAATTCGCAGTCTTACTTATTAGATTTTTTCGCTCCGGTTTAGCATTGGTATAGATAAGCTCGCTTTAAGCTCGGCCTAAGGTCGTTTTAACTATACCTACATCACCAAAATAAATATGTCAAATTATTCACTATCCTGACCTTATTCCCCCCATAATATTTAAACCGCGATTATAAATAAGGGGATCGAGTCGTTTAAAAAATACGAGGTGTGTTCAAAAGAAAAGGTGAATTTTGAATTTTCGCGGGCTGTGTATTCGATTATCGATTTTTTTTTGTTATGTTGGTACACATATGTTTATCATATGTGAGCATTATCAGCCATTTTGGATCAGTGGTTTGTTTTTGACAACTGGAAAGGTTAGTCACGTTTTGTGTTAGTCCGATTGAAGTGAAATTTTAGATTTGCTTTATTTTCTATGTCCTCAGCAGCATTTCTTCAAAAAAATAATTATTCTTTTTAGAAAAAAATTGTTAATAATTGTTAATCCTATGGAGGAATTTCATAGTTTTGGTCGGAACTTGATAGCCGTTTTCTGGGGCATCATCAGTCCGATTAAAGTGAAATTTTAGATTTGCTTTGTTTTCTATGTCTTTATCAGCATTTCTTCAAAAAATCCAAAAAATCGATGTTTTTTGATTTTTTACTAAAATAATAAAAAGTAAAAAATCGAAGAATACCCAAAAACGTGACTAACCTTTCCAGTTGTCAAAAACAAACCACTGATCCAAAATGGCTGATAATTCTAACATATGATAAACATATGTGGACCAACATAACAAAAAAAATCGATAATCGAATGTACACAGACCGCGAAAATTCAAAATTCACCTTTTCTTTTGAACACACCTCGTATATTCAAATAGAAAAACAATCATCGATTTACAAAATATGACTTTAATTGTAGTTTGGTAAACGATCCGGCTTGGCTCTGACGTCATTTGCATCCGTTTGAGACGCCTATGGAGAGAGATTGACAACTACGCATATGTACCAAAATCGTACGGAACCAGTAAACTTTTCAAATAGAACCCGTTTTCAAGAAGCAAAAAAAGAATCTCGCTTTAGTAATTTTGCTGGTTAAACGTTTTTTTTTTTAATATTTTAGTTTGACGGTGAGTTTTGTAAAATAATTGTTTTAAATTTCTTCAAAAGATTGGTATTCACAGTGTGGCGTCATTATTAATAAATTAATAAAAATGCTTTTTAAACACCGCTTTTTAATATATAAATATCAACAGGTTTCGAAAGCGAAGCTTTCCTCATAGGGACAAACAAAATACAAACAGTATTCTGTTTTTTGTGAACACCGTATAAGATTCCGAACTGCACTCATCTGCTCGGAGCAAGTGGGATTATAACATCCGAGGTATGGGGAAGGGAGAGGTTGAAAAGTACCTGACTTTTCAGATTCGATTACGAAAGACATTTTAACCAAAGCTTCGTTTCTGAACGCCGATCTCTCGCCAGGGCGATACTGAGAGTACTCTCCACTCTGGAACATGTGGCAAATATGATGTACATTATTTAATGAAATACGAAATAACTCAAATTGATTAACGTAATTAACATAATAGCCGCCTAAATGATTTTTATTGGGATTAACGAAATTAAACCTTGAAGGTTATCATGATATAAATAAATAAATTTATTTTGAACAATTTCAAATTAATATAACTATCCACCGATTTCTGAAGTACCCTTCCTTCATTAGGACACAGTATATATTAAAGCAATTTTAACATGGTTCTGACGAAGGAGGGGTACTACTGAAACCGGTCGAACAATATATTAAATTAGAGTAATTTAAAACAAATCTGTGTGTTTATATTATAATTATTGCAAGGAACCACGAAGCGTCAATGCTTTTTTCAAATATGTTGAAGACTATCATTTAGAATGTATAAAATCATGGACTCTACCGAAACCTTGTTCAGGCTTTGACTTGAATATTCACTCAAATGTATATTTTTGTTTAGGTGCTGTTCTTTTTATGTTGCTCTTGTTCATTTCATTTCAATAAAAAAATAAAAATTGATCTGCGTACGTCGGGATTTTAAGCCGCGACCTCTAGATTAGTAGTCGAGGATCTAAACCGTTCGAGCACAGAGGTCGTCAATATGTCGTAATTATCAAACTTAGTCGAAAATATCTTTAATTACACGTTTATTATTTTTTAAACGATTTGCCGAAATCACAGCTCTTAATCCTTTAGGTGCCACATGTATTTTTTTTAATGATTTAGAAGTGTCGATAATCCATGAATATATATATTTTTATTTTATTTTGATTACTTTTATTTTCAGACACATGTTTTCAATAATGTGACGTAATTTTATGGCTCGAGCTATATATCGTTATGTGGCACTCAAGTACAATAATGTATAAGAACGATATATCGTTCGGTGGCACCTAAAGGGTTAACTGATTTTTGATTACTGTAACCAAAACAAACAAAAAAAAACAAAAAAATGTATTAAATGTATAAATTCAAAACTAATATATTAATACAAATTAATCCATACCCATCAATACTTGTAACACATTTAACACATCCACGTGAACACCTCAGTACAGGTTATCAGGTGGTCACGACACATGTAACACTCCATTCACAGTATCACCTCTTCAAACCTACCTTACACTCCACATTATAATACACCATACAAAGTACGTTTATTATACTTTAAAAAAACATAGTATGTAAAATGGTACTGTATTATAATATAGATATAAATAAATAAATAAAAATAAAATAAAAAAAACAAATGTGGGAGGTAAGATATTGCAAATTCTCATTATTTCCAGATCCTTCAGAGGCTAAAACAGCTTAACCTTAAGAAAAAAATACTCTTTCCATCTTTTAAACGCCTCTGCCTACATCTCGAGATAAAGTACGCAATATCATGAATGAATGGAGGCAGGAGGAGTGAAATCGGAATCAATAATCGCACAATCGTTCACACGTTTATCCGAGCAGTTCAACAAACGACTATGAGACGCGTAATCTATCGACCCAAGCAGCCTAACTGCCTGGGAATTGCCCAGTGCTGGACTAATTATAAGGCAGAGTATGCGATCACACATGGGCCCGCTTTTTTAGGGGGCGCCGCGAGAACGGATGAAAAAACTGCAATGCTTTTTTAATGTTTCCAATAGTTTCCAAAGTAGTTGATTCTTTCAGTATCGCTCAGTGAAAAAAACACCATTAGGAACTGAAACGTTGCTTGAAATGGCATCAGCCGTGTTTGGTGACCAAATTTAAATATCCTGATACTTCCCAACCGTCTTCTTCTCCGTTTCCTTCTTATCGCCACTCTCTTCAATTTTTCAACATATAGACAAATATTCAGTCTACCCCAGAGGTTTCCAAACTAGAGCCTTTGAAAATATTCATACATTTTTAGTTAAAAGTTTTAGTTAAGTAGATACCTATAAAACCGACGTATTTCCTGTACGTAAGCAAATGAACGCGTGTGTGAAGTCCCTCGCTGACTAAACACAACATTGTGCCTAATTTATTTTTTTTAGATCGTAAAATTTGAGCATTAGGTTGTTTCAAAAAATATTTCAGTAAACATTTTCGCTATTTGGCATTAAAGAGTAAACACGAAAACTGGAAACATTTAACTTCCAATTCAAATATGTATATATGACTTCAAGAAAAAATTAAAATTTTGCCTGCTGCGCTTTTCATGCATCTTAATCCGGCACTGCTAGTGCTACCTTTTGCCGAGAATAAAATATCACGCCGATGGGCGGCTAGGCGGCCTGGCGGCTAGGGCAGCTGGGCGGGCGTGACGTCAGACTGGTTCATTCATACTCTATGACGCTTCTTCCGCCCACTTCCATACTCTTCCCGCCCTATCACACTACCCGCCCTACCGCCTTACCTGGTCTCCGCTATGCCCCACTTACCCGCTCCAGCGACTAGAGGTGAAACATACCGTCGGTATTCTTTCGAGAACCTTTTTTGGAGCGAAGCATAGAAAGACGAATACTGATTAGAAATAAACCTGATTGCTAAAAGCTGTAGCCAATTTGTTGAAAATTTTCAAATTATTTTTTTTTCTATATTTTCATATGAAACGGTAACTTGGTGATGTGACATTATAAGTTTAAAAATAAAACAATAACTCTGTTTACATCACTTTCATTCGTTTTATACTGCCCTGTATTATATTATACTGCCCTAACGAAGCTGCGGTAGTAGCGAAACTCGGTTGGCAAAAGTATATAACGAATAAAAGTGATGTAAACAAAGTTGTTTTATTTTTTTATTTATTATTAGTTAAATTTTACCGACGTCAGTTTTGGGTCGATATGTTTGTTCCTTGATAAAATATTTTATGTTTTCAAATTGAGAATTTAAAGTCAATGAATATACCTGGGTTCACCTACAGTAATTTCATGTAATGACACCTGACTGAAGAAACCGTTTCGAATACAGTGTTTCTTATTTTGTAACGCGAGATTTGAGTAGTCAATTCGTTGAAAACAAACTTTCTCAATAACTTCGGTACCACTAACTTTTTGAAACAGAATATATATCTAATCATTGAAGATAATATTAACGTGAAACGGAAAAGCCACAGAAAATAAAAAAAAGGTAACGGTCGCTTCTGGGACTCGAACCCAGGACCTCTCGACCTATCTGAGAACAACAGGATTATTTACGTATTAGTTTCCATTATTTTTATGAATATCATGTTAAAATATTTAGAACTGTAAATATCATCTTCCATTAATTACCTATTTTTCGGCAGCCATATTTCTATATAACTATAAAATTCTACCGGAATTTATTTTCACTCTAGGTGTCTCGGATATATCAATCCGATTTTTATTATATGGGATATCTATTGACTTTTCCTAGAAGTCTTATTCACCTCATTGTAATATTTCATTATTGAAAATAATATCGTCGCCCAAAAGCAAAAGAGCACTTGTGCTAAAATCGGCTTTTAAGTAAAACGCATTTCAACAGTTTGCAGATTGAAAAAATCAAGTCTAGGTGGTTTTTATTTATCTAAGATTGAAATATAGCTTTCTTTGTAAATTTAACTAATAACTAAGCAAACTGCATTCATAACTCCAAACCGTAAAATTCGCACAAGTGCTCTTTTACTTTTAGAGCGACGATATTAACAAAGCTCAGATGAAATGAGAAAGACGCAGAAAATAAAATTGTAACGGTCGTATCTGGGACTCGATCCTAGAGTTTCTTAGTATATCGGGTAGTTAGCAAAGCACTGGTTACCTTTTTATTTTCTATGTATTTTCTGGTTCATGTTTCTTTTGAGATTTCTTAATATTTATTATCTTCAATGATATCAGTATAACAAGTTTATAACATTCAATAAGTTATTCCAATTAATTTTATAATGAATATATATTATCATTGTCAGCCTACTCCATGGCATTAAAATAATATTAAGGTTCTGAAAAAATTAATTCTTTATTTTCTGCGCCCATTTTTGTTCCTTTCCTTTCTGCGTGGTTACCACCACGGTTTACACTTTCTCCACCTCGTTACAAAATACAACACACTCTGAATCGCCTCGATTAAAGACAAGCATTCAGAATCGAAACGCTGGCTTTGTTCGAAATCACTATGTCTATATTCAGTGAACAGATCTGACTGAATTGGGAAAAACCTCCAAAGCTTTCAGTCTCAATCATCCCTTAATAGAGATGATCGAGTTCCACCGACTGCGAACAGAATCCCATTGCGGGGTTCATAATAATTAATAATTAAATATCCGCCCACCAAATTTTGAAAACTGCCAAGACATTTTTCACCTGAAATGACTCCCGCCAAAAGTTTTTTTGTAAAAACCACTCGGCCATCCCGAAAAATGTATAAGTTTCATGGCGTTAGATAACATTACCTCCCTTCGCGCCGGGACGCTATACGTAACGTGGAAACACGTGTTTCTGACATATGTTTCACGTGTTCCCCTTTGTACCACGCGAAGCATCCCACCTCGTCATCTCACGGCGCTTTACCTTTATCCCGTAGCCAAGTTATCTTCTCGGGTTACCCGACGATCTCTATTGTTCATGGAATAATGTTCCTGTGAATCTATTAATAAACGTCCCGCGTCACATGTTGTGAGATTCGTTTCACGGAATTATTTCCTGATGCCACGTGGCTTAATTCATTAAAAAGAAAAGTATAAAATTACCTCATAGTATATTCATCTCAAATAGATTATTCTTCTTCCTAAGTTCTTTGGATTATGGCAGTCATTTACATCATATTAACGGAATAAGTCTAATGAACTGCACTCGTACCTATCAAGCAAGTTTCAAAGTCGCCAAGTCGCCAACATTCCCCAATTGGGGATGCCATAGTCTCACTGGCTCCGGACGGTTGGGAGCAGTTGGGACTCTTGTGCGGTTTAATGTAAAAAAAAACTGTGAAAATACTTTTTAAAACCACTGTATTTAATAAGTAAATATCTTCATGATTCAGGAGCAAAGCTCCACTCAGGATAAACAATTTACTTACTAAAAATAATGACGAGTATAGACAAATAATAAGAAAATAGAACAAATTAATAACACAAAATACTATGAAAGTAGGTAAGTAATCAATTAAAAATGCAAAAATAATTGAAAAATAAAAAATTATTATTAATATTATCAAATTTTTTTATTAGAAATTTTTTTAAAATAACATATATATATATATATATATTTTTATAAAATGAGGAAAATATCAAAGCATTAATTTATAAACCCGCGATTTATTTAAAATATTATCTTTATCCTTGTTATTTATAATGTAATTTGTTTAATTTATTATTAGTATAAAAAGCTGATTGTATAGTATTTGGGATATTTTTAAGTTTCTGTACTATTTTTCTTGGGTAGTTTAGCTATGATAAATTCATTATTATTATTGCGTTACCGCTGTAGCTTTAGTTTTTGAAATGTCCTTACATTAAATTTGTGTTTTGATCATTTTCTTTCCGTTCTCATGTTGTAACATTTTTTTTATGCAGGCCTGCGTGGTTAATTGGTTAAAAAGTTGCCTCTTTGATAAAAATTCTAAAATCATATCACTCGTGCTGCATATTTTTGTAATTATTACTATTATTTTGGATGAAAATCTATTGTTACGGAATCCATTTTTATTCAATATCAGCTAAAAATAAAGGAATAGGGAAATAAACTGTCTATGAAATCTTTAAAAAATATCAGCTGTACATTCCATGTAACGCTCGTGGAAAGCAGAGTTGTAGATACTCTCAGTATCTCCCTGGTGAAAAACCACCATTCAGATTCGAAACGTTGATTGAAATGTCTTAAGCCGTATTTGGTTACCAGATCTGATTATCAAGGTACCCATCTCCATATATTTTACTAAGAAAAAGGGAGAAAGGAAAGTTAGAAAATGTGTGGACTAATTGTGTATTGATCGACACACCCTTAAAAGAATAATGGCGTATTTGGCAAAGTAACTTAGATCTTCTCATTAATGTTTTGGCAGGCTTTGTCTTATGCTTCCAAGAAGCAAGGTTCTAACTCGTACAATTAATAAGGCTTAAGAAAAACCATAAACCATTTCAATTCTTAATCTCGCCCTCAGTAATCCCACCCTTAATATACGCAAGGGCCAGTGTGTAATAAATGCCTTTAAGTCAAAAGTTTTCCTTTTTTCTTTGAGAAATTTCATCCCGAAAGTTTTTGGCTTTTAGGTGTTTCGATTTTTTTTTTAAACATTCATCACTTTAATTAAATGCCAAATTGCTTCGGATCTTTTGAAAGTCTAGTAATTTCTGACTAGCTTCTTCTTTCAAATGGGGGATCAAAGGATAACATCAAGGAATTTGATCCAATCTAAGACCTCATCCCTACTTTTCATACAGAAATATACAATAATTTATATCTGAAATAGTAAGAAAGATATAATATTATTGAAATGATTTTTTTATTTTTTAAGAAATTTTTAATACATGCATTTATAAACATAAGTACGAAGGTTATAAACATTTTTTTATGTTCAATTATATGCATATTTGAATACATGTATATAAATTTATGTTTATTGTATATGTAGCAAAAAATTCCACATAGGCAAGGACAGTTAGCGAGTATCCGAGTATATACAGATTACTTTCATCGGTCGCATAATTAGAGATGAGGCGACCAGCACGTACTTAGTATTGTGTGTATTGGTGGATATGTATTCTTCCGACAGCGAAGTTCGTTCGAAATGTTACTGAGAAACAGCCATTTGTCTTGCTTCCGTCTACTTATTGTTTTAACGAAAAAGGGACAGCAAATGTATGCATTGATCGAATTTGAATTTTTGGCAAGTAAAAAAATTTACATGAAATCCCGCTGCGATAACTACGTATGGACAACACATTTTTTACTTATTATGGAAATTACTTTAGTTAAGAGGAAATTTGAGTAAACTGAATAGTTGTTTAGTGTTGAAACAGTTTTAGAATATTCCATTTCCCAACGTCTTTCTAGATTGCTCCAATTCCATTGCCCTTCCCACAAGGTCCTACCTACCTTGAGTGAAGCCCTCTGTGGTAAAATTGTGACATAGTTAGTTGAACTATGGCTCTCGGTGTGTGAACATATCATAATATTTCTCGTGTCGCAAATTCATCGTGTCGCACCAAATCATTGGATATTCCACAGTTGAGCAGTGTGTGAAAGAAGACCACCAAACATTTCCACTTATACGAGTATAAGACAGGACGTTTCCTTTCACACCAATTTTTCCCATGATTTCAAATACATCGAATGCAATTTAGTCGTATTACAGTCCACTCGTTGAAAAGCTGCTATAGGGCATGCTTCAATAGTCAATATGTATTTATCGACAAGTTTTCTCTGTATAATATATATGTACCCGTAAGTCTTCTTAGTTAGAAAGGTTCTTAATAACAAGGTAAGTCTATCGTGGAAAAATTATATTCGTTTCCTGCAATCATAGAAAGTTTATTCGGTCTCGTGAAAAGCAATTGAGGAAAACATTTTTTTTTATAAAGTAGTAGCTGAAGTACCCGGAATTTCACGGGGTTATTAATGGTTTGGGGTAAAGTTTTGAAGTTTTCATGTGTTACCCCTACCCATACCTAGGAATTTTCCTTTTATTTTGAACGTCAAGTGTGTAAAATTTCATTAAAAGTGCCAAATTCTGCTTTAAGGGGTGGGAAAAGGGTATGGTGATGATTTTTAAAAATAGTGGGTAAACAGTTAGTTACCTTTCGCTTGTTTTAAAGGTCAAGTGTGCGAAGTTTCATTAAACTCAGAATAAAACTGCTGATTTGTATAAAAAAGAAACAAAAGAATTCCGCCCGGGACCTTCTTTGTATCTATCTACCAAATAATATATTAGCTGATGTGTATCCGGCCTTGCTCGGGATAATTTTTTTTTTTTTGGAATAAAGTTATTAATTGTGAATTCTTGCTTGTCGTTTGGGTTCCATAATTGATTTGACAGCGAAAGCAATGCCTTGTGACGACTATTACTAAAAACTCTCTAAACAAAGAAACAAAGAAACATCCATTTGAAAGTTTTATTTCATTCCAAACATTTTTTTTGTTAAATATATCTAATAATAAAGTTCTTAAGTAGATACCTACTTGTTTACCTTCCTATTTTTTTTTTCATGGCCTACACTTCATAATTTAAAACAAAAATAAATAAAATACTTCTCACACGTACTAGATTTTTAATAAAAAATAAATAAAATATTTCATTCAGTTGGGATGGGTATTTTGGCCTCAAATCTTAACGTATAATTTATTATAACGTACTAATAAAATATTTAGGTACTGATTTAATATTTGGTAGTGATTTTTCGCAACAGTTAAGATCACCTTAATAATGACGGCGTCATTATATTGTTATTTATTGCCGGATTTAATTAACTTATTTTTCTTTAAGTACGTTACGCTGAATTTTTATTAAAAATGGTATATTGTTTTTTACCATTCAAATGAAAATTTCTCCAATATTCCCCGTTTGATTAAAACATTCTCGGGAATTTACCCATAAAATGTTAAATATAAATTCACGTAGGTACTTTTGGATGGTAATAAATCAATAATGATAATATTTCGGACCCGTGTAGATAATATTTAACAGGCTGAAATGACTTATCGACTCTTCGTAATATTATACGTATTTTGTAGGGGTTTGTAAGAATATTATATTGCGTGAAGACATTTTACCGGGAATTCCTTAATAATCACGAGGAATAATACCGTCTTTCTATGAAGTTCCACCTATTAATATGAGAGAAAATAATGACTTTGGGAAATATAATTAAAGGCTGTATTATAATCTGGAAAAGGTTGTTCATAGAAAAAAACCCGTAGCCAGGATTATAACTTGCCGATATCGAAAACTGTCTGGTAGCGTTGTGCTGTTGAGGAGATATATTTTCTTTATAATGAACGTGTCACTGACATCTTGTATGAGAGAAATCTTAAATATAAAAGGCGATCATATAAAAGATATTTCATTATTGTCTGGGGGAATTTCTGTCAAATAACTGACCGATTGCGATATCCGAACCAACAGTCAGCATATTAAGGTCTATTCACATGTACCAGCGCCGTGCAGTGCAGACACGTACAGTGGCAGGCACGGCACGGATCAATTTTACATCGTGCGTGAATGTGTTCATAGATAATGTAAGCAACTATTTTTTCCGTGCTTGCCACTTTACGTGTCTGTACTACGCGGTAGTGGTGGGCGAAGCGGCTCGGTTTAGTGAGCCGGATCACTAAATCAGTTCTTTGTAGCGTACCGGTTCGGTGATCCGGCTCGATTGAACGACGGTTCGCGTCTCCCTGCACCATGCCCTCTCCCTCACTCCTAAAGACGTCCTTAAAACGTTCTTACACGTTACTTTTTTCGTCCAGATTTCATGTGGATTGTCTTTACAAAGAGCTGATTTACTGATCCGGCTCACTAAACCGAGCCGCTTCGCCCACCACTACTACGCGGTGCTGGTAGATTTGAATAAAGTTTTTTTATTTTTTTATTTACATACTAGAACTTATTAGGAAACTCTGGTTTTTTTAGAATATAATATAGATATATTGATGTTCATAATAATATTTGCTTGTTTTTGATATTTTTCTAAACTGCCATTATATTTAATCATGGTTCTTTCTGGGTTTACTATTATCCAGTTTAGGAGAAGATTTAAATTGTAAAATATGGTTTTTTTAATGTGAATACAGCATAAAAATAGTCAGAGCCAGTGGGACTATAGCATTTTCAAAAATTCTGCTTAATATTATGTAATGGTTACTTAATACGACTTCATTTATTATTAAATGGTTGTGTAAAATCACTATATATAAAACGAATAAATGTCTGTCTGTCTGTCTGTTCACGATTTTCTTGAAAATCACTGGACCGAAAATAGCATAAAACGCACAGTTTGTTCGTATTAGTACCGGGAAGATTTAGAGAGCAGTTTAAGTGGAATCCAATACGCAAAACTGTGGCTATAACATTTTCAAATAATGAAAACATTGAACCCGCCGTGTTGTATTGAGGTTAGCCTATAGATATACCACTCTGGTTAGCCATAGATCACTTTTTCAAAAGAAAGTTTGTTTGGGTATAATATTTTCAAAATGGAAAACACAAGTATGTACCTACTTAAGAACTTTAGTATTGAGATATATTTTTTAAAATAATTGTTCTGAATGAAATAAAGTTTTCTTTGTTTCTTTTGTTTAGAGATAGTAATAGTCATCACAATGCATTAATTTCGCTGTCAAATCAATTATATCACCCAAAGGACAAGCAAGAATTCATAACTTCATAACTTTATTCCAAAAAAATCCCGTCAATAATAAATGTTTTTTGTCAACCACTATTTAACAAATAAATATCAACATGTTTTGGAAGCAAAGTTTCCATCATAATAATTATATTTTGAAAAGTTTATTTCAAAGTGTACATTCATTTTTGTATATTATAAGTGTGCATTTATAAGTGTGCATTTATTATTTCTCTATGGTAAATTAAAAAATACATATCATACCTTTAACTTATATTCTTTAAACTTTTGTACTTTATATTTTAAACTTTTACATCTCATTTGTAATTCATTATTATTCTACACGAATTTTAAAAATGCAACATACTTAAAAAAAATTTTTTTTTAAAAACACAATTTTTTTTTCTTCTTAAATTTACTTTATGGATTCTTTTATATTCTTTCATGTATATGTATATTAATATGAACTAATCTTATCAATTTGACTGTCCTAAAACGGGATTTGCTGATAGTTGGACAGTCAAAGCCTTCTGAAATATTTCTGTAAAATAATGTGTGTTTCAAATAAAGATTATTATTACATAATTTTAATAATTCGCTACTGGTTTCGACACATCCGTGTTATTAACAAGGGTTTTTTAAACCCACTTAAATTATGCAAATACAAAAGTATTTAGATTTTGTTAGGTGGGGATAGTTGAGGTGGCAATTTGGAGGGGGTGGGTATGGAGGAGTCAACATAGGGAAACATGGTTATTAACGGTGAATTACAGGCAGTAAACTGTTACATGGTAAATTTCCAAGAAATACAATAATTATTATGTTATATACATAATTTACATATTTCCGAAGCCTTGATGATGGGAGTGACACGATATAACAAGGGACACTGGTCATTTAATCCCATTAGGGTTTAATTTTAAATTCATTGGTTTATCAAACCCTCGTTCTGCACGAATTCCTCACTCATACATTCAAACGTTGTTGGCGATTCGAAGGGCTTTTTAATTCAATTTTGATCAAATAAGCGTCGAGGAGTTATAAACAACGTAATAAGCTTAATGGAACTCAGATTACGTACTGTACGAGTATAAAAGGGCAGTGAGCTTTATGAGGTTTATGATTATGCTTTTGTTAATAAGGAGATTTAATTATAGATAATAATTTCAAATAAGCCTAGTCCTTTTCCCAAAGGATACCAGGATATGGTCGCATATACACAATACAATGCCCATGTGGTATTTTATTGAAAACGGCTCTCTACAAAATTAACCAAATAATATTATTATTATTATTATTATTATTATCATTATTATTATTGTTAATATTATTATTATTATTATTATTATTATTATTATCATTATTATTATTGTTAATATTATTATTATTATTATTATTATTATTATTATTATTATTATTATTATTATTATTATTATTATTATTATTATTATTATTATTATTATTATTATTATTATTATTATTATTATTATTATTATTATTATTATTATTATTATTATTATTATTATTATTATTATTATTATTATTATTATTATTATTATTATTATTATTATTATTATTATTATTATTATTATTATTATTATTATTATTATTATTATTATTATTATTATTATTATTATTATTATTATTATTATTATTATTATTATTATTATTATTATTATTATTATTATTATTATTATTATTATTATTATTATTATTATTATTATTATTATTATTATTATTATTATTATTATTATTATTATTATTATTATTATTATTATTATTATTATTATTATTATTATTATTATTATTATTATTATTATTATTATTATTATTATTATTATTATCATTATTATTATTATTATTATTATTAATTCATTATACATTCGTACGGAAGGTCTTCGTAAGCCTTCAACAATAATAGTTATGTTAATTATTAATTGTTAATTACTAGCAAATTTATCCTCTTTCTCACACGTCTCATATGAAAACGAAAAAGACAGAAAATTCCAGATGTCGAATGTTTCGAATCAAATAAAATCCAAATAAATTGAAGAATTAGAAACTTGAACTTTTTTTTCGATGTTAACGTTCTTAAGTACCTTTTTGTATGTTCGTTTTCATAGTTAAAATAATTGCTAATGCTTTAAATTTTTCAAAGCCAGCTAAAACAAATTAAATCTGTAACTTATTGTGTGTGACGTCACTGGGACGTCCAATTTACCGTTAAATAGTTTCACTGATTCGCTTTACTCAATTTTTTTATGCAAAAATTCTAGACGTTTTTAATTCTAAACACTTAACTGCATTTAATTAGAGGACGTATTGTAAAATGTCGGCTTCTAAACACTTAACTGCATTTAATTAGAGGACGTATTGTAAAATGTCGGCTTCTAAACACTTAACTGCATTTAATTAGAGGACGTATTGTAAAATGTCGGCTTCTAAACACTTAACTGCTTTTAATTAGAGGACGTATTGTAAAATGTCGGCTTCTAAACACTTAACTGCATTTAATTAGAGGACGTATTGTAAAATGTCGGCTTCTAAACACTTAACTGCTTTTAATTAGAGGACGTATTGTAAAAGTGTAAAAATGAATCTATCCGTACTTTCATTAATTTTTTCCGTCTTTCCAATATCACGAATCTCCTTTTTGAGGTTATGTCAAAACAAGAATTAACTTTAGCGTACATAATTATAGATTATATTCAAAGTAAACCATAACTAAGCTTAATTTATAAAAATGTGCAATATTTACAATTCATAAATGGTTTGTTGTCGATTTCCCTGTGCATATTGACGTAATTAATAATAGTTTGTTTTTTTTATATTAAACAACAATTATAGAGCTTAAAGTCACCCAAATTAGGGTAAAATGTTGCCAAAACTAAAAAAAAGACCCTTCACAAATACTAAACAAAATCGACAAATAAAAATTTCTATATAAATCCAAAACCAGAATACGCGCAGACGAGAACCGTGACATCGGATGTCGATAATATAGTCGTACCAACAGAACGGAACGTTTTGAAGAAATGTTTTTTTATTCACATTTAAATAACGATTTATAAATTCTGCGTTTAATTAATATAATAAAACTTAAGTGTTCAGAATGGACGTTTGTTGATCCATGTGAATATATATTTTTTTATCCATAATATATTTCACTGGAATTCGTTATTAAACTCTTCTATTGTGTCGAATAAAATAATTCGATTATTAACGGTCACTGTAAGACTCAACTGTTAAACAAATCAAGCTGCGGGCTTGTGATGGCAAAATTTATCAACTGCGAAAAAATCAAAGTAAACTATTGAGATAATGCATAAGCTCTTTTTCTTTGTAATAAACTTGGAAATTGTTCAATTTTGAAAAAACTACTCAATAATTACATTTGTGTGTTTTCCAGCATGTTTTATATTTTGTCAGTTTTTTGATTTTTTGCTTCAGTCTGTCGAACAAGACTTCTGCGACGAATTTTGAAGAAATGCGTCATTATCAAAGGAGATTCCTTGCATATTACTAGACCGAGAGCGGAATGTATAAAATCTGTTTGAGTAAGATCATCAGAATAGAGCGAATATAGAATAGGTTTCCTTGAGATGAGATTTTTCTGGAGGATGATGTCAAGACGGTAGAAATGGAATGTGAACCCGTGTCTTGAAAAGACTCATACTGCGGGAGGAAGGAAACGCTAAATCCGGCAAATATTTCTGCGGCCGAACTGTTGAACAAAAGAAAAACGACTACTTAAATCGATCCGTGAAGCAACGAGTGTGTACCAAAACGCAGTTGTGCGGCAGTTTATCCTCTATATCTATTAAAACATTAAACAAATAATGCATTATTTCTTCAATTAAGAACTCTATTGCATCATTTTCAATTAAATGGTTGAAAGTTATTTTGTGTAAACCAGTATTTCATAAATAAATATCATCATGTTTCGGAACCGATGGTTTCATCATCAGGATACAATTTATACAACAAATTATAATAATGATACAAGTATAGACAAATTATAAAAATAGACAAAAATTATCAATTAGTTGTGAGATAAGGTAAATAATAGAGTATTATTTTAAATAATTATATAAATTGAATTAAATTATTATAAAACTCTAATTATTATATTTATTTTATAAAATAGAAATATAAACAAAATCGAGGAATAACCAATCCATCAAAATAAAAATAATGTAAACAAATATATGTATTAATGTCAAAATAATTTTATGTGTTAAATAGTGTTTTTTATAAAACAATTCTTAATCATTTATGTAGTAGATACGTTAATTTAAACACCCCTTTGCTTTTAAACCTAATTAGTTTATATACTCTGAATTAACCGTCTTTCAAATCTTGATGTCGTGCATTACAGCGCCGCGACGCTGACGTCTATTGAAATGGGAAGGACTATTGTTTCGGAGCTCTTTCATTATTCCGGCCGTCCGCGGCGCACGACTGTGTCTGAAGGTTGCCGTCAAGTGACACCGTTCAGACTAGCACTATTGTGCAACCGAGCGTCTTTGATCTGAAACTAAGGGCTCTTTGTACGAAAATAAAAGAGTTTTTTAAATGTTGTTAATTTTTAACTAACACTTAGCTAGGGGTGTTTCAACCTCCATTCAATTTTATCAAATCGACGATCAGTGCCGTTTTGAATTTTTTAAATTTGAACCGGCCCGTTTCAGCGTTTGAAATTTTTGTTTTATCAGCCTTCAACTCGAACGATGACTCACACTCAAACGATTAAAATTAAAAGCCTGTCAACTTCATTCAATCGACTCAAAAGTTGTTCTACTCTGTTGAAAACATGTTTACAGATGATGATAATGTACTTTCAAGTGTCTTTCGACTAAACTCACTTCAACTAAAATTGAATCGTCTGAAGGAGGCATTAGACATAATAATAATTTCTTTGAATAATATATTATTTTTAATTCTTATCGGGGGTTGAAAATGAACGAAAACACCTGTTTCCACCATAGGTATAAGATTTTAGGCCTTCATAACAATACCCTGTGCTACGTTCTCGCTTCCACTCTATAGTGACTAGTGGTGGGCGAAGCGGCTCGGTTTCGTGAGCCCTCTCCCTCGCTCCCTTGGTCCTCTTAAAGACGTCCTTAAGGCGCTCTTACACAATACTTTTTTCGTCCAGTTTTCATGTGGATTGTCTTTAAAGCTCACTAAACCGATCCGCTTCACCCACCACTAATAGTGACTAACTGCTAATCCTATTCAAATCACAAATACGTCCAAACAGTTGAATTTGGAACTCTGGGCTGGAGCTCTCAAATTCTTGATTGCTAGATTCTGTGCAAAGGAGGGGGGGTCGTCTGATTTACAATCCATTGTTAATAGACCGACTGCCATCTCTAATGCACAGACGCAAAGTAGGTATGCTGAGTCGGTTCTACAGACATGTATTTCAATGGAGCCTGCTCGAAGGAGCTAGCAGCGTTGATCCCCACCGCACCGGTGCACGTGCGTGAAACTCGACGGACACGAGCGGAACATCCGTTCACAGTTGATGTTAGCTTCATGAGAACGGGGCGTTTCGCCGACTCGTTTTTGTATAAATCGGCTCGAATGTGGAACGAGCTACCGGCATCTGTCTTTCCTCCTACATTTAATCCGGGCCTCTTCATGGCCCGCATTACCAAATCCCTTCCCACAGCCCCTCCTTAACCCGCCTCACGTCGTTTCCCAACCAGGTAGCGATATAGTTCCCCTGTATGTGCTCTTTACATACAGAGACGCTCTTGTGAGGTGTCACATAAAAATAAAAATAAATGTTTCTTTCCATCGTTCAGTTTTTTTTTTATAAATTCTGCCATAATGGATATATGGATAAAAAAAAATCATACGGATTTTTAATAGTAATTGTTTAACTCGCACTTAGCCTGCTACCTCACGGGTCAGTATGAAATCAACATCGCCCGCATGCAACAAGAGTGCGGGCAATGGAAGTAAGCAAAACGCGCTATCGCGCTGCACCGCACCGATCCGTGTGCGGGCGCCAATATAAATATATGGAACGAAGCGGTTTCGGTATCACGTATTCTTACTGCACCCAGTTTATGTTTATTCCTTGCCAACCGGTGACAGAGCGGCCTCAGATTATTGGGAATAATACATTGTTTTAATGAAAATAAAACAATTGTTTTAACGTTACTAGGGTTGCCATTGTATAAACTAAGCCTCAGAAACTCTTATTTTTGAAAGAAAATCACTATTTCCTCTTAACGTAACCTCTGAGCTACGTTGGTTTCTATCTCGCTTCCACTTGTACATCTCATATCTGTTGTTATCAATTTAGGGAACCTCTGCTCCGGGAGGTTGTGTGTGTTACGCCGCTAATTGTGAAATTGTTTACCCCCCCCCCCCTGCCACAGCTAAAAGGTATATTATTACTCTAAGGTTATATTACTTCCTTGTGAGGTAGAAGGAGGGTGGATGGCTTTAGTCGGATATATTTGTTATTTAATTTTTTGTTTTATTGAATTACTCATTGACTTGTTTGTACGTATTACAGTTTTTGGCACTGGCGACTACCAAACTAGGCGCGTTCCCGTATCATGATAGTTATAATAATAATAATAGTACTTGCATAATTTGAATAGCGCCGTTTTTGGGCAAAATCACCTCAATGGCGTTATACAAATAGATTATATTGTTATACTTAAAAATAATATATAGTATATTTGCGCACGTTCCAGAGTGGAAGATACTCTCAGTATCGCCCTGGTGAAAGACCACCATTCAGAATTGAAACGTTGCTTGAAGTGGCTTTTAGCCGTGTTTGGTGACCAGATCTGAATAGCCAGGTATTTCCCCTTTTCCCCAGCTTCCTTTCCCCCTTCTCCTTCCCCTCCCCAATACCTTCAGCCTCACAACATTCCCCAATTGGGAACGCCATAGTCTCACTGGCTCCAGACGGTTGGGAGCAGTTTGGGACTCTTGTGCGGTATTGATGTAAAAAAAAAAAATTACTTATTATCTATCAAATTATGTACAAACAAATACAGAAAACGTACTTACCTGGCAGTTCACTTAAGACAACCACAGTTCTATTAGATAATTTAAGCTTGGGGAAGATACACTTTTCACAGTTATTATATGAACATCATTATGCAGAAAGTATCCATCCCATAAATTGCCAGAAGCTACTTTTTCATGTTTCGAAAAACGAAATCTTTATATGCTAAAAACATCCAAGCTCCGAATGCAATAACAATATACAAAACGAATAATCACTCCACAAATGCCATATGCTTTTGTATTGTCACATTATCAAACGCATTTTTCTCAGCTCATATTTTTGGGTTAGATGCTTTTTGCATAACTGCGTCCATTTTATCCTTAAAGTTTCCATGCTTTAAGTTAAATTAACAATTTTGTTTTTATTGGATCAAAAGACCTCTTTCGATGTTCCTTGGAATGGTACTTAAAAAAATCTGAACTTAATGAACAACTATACATAATAATATTATGCAAATTATGTTTAGCAGTCGTTTACTGTCATGCTTTAGAAATGAGCTATTTTATATCTAAAATGAAATCCATTATTGTATATATGTATATAGATACATGGACATTAGATATTTAAACATTGTGTTATCTAACGAAGGTATCTCTTAAAACTGTACAGTACCATAACTAAAATAATTACATGAAATTTCACTTGTGCAGTACTTTTATATTTCTGTATTATTATTTATTCAAAAAATAATAATTGTTACAGAGCAATAATTCAAGAGTATTGTAACAATTCCTTTTTATAACGTACGTAATAAATATGTACTTTTTATCTGTATTTTTTAATTCCAAGATATACCCCCATTAAAAGCTATGCTTCGGTGTTATTTATTTAGATTATTATTTTTTTTTTAACTTTAATTTTAATCTCTACATTGTACATCCATAGCCGAAATAAACGACAGAACCTATGAATTAAATAGATGAATTCACTTGGGATGATGAATCAGCCAGAATGTATTCATTAATGTGATCTAATGTATCCAAATCTAACCCTAGTGAGTTCCACAGAATCAGAGATCTTCATGGTAACTGTCTTTCTATAAAGAGCCAAGTCTTGTCTCGCGAAAGACTTGAAATTTGTGTATTCTATAAATTGTTATTTCAATGTCCAAGTAAATTAGGCAGGTGACTTAATTGTACTTATGTCGTTTTAAATCAATACGTGAATTTTATTATAATGAATTAAAAAATCTTATTTGAATTCTGCTAAACTGTTACAGTTCACCCATGTATTTTTAGAGCGCTACATCTTACATTATTATTAATTTGTTCAATTGTAAAATACGTAAAAATCTGGATTCATGATTGTATCGAATGTGTCTACAGAGTGGATAAATTTAAACAGATAAAACATTTTTCTTTACCAAATACACATAAATTATTGCACAACACGTGCAATAACCAAGCCGAGAGCTGGCATTTCACAACACCGAGCCAAGAGCCTATATTACATCACAAATGCAATAGGAAGTCAAGATTACGCCACAAATGCAATACCAAGCTGATATTTCACAATACGTGCACATAATTTTCGACCGTGCCGAGTCCCCTATAAATAGCGAACGCATAGCGGCATGTGCTCTCTTTTTCACTTCAACCGCAAAATGGACAACATGTCCTCCCTTGGATATCTCAACCAGTCACAACAGTCTTCTACACCCAGCAACCGCTAACGTCACCACCCGCTACCTCAGCGACTGACTATACTGGCTGGTACCATAAGTCAAGTACGCTCGGAGCAATAACATCTCCATTTGGAAACTACCAAATGTCTTTCTCAATGGGATTCGTAACTCACAGTAGTCGTGCGTCCCTGCGTGCCGGTACCTAAATATTTATAGTATTTTTCTTTTGCGGGTCCTACACGTCTCGTACACTGATTATGACAAAGGCCATTATCACATTTATAAATACTTTATTTAATGGCTGTATACTTATATTTATAGTTGCAAGACATGTTTTGTATTTTTCATAGTATTTTTAAGATTTTGCTTTAAAAATCTTTTCTTTTGTTTTGTATTTATTTAATTCTATTTATTTTATAGTTAAATTCAATTATAATACAAGAAATATTTAATTATATATCGATTGCGTAGTGTGAAGTAATAGTGATGTGTACTGAAAATGATTTATATGTTATAGCATTTCCTTTACACTTCACTTGGAGAACCTGTGCTGAGTTGTAACATAGTTTACAGGAAAATTATTTTAAGAAGATTCTTGCTTGTGTACTAGTGCACTTTATTGTAGGACTACTGCGTAGTAAGAGGAGACTGCGGGCGGGTGTTCCAAACTAGTTCGAACCCTCAAACACTATCGGTATTCACAAATACATGCAAACGTGCACTCTTTAAAATAATTTGCGTGTACCACCAACGTTGTCGCAAAACCGACATTGTACGGAATTGTTATGGGTTGTGTCAACAATATTGAAAGTTTAATGGATTATTAGTGTTTGGTTCAGTAAAACTTATAACCTAAGAATGGTTTTGACTTTTACTGTTTGAATTCAGATGTCAGTGTGGAAAATTAATTAAACCATCTTATTTGAAGATCAGCAAACCGATATAATTACCAGTGTTAAAAATACAACAAGCGCCCTCGAGGTGCTATTGTACGAGTGTACTTAACAGCACCATAAAAATTGACCAATTATAATGGCCTTGCTAGGTCCCCTGATATTAAACGGTGCGTGAGGTCGGAATAGTGAAACAGTTGACATATCACTATGACGTAGGTATAGTTAAACAGTTCCTCAAACCAGAATAAACTATATTATGTAAGAATCTAATAAGTAAAACTATGTGTTTATTTGTTCCAGTGACGGCGGCGGTAGGTCCGGGGTGTACCTGGCCATCGATGCCAACATGGAGCTGGCAGAAGAAGAAGATTCCTTTGACGTCTTCGGCTACATGAAAAAGCTGAGGCAGTCCAGGAAAGGGCTCATCGAGAATATTGTAAGTCATATACATATGTTATTATAACAAAACTTTATTTAATACTCCCATTTTTCTCAAGCAGGAAAACCATAGCACAGCAGTAATATCAAATAAAATTCATACTTATGCAAAAACTCCAAAAATTAACAATCAATCTCCACTTAAATCATTGAAAATTACGTTTGTAGAAAAGTAAATCCGAACATTTGTCACAATCCAAAATTTGGACTTTCCTGGACAATTCACGTAATTGACATACCACGCAGAGCATACCGCTGAAATAACTTTGCGACAACCATAAACCGCTTTTTTCAAACTAACCCAATTTCCAACTGTTTTATTTATAAAAATGCACAACGACTTCTGTAAATTTTTCAAATATACAGCATTTAATTCAAACGAGTAAGAATTATTACCTCTTAAAATTCAACATACATATTTCCATATATTGTACCTACGTGCTAGTAGTTTCTACTAGTTTCTTGTATTTTACACACTTCTTTTGAATTATTTTTTTCTTACAAGAATAAAAAAAAAATATGGAACGCAATATGGGGGTCTTTTACTAAAAGTTCTTTTTCTAAACGATTTTTTTTTTAAATATTCACCATGGAAATTTACTTACTTTTAAAGCAAATGAATTTTATCTGTCCACCGTTGTTCCAATGCGAATGTGATGTTTAAAAATTTTAAGTGAATTTTAATTTTTTTTTTAATCATTAAATATAATATTAACAAATCTCAAAATGAAATATGAAACGGAAAAGACAGGAGAAAATAAAAAGATAACGGTCGCATCTGGGACTCGAACCCAGGACCTCTCGGTCTATCCGGGATCAACGCTCTTATCTACTGAGAAATTCCACCCCCGTTGTTAATTTTAATCTACATACTTGTATATGCCAACGTATTCAGATATCGCGAACTAAACACAAACTTAGTTAGAAAAAAATTGTGCAAATTTCATAACATCAGCTTCACCGTTAAATTTTTTTTTGCAGCCACAAGCAATTTTTCTACTACACAGCAAAATTACCGTCTCTATTTTCTTTTGGTAAATTCACATTTTTCATATTGTCTGCGAATGCTGTATCTCTCTTGAACGTGAGATTACATATACATATATTATATAAGTGTGGGGTGGTACAGTGTATAAGGTACGGCAGATGATAAAGGCGAGATGGAGTAAGGGAATATGATGAATTATTATTGTAGCGAGTACAATAGGGGCTGATGCATTAAGATGGCGCTAACAGAGAGGCTGTGACGCTATCGAAAGGAGAAATGAACCGTACTTTGGAAGACGAATGTTGTTGGCTCGACGTTTTGAAGAAACGCGTAGTATACAGTAATTTTTACAGAGATTTTTCCAGAGATTTTAGGGAGATTTATTCCAACAACAAAAAGTGAAAATTTTACTAGATATAATATATTTTAAAAGCTATTTCTAAGCAATAATCTTTCAGCCTGAGGCAAATAGGAATTGGAATATATTGTGAGCCGAAAGGGCATGCGAAAAGAAGTTTTACTTCCACGTTCAATTCACTTTTATTGCTATTCCTGTCGAATATTATATCTTATTAACTACTCTGGATAGAGGGATCCATGACACCTTTGATCAAGTGACACGGATCTTTCAAGTCTTTATTTTGAGGTCAGATATTTGCTTTAAGAAAAGGCTGAAATCCAATGAAAAGCTCCCTCGAGGTGATTAAATAACTAAACTAAAATGAAAAGAAATAGTTTTAAATGAGATGCCTTTATTCAATTTTCTGATTTTGTATGAACAAAGGTGTGCGCAAAAAGTATGTAGGTAGTAGTAGTGCAACATATAACGATTTTACCTAGCCGGTACTAAAAACTCTAGAGCCTGAAGTCTAACGACAGTCAGTATTCAAATTTTTACTTTTATTGATGAAATAATAACTTTGGATGATAAGGACATCAAAATAAAGCTGATTGCAGGAAACTCCATAAATGAAAGACTAAAAGCGTTAATTTCCAATAATTAAAATTTTTCCAAAGTATCGGGCTTTACAGTTCACAATACAGTACTGATTGATACCAACGCTGGTGCATGGAACTGACAGAAGAAAGATTGAAGCCGACTGAATTCTGAAGAAATAAGATCCCAGAGGCGCAAATGTGGTAAAACCATGTACGCCCGTGTTACAAATAATATGGATATCCGAAAAGAATGCAAGGCTGATGTTAGCGTAATGAATAATGTTAAGAAATGGACCCTAAGATGATTTTCACATGCAAAGTATATTAATGGCATTGCATCCGAAACTGTATGCGAACGCTTCAAATGAATTTGCATGTTTATAAAACCCTAAATTAGCGATAATGATTTTTTTATTAAAGAAATAATAATTTAAGCATGTTATCATTAAATTCTGCAAGTATTTCAATAATAAAAACAAATTATCAAAATTCGTAGAACTTCTCTTAAGCCGCGTCTCCTGCGAACATTTTTTTGAAATATTACACAAAAAACCACACACAAAAACTTTTCATACACATTCCGTCTCCTACTAAAATGTTTTGTTTTGGTTAAAAACAAAACATTTTGTGTAGACGAAAAGATGAGTCCTAGAATAATCTTTTGGATAGGCAACATATTTTTATAGGTTTTAATAAAATACCGTTGTTTTGTTTATTTTGTGATAAAAAATAATAATTTCAAATAATGTATGTATATATATATATCAGTGTAAAAAAATGTAAAATTCAAAAGAAATGTTTTGTGTAAACCACTGTTTAATATAGTCAATGAGTGTGTATATAACGATGTATCCTTTAAAATATTTTTAGTATGAGGACTATAATGCTATTAGACATAGCAGACAAAATAAGAGAATACATTACAGTTAAACAAATAATATTATTACTGATGCATAAGCAAACTTCTTATAATAACATATTATGATTTCGTTCAGCACACATAACCTAAAAAACTCGTCCGCTATATGCTGTGACTGACCGAAGTATCATCGGATGGGACACGTTCTGTGCGACGATTATTAAAAAATTAAACATACCCTTCCCCTCTTCACCCGCGAGGGGAATATTTTCCATCGGCAATGGAAGGCAAAAACATTGTGTATGCACACACCAATGTGTACGGTAATACACCTCTGTTGTGTTTTTGCGTAAATGTTTTCAAAAAATATTCGCAGGAGATGCGGCTTTGGTGAATAATCACGTTCCGCTTGGAAACAATGAGCCTAAATCCTCGCATATAGAAATAAAGGGCTTAAGATTAAAATTTACTAGAGCAACCAGAGATCAACAAACGAACTAATTATTTTAATGTAACATTAATAAATAAAATAAGAAAAATTGTCTATTCATCACGTATTATTTTCACAAAATCAAAACAATATAATTCTTTTAAATAATTTACGAATTTACCACCGATTTAAATGCATTGCCTTAAAAGCATTCACGTCATTATAAAAGAATTAATAAAAACCTGCTACCATTATAAGCGGGGAAAATGGATTTCAACTTTGGGAGAATAGAGAATATTAATTATCACAATTATTTAGTAAAAGCAAATCGTTGTTTACCAAAAATATTAATAAATCATTTCAAACACCACAAATTTTAAATTAGGTGGGGATAAATAAAATCACATATGAGGTATGTTCAAAAGAAAGGGTGAATTTTAAATTTTCGCGGGCTGTTTACATTCGATTAACGATTTTTTTTCTTATGTTGGTACACATATGTTTATCATATGTTAGCATTATCAGCCATTTTGGATCAGTGGTTTGTTTTTGACAACTGGAAAGGTTAGTCACGTTTTTGGGTGTTCTTCGATTTTTTATTTAGGTTCGTTTTCTGAGGCACCATCAGTCCGATTGAAGTGAAATTTTAGATTTGCTTTATTTTCTATGTCCTCATCAGCATTTCGTCAAAATAATTGATTCTTTTTAGAAAAAAATTGTTAATAATTGTTAATGTTATGAGGAATTTCCTAGTGTTGGTCGGAACTTGACAGCCGTTTTCTGGGGCACCATCAGTCCGATTAAGGTGAATAGATTTGCTTTGTTTTCCATGTCCTTATCAGCATTTCCTCAAAAAATCCAAAAAATTGATGTTCTTCGATTTTCACTAAAATAATAAAAAGTAAAAAATCGAAGAACACAAAACGTGACTAACCTTTCCAGTTGTCAAAAACAAACCACTAATCGAAAATGGCTGATAATGCTAACATATGATAAACATATGTGTACCAACATTAAAAAAAATCGAATGTACGCAGCCCGCGAAAATTCAAAATTCACCTTTGCTTTTGAACACACCTCGTAAGTAAGCCGTCGCAATTTGACCCAACCACAGTTTGAAAACGACTTTGAAAGCCGAAATGCCAAACGCTGTAACAATAATAAAAACTAAAATACTTGCAACAAATATAAAAAATAAAATAAAATGAAGTTCAGAATGAACAAATTAAACACAATAACAATTAATAAGCGATAATGATGTTTCATCGAATTAGGTGAAAGTAAAATGTAGGATACAAAATAAGGAATGGGAAAACAAAATTATAACCAAATCACTTCGGGCACACAAACACAATCACTTTTGTTAGTTTATGATTTTAACAAAAGACCGACAATAATTCAGAGCGCGTATCTCGAAATAATTACAGTGAAACGACAAAAATGAGAGGTAAAACGACATTTTCCAAAAGAATAACACCAACAAGCTTCGATGACAATCCTTTTCTTTCTTCCCGCTCAAAAATAAAAAGTTCAAATATGCATTATCTTCTGTTCCATTTTTCAAACAGTTTCAAACTAAGTAGCGATTGTTAGGAACGGTAGGTACTGTGGATAAATATTATTACGGTAGGAACCAACCATTTTCCCATTTAAAAATCTAACAACTGGAGAAAGGAACTGCAGGAGAATATATTATGCGATAGCGAATGACAGAATCAGTAGGGATACCCGTGGAAGACATGGCATGATTAAGTGAATCAATGGTTAGTTAAAATTTAAATTAATTTCCTGGCGAAGGAACGATTGTTTTCCAGACATGTCATTTATTATAATAGTTAAATAAAATAATTTTATAATTTCATGTTTAGTTAAGTTATTTTAAGATTACTTTGATAAACGTTTGCTTTTTAATGATTTATGTACGTTTAAAAGAAAAGAAAACACTTTTTTTCATCATAATTCATTTATTTTTTATGCGAATATTGCACTAAAGTCACAGCTGTCTGGAGCAAGTGGGACTATGACATTCTTAGTTGGGGTATGTTATGGACTCAGGGGGGTGAAGAAGGAAAGGGGATGAGGAGGAGGAAGATTGGGAAGCAATACTTTATCTTTCATTTGCTCGCACGTCAAAACGCCTCACAGTCGTATTTGACTGTATTTGATTCCCTTCTGATTTCGGCTTAATGTATTGCTATCTCTCATATTTATTTGAGCAGATTCTATTCAAGACATTGATGAAAATCCTTATTCTTTACAAAGACACTCTGCGTCGATTTTTGTGGAGATATCTCAAATTTCCCGGGCGAAATCAATACGAATATATTTTTAAAACTTTGGCAATATTAAAAGGTACCATTAACGTCCCTACACACTAACGACCAAATTCTCGTAAAAGCATCGGTAAATATATTATTCAATCAGTTCCATAATAAATCAACACACGTATGAATCGGCACACTTTTTTAGAGTGATTTAAAGTCAATAAAATTATTTAAAAAAAAAACTAATTAATCTTTTTGTACCCCCTACCCCAACATTCATAAAATTCACACTTTTCTATCTATTCCTATGTTCTTATTTCTAATTTATTTTACATACAAATACAATACAATGAACGTTTTAATAATGACGTATTTCATTCAGCCAAGATGTATTTTATAAGGTAATTAGCGAATATCAGTTAGAAATGAGAATACAAGAATTGATTGAAACATATTGTGTTAACGTATTACATTACAGTGTGGGCTGAATTTTCGATATTTAGGCGATTTATTATATTTTTATTTATTTAAGGATAAAATACAGATACAGACAGTAATATCAAAACAAAATACAATATCTGGAGAACTCGCCTGCATCCTAGCTATTTCTCACTGATATTGATTAAATCTTCTATTGAAGTCGCTGGTGTGGATGTGTAGTAACCTTTAACAAATAGATTCACGTTCAAGTGATTGAAAACAAAGTTCCGACTCAAATTAAGAATATTGGTTTGTTCCGATCGTCCTCCTTAAATGTGCTCTCTATTCGCCTCACATCTCTAGGCACCGAACGGAAAACACATAGAAAGGTACTGGTTTGAAAGAATGCTGATATCGCAAATTTATATACTAAAAACCTTTAGAATCTTCGCCTCCAGACACGCCAATAAAAGTGATTATCTACTTAACCTGGAAAATGTTATCAAAAAGACCAAGACTCGCATAAATATCATAAGATAACTAGCTGGGGTTGCGACACAAACACCCGACAAACAGCTACGATTGTCTTGGTCTACTCGCTAGCGGAATATTGTACTCCAGTGTGGCTAGAAGTGCACACACTCAGAAAATCGACGTGTAACTAATTACTACTATGCGCACGGTGAGTGGAACTGGCGTCCAGGAAACCTTTTAGGACTGAAGGCGGAAGACTGCTTCTAACACGATCCCCCCTTAAGAGTCGTGGCGAACCCAGTGGCAGACCTCGAGCGTGAAAAACATGCACCTTGTTGTAGACCCTACTATTAAATTGCCAGGGTTCTCTCTCCCTCGGAAGCCGTGGACCTCATTAAACCGCATCCGGTGCAGTCACAGCCGTTGTGTATACGAGTATATGATACATAAATGGGGGCTAAAGGATTCTGAACTTTGTGAACAGTATTAATTGTTTTCATGTTTAATTCGTAGAACACCATTTATTTTTTTTTAATTAGAAAATAAATTAAATTTAGTAATGTTATTATTTCGTTCTGCGAGTATTTTTAGTTTTTTTTTATCATTGTGACAGCTGTTTCGGCGTTCAATGTCATTTTCAAACTGCGGTTAATCCTCATTATTCAAGCAACAGAACACATCCAAAAAGAATGTACCTTTCATCAGTTTCCCTATGGCACATCTGTGCGAAACCAAGTGACTCCCGATGCCGTCGACTGGATGAATAACCTCAGCATCCCACTATGACCTTCATCAACTTTCCTTCACTATGCTAAGAAGAAAAGAAATCTGGACAAGAACGCTCTCGTTCAGGCTGTTTCCCAGTGGCGCAATGCGACCCTACATCGTCGATAGAGAGTTTCCCTCAAGCCATCATAATACAGGTGCTAAATGTATATGTTTATTCCTATGTGTACTCGTAAATATATATATATTTTTTATAATAATAATATTTATTTGTAAGACATGTTATTTTACAAAAATATTTAAGAAGGCTTTGACTGTCCAACTAGGAGAAAATCCCGTTTTAGGACAGTCAAATTGATAAGTTTAGTTCATATTAATAATAATAATAACAAAGCATTTATATAGCGCAGTTTTGTGTTATTTCATTTCAAGTGCGCTTTACTATAAATAAACTTTAAAATGATTAAATAACTTCATTCAGTGGTATCCTACAGTGCTACTTTTACATTCTATTTATACATTCTTAATACTACTCCTACAGTACTCCTTAGGTGCATATTCATAAAAAAGTTTAGTCCAAATGAGAGGGCCATTTACACGAAAGGAGCGATCATAGTAGACGGCTCGATTTGACCTTGAAAGTTCAATTAGAGTATTAGTAGCATTAATATAGATGTACATTAAATAATATAAAAGAATCCATATGGTAAATTAAAAAAAAAAAAAAATGTTTTTTGTTTTGTTTTTGTTTTAAAAATTTATTGTAGAGTAATTATGAATTACATGTGAGATATAAAATTTTAAAGTATACAGGATAAAAGTTTAAATTATGATATGCATTTTTTAATTTAGTGCAGAGTATTAATGAATTACATATGAGATGTAAAAGTTTAAAGTATGATATGCATTTTTTAATTTACTGTAGGGAAATAATGAATTACATATGAGATGTAAAAGTTCAAAGTATAAAGATTTTATATTACTGTTTTATAATATCATGATTATAGATTTTATATTACTGTTTTATAATATCATGATTATAGATTTTATATTACTGTTTTATAATATCATGATTACATATCGTTCAGCGTTAAAAAAAGCGGTGACCGGATAAATCAACACACGTATGAATCGGCATACTATTTTTAAATTCATCAATGATTAAAAAAAATACAAACCAAAATATAACCTAACCTAACCCAGTTCACACTTTTATACGAGCCGATGTGTACCCGGCCTTGCTCGGGATTTTTCACTTGTCGTTAGGGTGTCATAATTGATTTGACAGCGAAAGTAACCTCCTAATAAAGAAACATTCATTTGAATATTTAATTTCATTCAAAACGTTTATTTTTTCAAAACATATCCAAATAATAAAGTTCTTAAGTAGGTGTTTTCCATTTTGAAAATATTTTACCGAAAAAAACCTTCTTCTTTTAATATTCAATCTGTGGCTAACCAGAGTGTTATATCTATGGGCTAACCTAATAAAACATGGCGGGTTCGATGTTTTTCATACTATTTTTAAAACGTTATAGCAACAGTTTTACATATTGGATTTCATTCTACTTTCTAAACCTTCCCGGTACTAATAAAAACCAACTGTTCTATTTTCAGCGAAACCGATCAAGTAATTTTCTAGAAAATCGAGACCAAACAAACAAATAAACTTACATTGAATTTTATATATTTAGGTAAATAAAAAAAAAATTAAATTCGTATGAAGTATTTTGTTTACACCACTGTTTCGAAAACGAAGCTTTCCTCATCGGGATATATAGTTTACTAAAAAATAATGACAAGTATAGACAAATGATAAACATAAAAAATAATAATGCAAAAATAGACAGAATACAAACATAAACAAAAATTAACAATAAGCAATGAAGTAATTAATTAATAACGTAAAAATCATTGAAAAAAATAAATTATTGTACAATATTAAATAAAAAAATACATATTTTAGATAAAAAATATATTTATGGTAGAGAGTGCACTACTCTCTCTGTTAAGCTGAATTAAACAATATTATTATTATTTATATCTCTTGATTTATTTGTACCTATTTCTAAAATTACCGTGGAAAAATATCCAAAAGTATTTCGTAAAGATCTCATCAATAAAATTAAAGACAAAAACAATGTCTCAAAGTTTACAAATCAACACGGGTTCTTTAAGATTACAGAAAATTTAATAACTTATGATAATTTCGGAGATAATACTAAGGCTTGGAATAAACTTCCCCCAGAACTAAAATGCATAACAAGTCCAATAGAATTTTTGTTCAAATTAATAACTTACCTTTTCAGGCTTTTGTTTTATTTAATTTAACATACCTGCCAGTACCATTCATGTAATGCCTATATATCTTAATTACACATATATTATTTTATTAACATTATTCGAAGGCTTACACTTCAATCCGTTTCTTATCGAGGGACGAATCACATTTGGGAAAATAAATTCTAATCAAATCCCTCTACTGTACCACCCATCAAAAAATATTATTTTCCGCTCCTAAAATTGAGCAAGACGATAAGTAATTTATAACACAAACACCAGGATTAAATATTTTCTTCAATAACATGTGTTTTGCAATATTATGTCCTCTGTGTGCGAACGGTATATAAATTTCGCTAATTAACAGTGTTTATCTCAAGTGACCTGCTGGATAAGTATTGTCCTGTATAAGCTGCGTGTATATATAATTAATCACCTATATATTTCAACGCGATATCACGTTCATGGGTCAAATTCATTGTACATATCGTTTCGTTTTGAGATCGATGAACCGGTGAATGCAATTCGTTAGCCATAATTAGTGATAATAGAATGTCAATAGTTAGTGATAAGATAGAGCATTAGAAAAAAAACTTTTGTTCAATGTGATTTTTCACAAAAACGGCCCCGTACAAATCATTCAAATATTATTATTATTTAATCATTGAAGAAGATAATATTACCATATCCTAGATGAAACGCGAGTCGAAAAAAACCACAGAAAATAAAAAAGGTATCAGTAGCATCTAGGACTCAAACCCAGAACCTCTGTCTTTCCGGGACAACCGCTTTACCGACTAAGCTAATGAGAAGAGTTCAATTTATGCCATCTTCACCGATATCATACTTCAAATTCAAGACTTGTCAATATTATCCTCCATTTTAAATCCCATTTTATTGGCAGCTATCTGTATTATGATTACAAACTTCTTCCCGAACACAATTGCAATCTGGATAGAGTCTCGGATATACCTATCCGATTTTTATTTATATGAGATATCTATTGACTTTTCTGGTAGTCTAGAAAGAATATACAATTTATTTAAATGTCTATTTATATTTAAAAATAAATTGAATATTATTATTATTATTACTGAAATTATGTTACAAAAGTGCATTGAGAACTGCGAAGAATTGTCTGTTGCCAATCTTCATAACATTTATAAATGTTCAAACATGCTGAATGATAATGAATCTGGTATTCCTTCTAACATGCATTTAGATAACATAATGGTCGATAATTCCAAGAAGTCATTAATCTATTAGCCGAATTCTTCAGCAAAGTCCATGATACTGTAAAGGGATAATAATAATGACAACGAGGTCGATTTTTTATCAATTTATGTTTGAAGAAAGTGATATTAGAACACAATTAAAAGTCCTATACCTTAACAAATCGGCTGGTCGCGATGACATCCCTCCGATCGTCTTACCTAAATGTTTATCAGTCTTGGCCAATCCTCTTACTAAACTTTCTAACTTGTCTCTAAAAATTGGCACCTTTCCGAAGAAATGGAAAACAAGCTTTCTATCTCTCAACTTTAAAAAACAAATAAATTTGATATTTCCAACTATAGGCCTATGTGTACGAGTATTCACCCATCAATTCCGAATTTATTTGAATCTGCTCCGCTCACTAAACTCTCGCCTGAGATTAATAAAGTAATTTCACATCGACAACACGGTTTCGAGGCAAACAAATCCACTCTTATAAACTTAATTTTGTTATCAGGACATTTATTTAATATTACGCACAAGCGTCTTCAAACAGATATAGTGTACATAGATTTTAGTAAGGCTTTCGACAAAGTCTCACGTAAAGTTCTCATGCTTAAAATAAGTACTTTTGGAATAACCGGAAATATTTTGAAATGGTTTAAATGTTATCTACACAAAATAAAAATATCAGTTAAACTCAATTCACACTTTTCACATCAAATCTTCAGCAGCGTTCCACAGGGGTGACATTTGGGACCAGTATTGTTTTCCTTTCTTATCAATGTCAACTTCCATTTTTGATAGAGTTATGATACTCCTATTCCACGATGATCATAAAATTTACAAAACTATGACTAATCTCAATGATTGTTAAATATAGCAATTAAATCTTGAAAGGCTAAAAGAGGGGTGGATTCATAATGGAGTATTCCTCAATATTTAAAATTGTCAAACTGTAACTTTTGTACGAATTAATAATCCCATCATGTATCAACATATCACCAACAACATTCACCTAAAAAGAGTTGAGCAAATAAGGGACCTCGGTGTACTTTTTGACAGTAAACTAACTTTTGTTCCTCACATAAATGAAATAACTAATAAGGCCTTGAAATGTTTGGGATTTATTTGGAAGACGGTAAAAGATTTTAAATTAATGAACATCTTTAAATTACTATTTACCGGGTTGGTGAGAAGAAAGAGTACAATTCGATAATATGGGCTCGATTTTATAAGATTCACCAAAAATAAATTGAGAGAGCGCAGCATAAATTTCTCAGATATATTAATTTAAAGTTATGTATTCCAATCGATTTATCATCAAGGCGCACAACGATCGATTTAATATATATTTAAAAAATAGCGAATGGCAGATTGGGCGCCCTGGATGTAACGAGCCTTATCACCTTGCATGTATCACCCGTGATACGAGACAGACGGCACTGTATAATATTCCAACTCTTGTAAATATTTACTTAAAGAACTCTCCTATTCAAATATTGCACAGACCTTGGTAATGAGTATTGTTAAATTAATGCTTACCGTTACAACTCTGTGTCCTGGATAAAACATAGTTAATTTCAATATTTTTGTTAGATTTATTAAGTTTTTTCCTGTACACCTTTTTTATTGTTATATTTATTATGTTATGTTCTGTAAAACACTCAATCGGACGTAATACAGGTTTGCTGTATTATAAAAAGGCTTTACAACTATTCATCTTTTACATCATCATAATAATTATAAACCTATTACCCACTCATTGCGCTGTAACTGGCTACTTACATAGTACCTACCTGGTTACTTCTTTTATACTTATGTTATTATATTATGTAGATAAATACACTTATCATACTCTATTTCACAACCTGTTGTTATAATGTAACTACAGGTAAAACTTATGTTACTCCAATGTAACTATATATTTTACCTTCTTACTTAATTTATACATTTTTACATCTAACTATAAGATAAATGTATTTATATGTAAGAGTCTTCTAGGAGTCAATAATTTTTTATTGTTCAATTTCATCGGAACTAAGGAAAAATTTAAGTTCCTTTAGGCACACAGATACGCCCACTGCATAATTCTATCATTTTATTTCTTCAGTGTCTCTGGGTAATTTGAATCGAGTACCCAGCATCTGTTGGAATCCATTCATCCGGTGATCCTCAATCTTCGTCTCGGTGTTCTTTCATTCTGTTCCCTTGTTTCTCGCTAATGGAATCGCTTTGTCTGCCATGGCTCCGGCAAATCAACTGAGACCCGCCTCCGAATTTTAATGCAATTAAAATATCGAAAATTATTGTTAATTAAAATAATTAGGTTAGTGGGAAATATAGGAATATAGTCGCTACGCGTGGAGGGTAATCATATTCCGTTCACGGGGGGTGGTATTAGACCATGGGGTACGTTGTCTGCATAGAAAATAATCACCCTGGAGATAATACAATCAAAAGGCTTTCATAACCTGGTTTCTTGCTTCAGAAACTATTAAAGTAAAGGGGTATTATGTGAATCGGGAATATGAACTCTGAAGGATCGTTATGAATTTATTCACTAAATAACTACACGGAAAAATAATGATTCGAGATAGTGAAGAGAGCACCATATCACTCAAAGTCCAACACCTTATTGTTGTATTTTTATTATCATGTACTTTTACTCTTCTACGTTGTAGTAACTGTCTTGTACAACAAAACAAACTGTGTCTGTATTAAATTCTAGATGTATTTTATTTCTATACTTAGTTACCATTACTGTCGCTAGATGGCGCTGCTCCCCAACTCAAATACGAAAAATCTTTCTCTTGAGTTGGGTATTTTTTGTTAAATCAATTTGTACTTTTTTGTTGTTAGCTATTAAGACATATATGTAGTATTAAATATTTTATATATATTTATATTAAATAAATAAAAAAAATTGAAATGTTGAAATGCACAAAGCTGTCGGCTGGCGGCCGAGAGACTAGCCTTTAGTGTTGCCAAAGTTGAGAAAATAAAGTGGCTTGTGAATGAAATAGTTATTTACAGTAGGTGCTCGCTGTGAGTGTGACAATATAAATTAAATTCATTAACTTTGTTTAACGGCTCTCTATACTAGCAACCATGTTCACGACTTCGATCCTCGGCTACAAATCTGGAGGTCACAAGTTTAAATTCCAGCAAGCGCAAATTTAAAATAGTTTATTATTCACGTTTTCTTTAATAAAATTAAATGTCTTTCTATTTTATAAAGACTAATGTCCCGGGCAGACGGTGTTTGGTTTTGTATAAAAATCTACGGCTTTATTCCGAGCTTGATGAAATTTTGCACGCTTGACTTAATAAACACGATAAAATAAGAGGAAAATTACTGGGTAGGGGTAGGAGTAGGTGTAGGGGTAGTTGTAGAAGTAGGTGTAGGGGTAGCGGTAGTGGTAGGTGTAGCGGTGGCGGTGGCAGTGGCAGTAGAACATTACAACCTAACAACTTCACTCCAAACCAATCATATCTCGGGCAACGCCGGGTCCTTCAGCTACAATAAATATACAATTGTATATTTGTGACATGTTCTAGAGTGACAGATACTCTCAATATCACCCTATCGACAAACTACCATTCAGAATTAAAACTTTAATTGAAATGGCATTAGCCTAGTTTGGTGACCAGATCTGAAAAGCCGGGTACTCTCAACCTTCTTCTGCTCAAACTTCTTCCCTTCCCCACCCCCTTCAGTCTCGCAACATACCCCAATTAGTATTGTCAGTCCCAGTTACTTAATTAGTAATAGTTAGGACTCTGGTGCAGTAAAAAAAACAAAAAACGTTTAAATGCCGCGTCACTGATTAACCTTTACACCGGCATGACCAATGGCAGGTTATTTCTGCAGAACGGGAGCTAAAACTGTAAAGATTTTACAGTATGTTAGCAATGAAAGGGTGGTATTTCTGCTATCGTGGTACGAGAACTGATGAAAGGACTGTAATACTCTATTTTCTTCTGTCTTCTGTTTAGGAACCTCGGGTAGGGATTTATCATAAAATAATGTCTTTACGAAAAAATTACGATAAGTTTATCTGAAATCATGGAATTATTTTGTAAATCAATATTGCATTTTTGGAACAAACAGCTGGTGTATCGATTATTGATTAAAATAACTCTCCTGATACTGTAATAAGAGTTTTTGTTAGATTACTGTACACTTTAACAATTAACAAAAGGATGGCAATTACTAGGATACTGCGGAACATTTGGCTTGAGCGGCTTTTGGAAGCGAATGTGCGGAAAACAGTTCGTGAAATAGAGAACAGGCAATAAACACGCTGGTTCAGTATTTCCAGCGAAATAATACATTGTATTCGACTTGAGTATAAGAACCGCCACAAAACTAAGCTGTCGTTTTTTAGAATAACCATATAGTCCATGTAATCCTACTACACTAGCTCCTTGCAATCGTGATTATTGTGTGAATGATCAAAAATGAATCTCCGGTTCACGGCAAGCACTCTTTTTCTTTTATTTAGACGATAATACCTTTATTAATTGTAAACGAGTAAGGACAGCCAGGAGACAAATGTCCCGTATCTAGTAATATCAAAATATTTGTGGCCAGGTAACTCTTTATAAGGCGATGCAATGCGACGTAATTCAAAATCGAGTGTTTTTGGTTTGAAAATTTGATGACCTAGAAATATCATAGATGATTTTATTAAATACTGTAAGTAGAACACACCATGCCCTTTAATTTAACCTAGCATTTTTTGTGAGTTTTTGTATAAGCCTTAAGAAAAATAAAGTATCAGACTTAAAAAAATGTTTAAAGTTCAAAATCTCCTACTTACGAACTTTTTCGGATATTGTCATGTTGTTCATTTTGGCAAATTACGTTTTTTTAGAATATTACCAAATAAACATTTTAATATTTATGCCTGAACTTAAACAAAACTACTTTGACACAAAATAAAATAAAATACGCATTTTGGAGATGTTTTTTTTTTGGTAAATCGAAACGTGCGGCTGGTGTCAAACGGGAATTTCAACCATTTCGCCACCTGCATAAGGAGTCCATGATTTTGTTCGAATGTTACAAAGTGGATCCTGTTAATCTCAAGGGAGAGTATGCCTATACTAGCGATATCTAGCGGCAACTCTATGAACCATTACTACTAGAGCCATCTGTGCTAAAGTGGCTAAACTATTACAGTGATCTCTTAGGATTATAGCATTTAAAAAAATAATCAAAAATCATGGGAGCGTTTATGTCATTTTGTTTATTTTTCTTCACAACCATAATATTTTTAATGTCTTTCTAGGAATAGAGAAGGCACGCGGAAGCTGGGCTAGCGTTTTATCGAGGTGTTTATTTGACATTATAATATTGTTAATACGCGGTCGTTAAGGCTTTATGGGAGACGGTTTATGAAGCCTGTAAAAATGTACACCGATGCGCTCTTGTCGGTGATATGGGGGCTTAGCTAAGCGGTATTTGCGGTAAAAATAATTATAAAACATGTAGGTTGAAGAAGGTTGAGGAAGGTAGGGTTACATAAAAAAAACGAATATGGAGATCTGAAAAGAATGCAAAGCTCATTTAAGCGTTTTTATTTTTCATCAATAATAAGTTTTTACATAAGGTTTTTAAATATCAATAAAAATAATTAATAATTAAAAATTTTATGCTTTTATTTTTGTTTATGTGAATACCGTACAACTATCCCATACCAACCAGGGCCAGTAGGACTACGGCATCCCCGATTAAGGCATGTTTTAGGCAAAAGGGAGTGCGAAGAGAGAAGAGATGGAGAGGTTGGAAAGTACCTGGCTATTCAGATCTGGTCACCAAACACGGCTAAATCCATTTCAAGCAACGTTTCGATTCTATATTATGATCTTTCACCAGGAAGATGCTGAGAGAATCTACCACTCTGGAACATGCTGCAAATATACTACGATATATGGATGTATTTAAAGAAGCGATATAACACATTTTATTTAATTTCCTTGCGAATTCTAGGATTCGAACCTTTGACGTCTGGATGCAAAATATTATGATTAGGGGTGAGCACTCAAAAATGGTTCTAAATAATGATAATAATAATAATTTTTTTATTATTTGTTTATTTTTTTATTTGGAAAACCAACAGTTTACAGTAATTATTACAATTGCTTAATACATTTAAAAAATGAACTAATAATTGGTTTTCAGTATTTAAATTATTCAATTTTTAAAAAAAAGAAAATTACAAGGTTAGCTTATGAGGTTAGGATGATGGGAGGGAGGGGAAGGGAAATTATCTAGTTTGTGTAGAGTAATATGCATTGTGTGAATGTTATTTATTAATTTTAGGTTTGAAATTATAAGGAGCTGAGTTTACTAAGTCGAACCCGCTGTATGAGGTGTTAAAAATGTGTGAAGCGCGGTGAATAAAGGTGTTTTGTTTTGAATTAATGTTTCAATGAGGTATGTTTAGTGTGTGGTTCTGTCTGTAATATTAATTGTATGATTTCTATAGCGCCGTTTTTGTGAAAAATCACCTCAAGGATCACTTTGCAAATTATAACTTTCGTGAATTATAGACCGGTAGTTAGGAAAATGTACAAAGTTCCAAAAGACAAAAGTCGTCTAACCGTAATCATGAATTAAATTAAACAATATAGCTTTGTTTTAATCACTTTTATTTTATACGCCGACCGGTTTCGGAACAAGCGGTCGGCTTCGTCAGGGCAAAATGTATAAATTCTAGCTTAACAATATTACAAAATTATGGCAGAACATATATATTAGGCAACACAGTGGGGGCACTACAAGTTAGTATATATTTTGCCCTGTTGAAGGAACGGGTTTTCTGAAACCAGTCCGCTTATAAAATATAAAGTTGTTAAGAACAAAGTTTTATTGTTTCATATAATTATAATGGATAACCAAATAGTGATAGCTTCACACAATAGTACGCAATGTTTAATTTCAAATGTCTGAAAATAGGTATTGCTTGAAAACCGGTGAGAGCAATTTTGAACGTTTTCCATAAAATTCCAGTACGTATTTCATATAAAATTTATATGATTACAGTTTGAGGATTATTGACTTTTGACAGTTTATACATTTTCTTAATTACAAGGATAGAATTTACAGATAAATCGTTTGTAGTATTTCTTAAGTTGGCAACTTGCGAGTGTGTATTTTTGGTTGCTAACTGTACAAGGTTCCTCTTCCAAACTAACGATACAATCAGAAAAATGTGAAGACTGACAACCCTCTCATTAAGTGACTTAGGCCAAAGTCTATGCAGACAAGGTTGAACCTATCAACTGGTTTAACAAATTTTGAATAAGTAGGTCCCACCTGTAACCCACCTGTTTCTACTGTCTTGGTACGAGAATCGATGAAAGCGGGAAACACTCTTCAAGGACCTCGGGTAGGGGTTTGTAATGAAACAATAATTCATTTAAAATAAATGACATCTGCTTCTCTGGAGTACCACCTGGTCCTAGACCTTTACTCGTCTCTTTTCTAAATTCTACTATGAACATTCCTTAAGTTCCTAGAGTGCAATTCCAGTTTTTTTAAGGAAGATTCTTTATCCTTTTCTTAGGCTTAAAAACTTCTTGTTTAACTGCGGTTCTGATTCTCTCGACGGCTGTCATTAATCGAATAACATTAATTTTTATATAGATGTTGACATTTTCGACAATTCACGGCAGGATTCACTCATTTCGAACTCACACTCAATGAACGGCAAAGGTTTTGGATTGAAGTCAAAACGAAAAGCGTCCCTATTCAATAGTGTAATATGAACGATTTTTGCTTCCAAAACGGCGGACCCGTGCGGACCGAAACGAACAAAGACCGAGTCCGAGAAATCGAGTCCGTGCGGCTAAACTCGGAATTGGAACCGAGTTCGTAAAATAAATGGAATGACCCACCTCTTCGGTCGGCATAGATTAACCACGACGGAAAATGTCACTTTTTCGTTGTCTGTTTACTTCATTATAACACAAAGAACATTCAAAATCATGTATTAAAATTAAGAACGGCTTACGTGTTAATAATTAACACGTGTATGGGAACCAATATAGTTCATCTAAACAGGAATATACGGAGACAAAGGACTTCTTTTAATGTACCTACGTCATATGAATTGCATAACCCCATAGTTTGTGGGAATTGTTTAACCATGATTTGGTAGAGATCACACGTGTATGATGATTTTATAAACAAAATGAGAACAAAGACCTAACATAAAGATGCATAACTTCATACACGAGTGATGAAATTCCAAACATAAAATCGTTGCCTTCATATTTCAACCTAATATTTTTCTTCAATAAGCCTATTGACGAAGAAAACATCAAATTACTTCAAAGAAATATACCTAATACAAACAATTAAGATGAACATTATCAAATTATCATATTTCTAAACATTCCGTGATGGGTGGTACGACATTGTGATCATAATTTACACCAGGCCAAAAGTCAAAGATTAATTGTACAATTGTAGGTAAAATCTTATTTTCGGGTGACTGAATTATTTTGAAAAGACACATCTCATTTTTGTAACTAACACCACCGTTCCCAATTTAATCGTTCTAAAGCAAAAGTCATTACCTGCCTACCCTTTCACGGAATTTTCCAGTCTCACCTGTGAGAGATTGTTATATTAATATTCATTGGAAATTAATATTTCACTTAGTAGTGCTAAATATTATTATTTTAATTAACTGGATGGGTACCAATTTAAATTTAAACAACATAATATGGAAATTTACTAATTATGCACAAAATTTACTAATTATAACAATCCGGGGCCCAGAGACTCCGAAGATTTTTTTTTTATTATTCCTGTTGCTGATCGACTGTTATGTACTAAATACGTATCTAGCGTTAATAAATTAAAACAATACACGTCTTAACATGTTAATGTTTGATGAATAGAGGAAATACCTCTATTAGTCAAACTTTTAACATTCTTCATAAAGTGGATTTATTGTTGTTATACAGTGTTACATACGAAAATTACCCACCCGAAATTGTGGGGTTTCGCATGTAAAAACTAAATAACAATAATAATGATGGCTTTGGTTGATTGTATTAAAGGATCGTTTTAAGGTTTAAATGGAGCTAGGATAACCAAACACTTATCGAATAATGTAGGGACCGAACATGCTCCTCGAAAGTAGTTTTATTCTTCTCCGAACAAAAGAGCACTCCAAACAATTACTGTCAGATCACTCTGATCACTGAGTGTTCCATTTTTCATAACGTTGTGTTTGCTTCGGGAAGAGAAGAACTAAGTATTAAGGTAGGAACCAAACACATCATCATTTCAGAACCTAATAATTGAATTTTTTTTATAGAACAGGCTCCTTCTTCAAAATTCTTAACAATGTTTTATCCTTGCGTTTAACTTTAATCAGCCTACTTTTAAATTTTCTTTAAATGCCTACCCACCAAACAACCGCCAATAAGTAGACAATAGTATTCATTTAAGAATTGAAATTCGCAAAGTTTTCCGCAAATCCTCTCTTCATAAACTTGTGAAGATGATGACGACTTCTTTGCTCATGCTAATGTCCGGGAAAACGTTCAATCAAAAGCAATCACCTTACAGGAACTTGGAAATAAGTCAACTTTGTAAATTCAGTTACCAACTAGAATAAAAGAATGTAAATATTCCATTTGTCATTAAACTTTCAGTTCAACTTTCCACCATTCTACTTGGAAGAATTCGAAAATTAGATTCGGATATTTGTTCGGGAAGAATTTATTTTATATCGACCGTATATTATTTCTGTAAAGTAAAGTTTTGATTGAATTAGAAGGAAAGTTTGTTACCCTCCGGTATTGTGTTCTTTATTTATTATTTAATTCTATCAGAGTCATTTGTTGGATCCTTCTGGAACAGTGATTCCCAACGTGGACAATTTAAGTCGCTTGTAGGGCGATCAAGAATTAAAACTGCTTCGGGGACGATTTTATATTATTTTGGGCGATAGGCATACTTTGTGGACTTATTTCGTTATAAACACTGTAGATAATTCAGAGATTTTGTACTTCATAAAATTCCAAAAGACTTTCCGAACGATTAGAATCCACATTGGTTTGTCCAATTTTCCACTTTGTTAGATTTTCTCTTGCTGTGATTTCATTATCCACACATAATTGATATTTTGGGTGGATCCAATTTTATAGGAGTATGTGATAAAATTTTATTTATATATAGTGGTTGGGGGTAGGAGGGGGCGTTATAGAAAATATGCTTGAAAATGACCAATGGAAAACTCTGTTCTAAAATAAGTAATTACAATGAAAAAAATTGCGACTTTAAAAAAAATATTCATGTGGGACACGGACCAACGAATAGTGATGGAAGTTGAATCTGTAGTGATTTTAGAGAAAACGCTTGCCGACAACTTAGACAAGACCTTTTGACTCGTAGGCCCAACACTAGGAGACTATCGATTTATCTCTTATTTGGTTTAATTGTACTTGGTTAATCGTATGATTATGTTCGTGAATTTTGGGAGTGAATTGAATGCAAAAATTGAAAAATATTTTTATTAGTATTGTTGGAAATGTTTTTTTTTTTTGATAACGTGATAATCACCGCTCGCAATAGCAGATGAGTAAAAGTCCATTCAGCCCGTGAGCAGAATGATGGAAGCGAGATTTCATCATAATATTCTTATACAAAATGCAAACTTTGCCCGAGCGTCGCAGAAAAACGACCGTATCGTTGGTTTACTACCCCTGCGCTGGCCCAATAATATATTGTTAGCGACAAGGGTGGGAAATTCCCGAACTGTTGAACGGTTATTTATCGCATTCCTCAAAGGGTTATTGTTGTTAACCTTTGCCATTTCAGATCATTCCCCAGCTAACTTAGATTTGTAGGGTTGCATTGAATACAATCAAACTGATTTTTTACTCAGTTTTGAGAGACTTTGTGTTTGTAATTTTATAAATTTAAATAAATCGATAAGACATTTTTTTTAAATAAAGCGGTAAACTGGTGAATCTGCATCACATAAGAAACCAAAAAAAAAGTTTTTCTTTCTATTTTCATCATTGAAGTTTTTTTTTAATTTAAACTGCAAGTTTTAAAAAAAACTATTGAAGGCGGGTCTATACTTCGACGATTTTAAAAGACAATAAACTGTCGATGGTAAATTTGAATAAATAAATCCAACTTCAATTTATCAAAATAAAAATTTCTTCTTTACTTTGTATAATTTATCTCTTCATTTTTATTCTCGATTTCTTTGAAAATCACTAGATTCACTCATATGTACCCAAGTAGAATTCTATAAATGGTTAAATTTATATCACTGCTTTATTATACTATAATAAAATATAAATACACAAAAATAAAAAAATTCGTACCACAAAATCGACTTAAATGTGATGTAGATTTACCAGTTTCTCGCTTGTACCACTACATGTATTTTTCGAAAACCGTATATTTTACGGATTATTACTAATACCTGAAATCTCTCCAAGCTTCTATTGGATATATTTACTCCAAACGTGCTCAAGAATCACTGATGAAAAGCTTGTTATGTCTTCAAGGCGACATTTCCCTGAAACAGTTGCCCAAAGAACGGAATTATACATTTAATCATCAACCATTGAAAACAATATTAACAACTCCGAAATCAAAATACGAAACCGAAAAGACACAGAAAAAAAATATAACGGTAACAGCTAGTATTCGAACCCAATAACTTGTGGTCCATCCGGGACCTGCGCTCTATGCCAACTGAGCTACGACTACCCCAATCCATCCTGTATTTTTTTTATCGGTGTCATACTTCGACATCAAAGAACTGTTAATATCATCCTCCATTAATTCCCACATGTTTTTGGCTGCTATTTTTTTTATAACTGCAAGATTCTGCCCGAATTTATTTGTGATCGTTAGACAGTGTCTCGGATATACCTATCCGATTTTTATTTATATGGGACATCTGTAGACTTTGTTAATATTATCTTCAATGCTTAAAAATATATTACAATTAGGGTTCTAAACTTCAAAAGGCTTTTTTTTAATAATCAGCTTTTTCCCGAATTATTAAGTATTCGTTCCGGAACTGGATAAACGTAATCTTTTACATTCCCCTGCAATGTCAATAAAGCACACCATTTGAGGTTTATTTTACACACGGTAGTCCAATAAAACGGAGCAACTTTTAAGACGCCATAACTTATTTTGTGGAAAAGGCATTTGAACAAATCAACGTTTGGGGTTTATATGCAAGCATTCACTGCAGGCGGCATTTAAAAAATAATAATAATAATGTTTGTTTATTTCATCTGGTGGTGAGTGCAATACACTCTGCCGTATAAAATAATACATCTAAATAAAGTGTGTTGTATGAAATCTTCTTATTCTATCTTCTATTACGTTTTGCACGCTTGACCTACAAAGCAAGGGAAAGGTCACTGTCTACGTGAGATTTCGAAAAACCATCCCCATCTCCATCCCCCTTAAAGCCAAATGTTGGTATCTTTGATGAAATTTTGCACAATTGACGTTCAAAATAAGAGGAAAATTACTGGGCCTACCCAATTACTGGCCTATTCTACCCCTAGGTAGGGAGTAGGAGTAGGAGTAGGGGTAGGAGTAGGGGTAGGGTTAGGGATTATAAAACTTTTCTTCAACCTATTGATAACCCCGGACAATGCCAGGTACTTCAGCTAGTTGAATATAAAATATTAAAATAAAAAGGTAAACATATTTTAGCACTTATGTTAACATATTATATTAATCAGAATTTTGCTGTTAAAATTGTACTCGTTCTTTGCTGTTCATTGAATATAGAAATTGGGAATTTTGTAACATCAAGACAAAAAAATTTCCTCCATGCGAAATAACTGTTGTCGTAAGATTTAAGTTATTTTATTATCGTACTAAGAAAACTGTTCTAAACCGAAGATCTTGTAAAGTCACTTTTTTCAATATAAAATAATATTCGTGAAAGATATTATAAAATATTACATAAATAAACGGAAAAACGAAAAATAAAAACAATAGTATGAGTGCAATGACCTTTTGAGCTATTATTCTTCAGTATTATTTTTCACGGTATTTTGTTGAAACTGTGTTACCTTAATCGTCGCAAAGCCATTCTGTACGGGATGTATGAAAGCGTGATATAGACAAAACCTGGCAATATCAGAGTCCAAAGTTCGAACGTTTGAAATTTGGGGTGGATAAACTTGCACGGTCGTCATTCGCTCGCAGTTCGTGTTAACGATAGAGTGTTCCGTTGTCTTTCGTATTTTGTTCTATTGTATTTGAATAGTTGTATTTCGTTTCGTTAAAAAATGACTGTCGTCAAAATTTATTTGACATATCGTCACAGGAAAGGGAATATTGCTGTAACAGCCAGAGCCATGCAAAAAAAACGCAGGTCTTATATATCAATTAAAAAACGTAATATTGACAAAACGAATAGTTTTTTCAACACCGTACAGGTCTTATTTTTCATTTTAAAAACCCTATGGAATGGTGTATACGTATAAGTATTTTCGTGGGTAGTGGTGGTTTCAGCAGTATTGCTTTCCTGCGAGAATATGTTCCCAATGCGATCCTTTACCTACTTACAGCGTAACCATGACAACACGTAGTTGAGAGCGGAGCCTAACTATCATGTACTTTAAAAATATGCTTCATTTTATTGAATGGAATATGGGTACTATTACCATTCCTTATATTGTTTCTTCCGTGGTCGCGGCGATGCATCCCAAAGGGGATTTTGGCCTACTCCGCAAATGCTCTCCACCAACCTCTGTCCCTAGCCTAAGGCCCTTCCCTTCTGCTCCAAGTTTCTTCCACACAGTTAACCTCTCCTCGGTCTGCCTATAGGCCTCTTCCACTGGGGCACCACTTGGTCATTATTTCCAGTGATGGTCTGAAATTCTTTCCACACTGCTACTAGAATGTCTTTGATCCTTAAAAATGATAGTGTGTAGATGCTCAATTTTTATTCATGTACATTTTTTTGTTCTTTTTTTAACAGAATATTAACAAAAAAGTGCCAAAGAGTTCATTCCATCTGCCCGCGAGCCTTTTCGTGCCACCCGCATGGCTAAATATCTATATATATAAAAATCAATGTAAGTTTGTTTGTTTGTTTGCCCTCGATTTTCTCGAAAATTACTTGACCGGTTTCGCTGAAAATAGCAGTTTGTTTTTATTACCAGCCATGGTGTATTGAGGTTAGCCCACAGATATAACACTCTGGTTAGCCACAGATTGCATATTCAAAAGAAGAAGGTTTTTTTAGGTAGAATATTTTCAAAATGGAAAACACGAGTAGGTACCTACTTAAGAACTTTATGATTTAGATATGTTTTAAAAAAATAAACGTTTGGAACGAAATAAAATATTTACATGGATGTTTCTTTATTTGCAGATAGTTACTTTCGCTGTCAAATCAATTACTGTACCCGAGCAAGGCCATGTACACATCAGCTAATAATAAATAAAAAGCATTTTTATTGGTTCGATCTTAGGCCTAGAAATTTTTTCTTTGCCTTCTTTACGCTATAATAATTAGTGTTTTTTGATGGGTTCCATTTCATAAAAGTACACGAACAAATGTGTTTCCTGAAAACATGGAAGTAACGGATGTGAGTTTTGACGTTTTTTATTTATTTATTAATAATCGTATGGATTTCCGGATGATATGATTAAAAATTTTAACTATTTTCATTATATTTTACAAAATATTTTAGATAAATATAATAACTCAAATAAATCAATAACAGGCTTTTGTTTATATCAAAACAATAAATAAACGCATCACTCTTTGTTCGACATATCGCGATAAACTTGTCTGTCTTCAATATTTCGAGTCTCTGTCCAAAATTACAAGTTTTCATATGTTCTTTAGAATTTCAGAAAGATGATGTTTTTGGCCAGCGGCGCATTTTTGTCCATTTTAAGATTTCTTTATTAAATTGCCGACTGCAAAATTGAGCATGTCAAATTGTTGGTGCTCTGCCCTACGGCCGGCGAACATATTGAAAATTGATAAATTGGCTCTCCAGCTTTAAAAGGTTGTGCATCCCTGATTAAGAGTAATGGAAATCCACAAAGTGCTGACTGGGAGTGAAATTAGGTCCCATAGATATTCTACATGTCCTCTTCAAAAGTGCTTCGGTTTTATTGTGCCACTGTGTACTTAATTTTCAAAGTGATGTGACTATTTATCTCTTCGACATCATATAGGTTTACCTTCTTTCTCTTTAACTTCATCTTGAGCCCCTTTATCTTTAGCTCAAATCGTTGTAAAATTATATTATTTCCATTTGATTTACTTTCATTGCTCTCCAACCATTCAAAAATCGGATACGTATATACGAGATACTATCTAGATTGCAAATATAATTATATTTCATACAAAAGGATAACTGTCAAAAAGATTGCGATTAATTGAGGACAATTTCGCTAATTCTTAAATTGAAATGTGATATAGATAAAAATTAATGTCTCATTAGCTCAGTGGCTGAGTGTTGTTCCGATAAAACAGAGGTCTGGATTCGATTCCCGTAAAGTGCTTTCTCTATTATTATTTGTAGTTCAAGTCTAGTCAAATGGTTTAAACAGTTGTCACTTTTTTGTGAATACCGCACAAGACTCCCAACTCTGCTCCCAATTCCCAACCCAAGCTCTGGAGCCAGTGGGACTATAGGAACTCTAATTGGGGCATATAATGGGGGAAAAAAACGTTCGAATATACCTAGCTATTCAGATCTAATCACCAAACACGGTTATTGTCAATTCCAGTAACTCTCTTCGATATTTGCAACCTTCGAATCAACTATCATAAAGCTTACCACTCCGTTACGACTTTCGTCGAAAATTTTACAAAATAAACAAACACATTAATCTAAAGCTGGACAATAAACTATGGAAAGAATTATTTTCTTTTTGCATACTTGATTTTTTTCTGGATGTCATCTTTTTAATTCACCCTATACCCAGGGGTGAACAACAGAAAAATTAACAGAATTTTAATTTATAAATTTAATTAGTCTTAATTGATTTTTCCGTTTAAGAATTCCCAGACGGTATGAAAATCCTACAAAGTAAAACTCCTAGATTTCCCCATGGATCCTTGGAGGCAAATCGCGAACAAGGGGGTAAATAATTATAATGTCCATCTCTGCCCCCCGAGCTGCCTTTTAATATGGCTGTGTTAACGCTCGGCATAATAATTGGGTAAATGGGACGTTATACGTACAAGATTCGACCCGCACATACCAAAGTAAAGAAAATGTCGGCCTTCTACAATAACGACCAAAATCTTATAATTTTTTTTCGAAATCTAAAGCCTCGATCACACTGAGCGATTTCAACGCAGCTATTTGAAAAATAACGTCGAAATCGCTTCGTGTGACAAGGTATTTCACTGCGAGTAACTCAATTAGCGACTTTTAAATGTTCGCGCAATTCGACTAGAATATGTTCAATTCTTATCGCGATATACGCGAGATTTTTGCAATCACGTAAAATAAAAATCCCGCGCTTATCGCGATCAGAATTGAACATGTTCTAATCGAATCGCGCGAACCTTTAAAATCAGATATTAAGTTACTCGCAGTGAATGCTTTCTCACATGAAGCGATTTCAACCCTTCAATGCAAATAGCTACGTCAAAATCACTATGTGTGACCGAGGCTTTAGTGTGGAAATCCGACAATCTTCGATTGAATCTAAGCTTTCGTAATATTTTTACATCAAGATCGGTCGTGTAGAGGGCCCTCAAAATCAACCATTAAAATAACTACATACCATTTTACACGGAAAATGTACGTACGCATCTGTGCAAAATCTACAAAATTAGATCTCCGAGGAAAATGAATGTCGAGTCTGAAAAATAATAAAATACACGTTTTCGAGTAATTTCCACACCAGCGACTTTGTATTAAGGCGAACAGTGGGTGGAATGAATGCTAGCAGCCAATATATTCGTAATTTGGCTTGGTATACTCGTTTGAACATGTGCGCACCTAGAATCTTACGTAATATTATATTTTCGCACTTATAAAATTATATTCTAGCACAGAACACAATTTCGAAGTAATTGATGCGGTGGTGCGAGAATGAGACGATCAACTATTTTATGGGGGAGGAGAAAACATTGTTGAATATTGTGTCATTTTATGAATACAAAAGTAGAGTTTAAAAAAATAAATTGAATTATTAAAATTAAAATAAATAATACTAGTAATTACATAAATAAATAATGTATAACTGGAAAACAATACGAACAAAAAGATCACTTTTTATTTTGTCTCATTAGATTTTTTTTTCATTTAGTTCAGAAAATTTTACAAAGCTAATAAGACAATTTTTAATGTTTTTCTTAGTCCTACTCACTAGGGGGGGTTCCTGTGCTGAGATGGATTAGGTTTTATTTAAAAAAAGGATTGTTTTTAAACTTCTACGAAATTCTTTCAGGATGGTGGGTGACTCCCCTTTTTTTATTTCTTTGAACAAGGTTTAGATTGGATTTTCTAAATCCAATCTTAACCTGGTTCAAAGAAATTGCCTTTTCTGTTGTTTTTTTTGTTGCCTTTAGAAATGAATTATACAGCTTAGTGGAGAGATATTTATAATTCCTTTTTCCAAAGGCAGTCTTAAATTTAGGAATAGGTATTCATAATGTCAGTCAGATAAAATATTCTTAGCATAGATATTCTGGATCCTAGGTATTGCAAAATATTTTTAAAAAAATGGTGTTTCTTATGGGGCTTTTAAGATGGTCTTTACAATGCCCTTTTGGGTTTTAGACAATTATTCCATGTGGTTAGTAGTTGCCGATCCCCATACAAATTTACAATATTAGAGACGGCAGTGGCATAGCGGATAGTTAACTTTTTACCATCATTTTGAGATAAAATATTTAATTTTTTTTTTTTTAATTCGTGCATTTTTTTATATTACTTGAAACACCATTTATGTGAGTATCCCACCGAAGATTTTCATCTATTTCTATGCCAAAATATTTTATATTTTCTGTATTTGTAATAAGGGGGCAAGAACATTGCTTCGGGATTCATCTAATTATAGATCGTATTCATTCCCTGTTTGTTCTCTTTCGTCAATTGAAAAGTACTTTGTTTTACTTACATTCAACGTAAGTGAGTTGGTTTTTAACCATTTTTGTAAAACTATGAGCCCACATTCAGCTTCTTTGAAAGTATTTTTCCAGTTATATTCATGAAATATTATTGCAGTATCATCGGCAAAGCTTACTATTTTTCTTTTGATGGGAAGAGCAGAAATTTCGTTTAGGTAGATGAGGAATAATATTGGCCCTAGGACACTTCCTTGTGGAACTCCGTAGTTTATTGGAAGAGACTTACTCATTTTTCTACCAATTTATACATGCTGCTCTTGTCCTGTCCTTATATGTCACTTTCTAATAGTTATAGTGTTGTTTCAGACATTACATTTTTTTAATTACAAAAACAATATTTTATAATAAATATTGTCAAAAGCTTTTTACAGATCAATAAATATTTCCAATGATCTTCTATCAGCGTCTAAGTTTTTTGGTAATTGTGTTTCCTCTGAATTATCTGAAATTCATCAGTAAAACTTGACCTAGCAACCACTTCGAAACTTTTGAGTATGGCAAAGTGCTTAAATTAAAAAATACGATTGATATTGTTATAGCTGAATACGGTTTTTTTTCCAAATTTTCTTTTTGTGTTTCAGGAATTTTCTGAAATTTATGGCGCTGCCGCATGTTTAAATGTGAAAACATTTTCAAATGATACCAAATTCTTCCTTAGAACAATTTCTGACAGAATTTATACCTTAAAAATGTTTACAGTAATTGAAACTCTAAGAATAATTTATATGTCACTAACAGAATCTCTGGTTAGATATGGATTAACAATATGGGGAAACACAAAAAAACTTATCTGAAACAAATCCAAAATGGTTCAAAGTGGTTTCAAAGCAATCGTAAAACAATTAGTTGTCTCTGGTATTTAGAGACAGAGACATGCTACCCTATTGTTATTCCAGAGTGCCAAAAATTTACCTGTTAAGGTTACACTGTGGTACAAAATTGTAATTTGACATATAATTAACCCGCAGCATAAAGTTTTTTTTTTAAATTTTTATTTCTTATCAGTTGCATTACAAGTAATTTACAAAACATATTTAATTAAAGGACATTCTTAGTCATGTATACCTTATCAGAAAAAAGGAATTCTTGTGTCTGATAAGGAAGCCACGATTCTTAATTTGGTAGGTACATAATATTTAATTTGATTCTATTTATAAAATGTTTTGTTTGAAATATTTACTTGTGTAATTAATAATTTTATTTATTTATTCTGATTGGTCTTTAATACAGCGCATTTCAATGTTGAGGTTATTGTAGTTTTTATGGGTTGATAAATACAATGGTTGTGAATTTGAGTTATTTTAAAATTAGGTGTTATAAATTGATTTCCATCTCCTGTAGTATTCTTGAGTTTCTTTAAGATTTTTCTCTTTACACTTTATAAAAGAAACTTGTTTAAATATATCTTCAACATTTGATATTGGAAATAGTGCGAAAAGTGATTTCGTTTGAGAAGGTGGAATTTTTTAGAGTGTTACTTTTATGATGATTCTTTGTGAAACTTTTACTGAATTTAAATTATTTTTATAACATCCTCCCCAACCAATAATGCTGATAAGCAAATTGGAATATATTTATAATACCAGATTTAGTAGCAACGATGGATTATTAGTTTTGAAATATATAAATAAGTACGGACAGAGAATGTTGGAATATCTAAAATATTTACCTTAATGCCAAAGAACGTAATAAAAACGTAATTTTATGAATGAGGCTAAATATATGTTGAAAAAATGACTATCTGAGAGAAAGGTTTGATAATGAAAAAGTTAACTGGAATGATGATTGAATTGAAGGTTTCAAAATGAACGAAATATAATCATGTAAACTGTTTAGATATTATTACGAAAATTATATTTTAATAATAATATACAGGAACCTGTATACAAGTTTATTGATTGGCTTAATAGGATCTTATAATCCGTAAAAAAATATAATAATAAACAATTTTGTTGGCCTATTTGGGATCTAGGAGTCGAAAGGTATTTGGTAATTTGGCGATACGTTTTCTTTCAATTTGATATAAATTTAAATTCTAGGAATAATCATTTCAGTGCTTGCAACCAACAATAAGCCAGATTTGCAGAATTAAATAAAAAGAAAAATGCAGATAATTCAAGTAATGTGTGTATTTTCGTCTGTGCAGGACCAGTACAAGTTCGTGTACGACACTCTGGAGGAGCACATCGTGTGCGGCGTGTCCTGGTTCCCCGTCAAGGAGCTGTCGCAGTGCCTGAAGCTGAAGGCGCAGCGAGACCCCGCCACCAGGCTCAACTCCTACCAGCGGGAGTACGCGCAGATCTGCAGACAGACCCCCCGCTTCACCATTGGGGACTGCGCCGGTGGGCACAGGGGGGACAACAGGGAGAAGAACAGGGACGTTTTGGTGGTGCCGCGTGAGTATATTGCATTATCAGTGTCTGGGTATAGGACTTGGTACCTTTTGTGCGTGCATCTTATATAAACGAAACGTAATACGATCTCACAGATGACGCCAATTTAAATAGTTTAGAAAAAACTTTAAACAGGTAATATACCGGGTACCGCCGCCCGGGAACCATTCATTGAATAACCAACACCTTTGCCGTAGATCACCCCAAGTGGTACGCTACATTTGGTGACATAGCAGGGGTGCCCGTGTTCATGGGGTAAGGTTCTGCATGTTGGGCCAGATCGGGAGAGGCTGATTGAGGGATACCTCTTGACCTATGTCCCTTTACCCATCGCCATGGAAGGGATGGATTAAAGCATCCGTCACTCCTGGACACCCTGACCCCCAGATTCTTACCCATCCCCGATACTTTTTCCTTCCCAGAACTTCCTTTTCTTATTTTCCTTAAAATTACCCTCCACACCGCATCCCCAAAGATGGCGTAGGACCTGAAGGAAATTGTTTTCCCCGGGGCCTCCTAAGTGCAGTTAATGTAAAAAATATGCTTTTAAATATTGAGATGAATTATTTGTTGGCGGATGTATACGGTCAGAATGTGAAATGTTATAATTTTTTATTGTGGGTTTAAAGCTCAAGTCCTTAAAAATTATAAAAATACTATATAATACATTGTATCACTACCATATACAGTATTTTTATAAGTTTATTGAAGGATTTGAGCTCTAAACTTAGATTCAATAACAATTTATTCCATTTCATATTCCGTGTGTACACCCTCCAACAAACAATTCATCTCAATATTTAAAAGCATTATGTGCTAAAATTATGTATTTTCTAAAATACTTAAATTGGCGCCATCTTCTTCACCATCACGTTTCGTTTGCCCTTAAAGAACGTTCTATCTTTAATCGTTAATTTTTTCATGTATTTTTATAGTACATAAGTGTTGAATCCGCTTTAAAGTTCTTTCGTAGCCACCTGGATGTGAAAGGACGTATTTTATTTACGTTTTTTTGATCTGCCTTAGTAATGTGTATTTGAAAGTAAAGAAATTTTAGAAAATTTTCCTCCGTAACTGGAGCGAGTGAAAATTTTCGGTTTTCGTTTTCCAATTGCTAGTATCACTGGCTTTGCGCACTACTTTTTTCAATGGATTTTAGCTACTCGTTCAGTCGGTCGCCATATTTATATATTTAACGGCAATTTTTACGTTTAATATTGACTTCGTATCCTTTACATTGTTTTTTGACAATAGCTGAGTTGGAATCGCGTCTGGGTCACATCGTGAGTTTAATTCCTCGACTCTCTAAGTCCTCCATCACTACACAAGCAACATCTTCCGCTTACCCAGAAGGTAGTAAGAGATTTTTAAATATTGTCAGGTTATTAGTAACTCGGGAATGATTGTCTTTCTTATTTTTTTTTTAAATAAAGAAAAATACGTTTTTATTGGTTTATTTTTATGTATTTTTTTTTTAAATCTTGTTTTTTTTATATACAGTATTTGATTTGTCATTTAACGTGAAACAATGCGTTAGAGACCTAATTCACATTCAAATAAAAACAGCAATAACTTCTGAAGCATTGAAAAAACAAACCAATATATTTTATCACTGTCAGTTTAAATTCGGGTCTGAGAGGGTTAAAACAGAAGTGAAGTATTTTACTTTGAATCAAATGTATGCAATACCAATAAATAAAATAAAAAAGATTTTTTTAATAACGTCACTTTGAAGCACACGGGTAGCGAATTAACTACGCAGTCACCATGGTAACATCCTTAATCACCTCGCGTTTCTCGTTTTTATTACTTTACTTTTGCAGACCCGTGTAAAATCTATAATTGTAGGTTTTCTGAAGCTTAATGTTTGCACAAAAATAAATTAAAAATTATATTTTATTACGTATATATATATCGACCCCTTGGAATAACAAGGTTCCATCTGACACACCTCTATGATAATGTGCTCTATAGAAGGTAACTTTAAGGCTCATTATCGCATAACAATGGCAAATCTTGTTATTCCAAGTGCTCGATATGTGAAAATTTATCGGCTGACGTATTGCCCATCTAACTATATGTGAAACGCCTGTGTTAAGGCCATCCAACTAAAATTCCAACGAAATCACGCGCTCCTTTTGCAGGTGGTGACAAGGTCGAAATTCGCTTAACATCGGCCGCATGTTTTGATATACGCAAAAAAACATCATCAAAACGCGCGTTTTATTTTAATTTGTAAAGCTGGCATAAACATTAAAATGTTTTACGGTCATATTCTAAAAAAATCAATTTTCCGCAGTAAACAATGCGACAATATCTGAAAAGGGGTTCGTGAGTAGGAGATTTTGCGGTTTAACCTTCCAGCAGGCGCGCTGAATAATTTCCCTTGAGCGAGCGCTTGTCGTAAATTTTACGTCATCAAGTTTTCGCAATGTAAATGGTGTTTTCTTTATATAAATGTTAGGGAATTGCTGTAAGGTTATTACGCACGAGCGCCGACCAATCAAAGTCACCCAGGGTCTTAATAGGCGAGGGGAAATGAGGACCCGGGTGAACGTCTGGTAGGGCTTCGTAAATGATGAGCGGGGGGTATCTATTTAACATTTCACATTAGCGCTCCGGTTTAGTCATAACATTTCGAGAGCTCGTGGTGAGAGGAGCACGGGAACTTTCATACGACCCGTCCTGTATAAAAATAAATGATATAAATGAGAAATAAATAGAAAAAAGTACTTTATTTAATATACTTATACTTTAAGGCGCGTGTCGCAAAATTTCAAAATATCACTGAATAACAAAAACTTCTAAGCCGGTACGTCTGTAGTTTAGAGAGACATTGACCCTCGAATAGCTTGGAGCTCGACGCTCGTGACTAAGTGGTGAGAGTGGGGGAAGCAATAAGGAGCATTTGTCGTAAATTTTACGACAGCGCGCCCGCTGGAAGGTTAAATATTTTTTTTAGGTCTGATTCTTTATTTTTTTCTAGGCTTATAAAAAGACACACCAAAAAATTGGACGGTTACGAAAGGCCAAGGTGTGTTTTACTTCCATTATTTAATTAAATGATCTATGATTTTTCTAGGCCATCAAATTCTCAAAGCGAAAACACACGATTTTGCTTTATTACTTCTCATTGCATCGCATTAAGATGGCAATTTACAATGGTAGTTGTTCAGCTAGGATATTTAGATGACAAATGGATTAATAAATTACAATTTAATCATCTTTTTCAAAAGTATACTAATTTAAAGGCATAAAAGAATTGACAGGTTTATTGGAGGTGATCAATAATCTTACATTTAAAAGAACTTTTCTTTTAGGTATTTCTGATGTCACTAGCTAGGGAATTGAATAGCTCTTAATAGCATTGTATTTTAAACTTCTTTGTCCGCAAGAGGCTTTACAAACTCGAATATTAAAAGATTTTACATGTGATTTAAGAGGAACGGCTGCCGGCCTATTTCATACAAAACTTAATTTTGGATTTGAGGCCAAAATACTCATCTTAACCTAATGATTTTTTTCCTCATAAAGTATAGTATATATCTAGTATGGATTAGAATTTATTTTTGTTTTACATTATGAAATATAGGCCATTAAATAAATCGATTTTTCACGATTTCAGAGACAACTTTAACAATTATTTGGGGGCTAACAGTGATTTAAAAAAAAAAGGTTTACCCTTTCTACTTTTAAAATATAATGAAATATAATTTTTTTTTAATATTAAAATAAGCATTATGGTGGACTTCAAATTAAATTAAAAACGACCAATTTACGTTGGAACACAAATCTGCCGTACATAATTTAAAATATCGACCCGAAAAAACGTTTTTTTTTTTATGTTTTGTCTTTAGATTTTTATTTATGTAATCATATTTACATATCAAATAAGATAATAAAAAAAAATACAATGAAACTGCAAATAATTTTCTAATTTGCCTCTAAACTTATGAAAATTGATTTTTTTTCATGACATAGTGTATAACAAAAATACTTGTCATCACGATATTTATTAAATCTTTAATTACAAAAATATATCATTCAGTTTAGATGGGTATTTTGGCCACAAAATCAAAATTAAGTTATGTATGAAATAGGCACCGCAGCCGTTCCTCTTAATGTTCAATAATAAAATTACTCTAATTTGGGGAGGGACTTACCGGGTGTTTTCCGTCGAGCATTTTAATAATAAGCTTCATAAATCTTAATATTAAATGTTGAGAGCTTGTCTCCAAATAATTTTTATCATAATGGCAACACAAAACACTAGATTTGTAGAGGAGGATTATACAGGATCATAGGAAAGTGCCTTCTGTCAATTCGGGAAGAAATCGCCGACAAATCACTCCTTAACATGCCACCAAACACCAAAATGGGTTGGAAAACGGTCCATTCTCGTTTTCAATGAACGATTTTGTCGGTTCACTGCGTACAAGAAAGCAATAACCAATGAGACTTGCCACCTGCCATATTTTCCATTAAAAGTGTGTAAAAATACTTATTTTCTCCTGCGCTGCGTTTCGAATATTAGAAAGCATTCGGAGGGAAGACCTGTATAATATGAAAGATTCATTTAACTTCTGCGTTCAAAATACGAGAATATCTACTTTTCTTCAGAAAAGAATCAGGGGCGCCGCATCCTTATGTACAAATATATGCGGCGCACACGGGCGCCCTATCTGAGGGACGGCGAACCAATCCTAACGAATAAAAATTACTTTATAGAAGGAAATCATTACTTTTGAAGACAATAATGGAAATTATAACATCTGAATGATAAATTCACATATAACCGGATTACATATGGATATCTGTAAAGTATCTAAGGCCGATAGAATCGTTAAAAGCAAGCATGGGAGGGGCACGCTGAGAAAAAATTTCACTTCATTTCGTTTGGTTATCATTCATAATTTTTACTCATTTTAAATTAAAACGCATACAGCTTGACAATCATAACTTTGCAGTCATAGCCAACCGCGACCTACGATTTCATAGCCAAGGATCGAAACCACTCAACCACGGAGGCCGTCAAATTATATCCAGAAGACGGATATGGCCATTCAGAAGGTTATGTGATGTTATTAGCAAACGCAGTTTTCCTTCTGTCGGGAAGGCTATCAATACCCAGCATACCAGACAGGAAGACTGAGGGATATAACCAGGGATAGTACCCGACGTCTCTACGATAACTAACTAACTAACTAACTAACTAACTAACCATCACGCCGTTTCTCCGCAGGGGTAGGTAGAGAGGACAGATCGCCAAACAACTCAATATTGGCATACACTTCTTGCTTCATTCACATTCATACATCGTCCCATACGTTCTCTTCTGTTATTCCGACTCTTTCCATTCACATTCACGCAGTACATACTCCTTACACTCCTTTATTCGTTCATTCGCTCTACATGCCCAAACCATCTAAGAGTCCCTTTCTATGATGTAAATATCTCATAACTTCTTTTAAGCTAGCTGAGCAGGGAATTAAACCCGCGACACCGCAATGGGAACCCTCGACCGTCGGGCGTCGAACCAATCGATTTAATAGACTATTTTTTTAACTTCACATTTTTTCGCACCCAGGCGACTTGGCACCCTCGCGCTACGCCTAGAGGGTTCGCCTTGCGGCGGCCCTGACTGACAGTAAATTGCAGGGCGCCCTGGATATTATTTGTACAGTCAGCAGGAGCAGGTGATTACTGTTGAAGTGGGTAGATCCTATAAAAGTATCTCGTCTGGTGGCTCCGTGAACGCCCAGGTTATTCGGCGTCGAACAGCCCTGGGAATTGCTTACTGCCCATAAAACCTAGCGTGGAAAATCGCAAACATTTCTATTTCGTTGAAGTCGAAAGCGTATCGACACTCTTCAAACACTTTAAACTTCACCTTTTGTCCTGATACAAACACTTCCTTTTACATTTTCTGAGATACATTTTCCGTTTAACCTAACCCTTCTGATATAATTTTCCAACCCCGCTTTAACTCACGTTTAGATTGATAAATGTAAATAAATATATATGGAATATATATATATAGTAGGAGATATTCTCAGTATCGCCCTAGTGAAAGACCACCATTCAGAAGCGAAACGTTGCTTAACGTTGAAATGGCTGAAGCTGTGTTTAGTGACCGGGTCTGAATAGTCAGTTACTTACTTCCTATTCCCCATCCACTCATTTTAGCATCTCATCAGATACCAATCGATAGGATAACTCGAAAAATACTACGAATGATTTATCTGTTAACTCTATACGGGTAATAAATAAAATATATAAGGTTTCAAAAGACAATAATCCTTATGCTGCATTATTTTTAATTCTATACCAAATACGTACCGGAATCTCTATATATAAAAATGATTGTCTGTCTGTCTTTCCTAGATTTTCTTGAAAATTACTCAACCGATTTAGCACAATTTGTTCTTATTAGTGCCGGGAAGGTTTAGAGAGTAGTTTGAATGAAATCCAATATGTAAAACTGTTGCTAACGTTTTAAAATTAGTATGAAAAACATTTAATCCGACATATTATATTGAGGTTAGCCCATACATATACCACTCTGGTTAGCCATAGATTACATATTCAAAAGAATAAGGTTTGTTCGGGCAGAATATTTTCAAAGAGGAAAACACGAGTGGGTACCTAATAAGAACTTTTAATAGCCTGAAAATGGATAATCGGGTGAGAACATTTTAAAAAACTGTTCAATCTCAAAATAAGTAAGTAAGCAAAATAACAATGTATAATAGGAATAATGTGTAATATAGGAATAATATGTAAGGTATGTAAATAATATACTGTAATATTAAGTAATTTGATATATAATATAAGTATTAAAATAGGTTAAGAATAACATGTATGTATGTAGTTAATTAATATAATACGTATGTAGTTAAATTAAGAAAGTGAAGTAATTATGTATTTCTTTTAACTCAATAAATAATTAAAAATTAATTAGAAAAAAAAATGTGCGGAATGAAATAAAATTTTCAAATGAACGTTTCTTTGTTTAGAGATAGTAATAGTCGTTACAGGGCATTACATTTGCTGTCAAATCAATCATGGCACTCAAACGACAAGCAGGAATATTCAACTTCATAACTTTATTCCAAAAAAAAAATTCTCTGCAAGGCCGGGTACACATCAGCTGGCATTCGATAAAACGTTCAAAATTGCTCTCACTAGTTTTCAAACTCCACCTATTTTAAGACATTTTGAAATATATATATTAGAATTTAAAGATCATGGGGTGAAGATTTTTCATATTTTGAAACCTTATAAATTTTCCTAACTACTCGTATAGAATGTATTTGTTGTGTAGTTCTTGAGTAACCTGCAATGTGTGTATTTTTGGGTACTGACCGTTGATGTGAATACCGCACTTCAAATATAAATAGCTTTCAGTTTAGCTAACAAAACTTTCAGAATCTTCTTTCTCTTGCAATATGGAAACGGATGAAATTTCATTGTCCCTCTCTTCAAATTATTCTTATGTCGTAATTTTCTATGTGTCCCATCCAATAAAAAAGGCAGCCAATCACGAAATATATCATTTTACTGTTGTTTTCCTCGTAAATATCTCGAAAGCGGAAAAAACTGTTAAGTTGGACGAAACGTAATAGCCATTCGCTCTATTTCATTTCAGTTCTTTCCTAATAATATAAAAAAAGACAGTCTGTGACTATAGACAATTTATTTGTCTGTCTTTATCACTGAACTAAAAATCCCAAAGAAGTGTAAACTATGTTAAATAGATAGTTTGTTTAGATTTTTTAACATTTTAACATATAATGTACAAAAAATGTTACGTATTGGGGGAATTTACAAATTTTTCCCATACTTAGATTAGTTGCCGATTAGAAACCCGAATGAATTAGAAATCGTATGGCGATTAGAAAGAAAAATTGATATTTTTTAGCTGAGATCTGACTTAATTTTAAATTTTTATCTTACTACCGCACAAGATTCCTAACTGTTCCCAGCCGTCTGGAGCCAGTGGGAATATGGCATACCTAATCGGGGTATGTTCTGAGGCTAGTTGTGAGGAGAGGGAGGAGATTGGGGTGAGAAAGTGGGGAAGTACCTGGCTATTTAGATCTGATCAATAAACACGACTGAAACTATTTCAAGCAACGTTTCGATTTTGAATGGTGGTCTTTCAAAAGGGCGATACTAAAAGTATCTACTACTCTGGAACGTACCCTAAATATAGGTACTATATATTATTTTTAATTAATAAATTGTAAAATAACACAAATTAATCAAATTAAATTTAGTTGCGCACGCCGGGATTTGAACCCGCGACCTCCGACCACTTTGCTTACTTTGGGCACACGGATTCGCTCACAACACACTTCCATAAGTTTACTCTTCAGTGGTTTGTATACGTTCATCTTTCTGAATAAGGATTTAACAAAAACGAGAGAAAATAATTCATTTGGTTTCCAAGAAAACCTTCGTTCAAGGTGGTGTTATATTCGGGCCTGAATTTTTCTATTAAACTTTTTAAACATCCATTAGTTAACGCAAGATGTCGCTAGTCGCTACAACTTTACCGCGAACATTATTTACTTTTCAGCAGCGATGGAAAATTTTGTTTTTGGCTTTTCCGTTTTGTTGCTACATAGTTAAGGAGTTTTAAAAAGTTTTGTTGTGACGAAATAAAAATGGGGAAAGTATTATATTGAAAGGGCCCCGAAGAGATAAACCGATCATTCATCCGATTAATACAAAATTCATCAAAAATTTAAAAACGTCGGTATCCTTCCTTGAACATATTATCACTTAAATTACCTGTCTGGGCCTAGAAGTTTAGCGGTCTTATAATATGACCTCAATTTTCCTTCAAATTGTTATCTATAGATCTCGTTTATTTGGATTAACCGTTCGGTGTGAAAAGGTATCCCTTGAGATGACATTTCGCATAAATGGCGCTTTATAAATTTTCCAAGTGTTATTATCGACTCTGATCTGTACTTTAAAAATTTTTACTATGTATTAAACATCAGCGATATTGAATGAATGAATTAAATTAATAAATTCAATCCCCTGACACACTCGATCAATTCGACATGGAAATATTTCTTCAATCCATAAATATGCATGCCCTCCACACTACTGGTTTGCCCAATATTAACTAAAGCGACCGCGAGGAAAGGTTCGACCATCCGGTCGTCCTTTCCTAAAATTGATAGGCTTGACTTTGGGAAAGGACGACCAAATGGTCGAACCATTCGACGCGGTGGCTTTAGTCAGTATCGGGCAAGCCAGTCTTGTGGAAGGTTCATTAGGCCTTGCAACTTTACGATTTTTTAACGCGCGGTACCATAATTACGGTGCGGTTACTATGGGTGTCGTCGCATAGTTCGCCGGAGATATCATGTCGTATGCAGGATTTCATCCATAAACGGTAACGTATAGAATCCCGTACCGTAATCCATTAAAATCTTTACGTCATCGTTAGTTAGCAGTCCGCAATATTCCGCAGCATCAAACCGCCTCTATCAGCCAGTCAGTAATTCCGATCGCGTATTCGCTTTCGCAGTCCGTATTCCCTAATTCTGGGTATCAAGAAATGTATTCCGTATTCAGTTGTGACGTCGTTGTTACTACGTCTCTAGTCCGTCTATATCAAGTATGTCTGTACTAGATCCACTAGGGCGCAAGTTAGTCAAGTCACTGCGAGATACTAATCAGAAGTTTCTAATTCATTCCTCAATGCCCTCGGCGATTCCGTTCATCGTTATTCCTAGAGCGGCCAAGTCGTCAGTTGCAGTAGTCGGGCAAGAATTTCAGAAGTAATCAATGAGGTGCATCGATGTTATACTTGGTCGATGGGTGTCATGAAAATGACGTAAAATATTATACATACCGATTTCGTCGTTTTTTTTCTGTGATGAGTGTCGTTTACATTTAATCGGTTTTTGTTTGGCTCGTAATATTGTCTTGAAATAAATGAAACCATTATTATTTTTATAAACAATAATTATTAATCTAAAACACTCATCCAAATTGAAAAAACCTTCCGAGCAAAGAAAATGAAAAGAAAACAAGAAAATGTTTCAAAAAAAGTACTTAACATGGATACGTTAAAATTTAAATTAGAAGTAGAAAATTGGCTTGATTTATATCAATTTAATGATGTCAATGTTTGTTGTAAAATGTTTGAAGAAAAATTATCTAAATTCATAAATGACTCAACAAATAATGTCATATCCAAACTACCTAACTTCAAACCTATAAAACCATGGATAACTCACGGTTTAATAGTATCCGTACGTCATAAGCAAGCTCTTTATAGATTAACTAATCAACAACCAAATAATGAACATTTACAGAAACATTTTAAAGCATATAAAAATAAACTCTCATATATCATAAAACATTCAAAAGAAAGCTATTACAAACAGAAGTTGATACAGGTTGAAAATGACAAAGGAGTATGGACGATTATAAATGAGATAATGGACAAAAAAAAGTATAAAAACAATGAAATCAGCACTATTATTCATGATAATTCGGAAACATGTTGCAAAGAGAACCCTTTAAAAGCTGCAAATATATTTAACGAATTCTTTGCAAATATAGGAGAAAATCTTGCCAATCTCATACACAAAGATCCAAATATAACAATTCCAGACTGTAATGTTGATGTTAAAAATAAAATGTCAACATTTCAACTCACCACAGAGGACGAAATAGTAACTATTATAAACGGCATGAAAGGAGGCTCTGCCCCAGGTTTTGATAGAATTACAATTAACATTTTAAAAAAATATTAAAAACAATATTTCTAAACCGTTAATGCATATAATCAACACAAGTTTCCAATGCGGAGTATTTCCATGTAATTACAAACAAACTACCATAACTCCAATATTTAAGTCTGGTAATCCCGAAGATGTTAATAATTACTGTCCCATTTCAGTAATCTCAAATATTGCAAAAATTTTTGAAAAACTTGTAAAAAAAAGACTTAACCAGTTTATAAAATGTAATAGCATAATTCACGAAAATCAATTCGGCTTTATGGAAAGTAGAAGCACACAGGATGCAATTTCAAAATTAACTAGCCTTATTCACACTTCATTAGATAAATCACTAAAATGCCTTGGAACTTTTATAGATCTCAAAAGAGCGTTTGATAGCATATCTCATGACAAACTTATAATTAAATTAAGCAACATTGGAATAAATAGTACAGCTCTGGAATGGATAAAAAGCTATCTTTTCAAACGTCCTCAAGTGGTAAAATAAACGAGGTACTTAGTCATAAAAAAACAAGTAATTTTGGCATACCTCAAGGTACAGTACTGGGACCTCTACTTTTTATCATCTATGTAAATGACATATTCATGCAAAAGCTAAACGGAAAAATAATATCTTATGCTGACGACACTGTCATAATAATTGAAGGTACTGACTGGAATTCTATTAACAAGCTAGCAAATACTGATATTAATATATTAAAAAATTGGTTCGATAATACTCTACTCTCCCTTAACACTGGAAAAACAAAATTTATTCCTTTCTCTATCAATAAATTTAAATCAAAACTAGAAATAAAAATTATAATACACCAAAGTAACTGCAACAGAATCAATTGTAATCAAGCATGTTCAATACTTAGTCCAACTTCCAAAATTAAATACCTTGGTGTATATATAGACCAGCATTTTAAATGGAAAACACATATTTGTGAACTTGTTAAACGAATTAGAAAATGTGTATATATATATATTTATAAGACTAAGAAATATTCTTAGACTAGAAAACCTAAAAAAAGTGTACTATGCAATTGTTCAGTCTATTTTACAATATGGAATTATTGGCTGGGGGGGAACATATGATAATATTTTAAGTCCACTTAAAATAATTCAAAGATTGATAATAAAGGTAATTTTAAAAAACCATCATCATTTTCCACTGAAAAGCTTTTTACAATATTCAATGTACCTACAGTAGATAAAATTTATAAAAAATATGCAATTATTCAAATCTTTAAAGAAAAAACGTTAAATAAATTACAATTTAATATATCTGCAAGGTATCAACAAAACATTAAAATCCCGCCATTCAATACTAAGCATACGCAAAACACATACCTATATCTAGGAATAACTTCTTTTAACAATCTGTCATCTGATCTTAAAATTATAGAAAATATCCATGAATTTCAACATAGATTAAAAAATTACCTCAAACTACTGTAACAATTTTTTTAAAAATTTTATTGTTTTTTATTATTATTAGATTTTTTGTCTTTTATTATTATCTTCTCTTCTTTTCTTCTACTTTCTTTTCATTTCTTTAATACTATTACTAGTGATAAATTACAAAATTTACACGACAAATTCATATTTTCCTGCTATTGTACAACAATACTTTAAGTTATGATTTGATTAATTAAGTGATAATCACTCACCAAACACAAGAACCTTGTTTCTTTATGGTGAGGAATAGCTATAATATATTTTTTGTTACACTATATGAATCATGTCTTATTTTTATATACTCTCTGTAAAAAAAATTATTATATTAAATAAAATAAAAAAAAATTAAAAAAAAGATAAATGTCGCCGGCAGGACTCGAACCCGCACCCTTCTAATGTCCGGTTAGATGCTCTACCGTTGAGCTACGTCGGCTTATCGCAAACCCGCCAAGTTAATCAATATATACTAGTGTTCCATTTTAATAATTACTGTTTTTATTATATTTTCACCTGTAAACAACTAACTTTATTAGTATGAGAGAGGCTTGTAACGGCTAAATCCCTCAAATAGATGGCGTCAAGACAAATTATGTCTACATTTTATTGGTGAAAATTGCTTTGACTTGTCAAATATTTATTAATTGATAAACTAAAGTTCTTAAAAACTTAAGACAAGATTTTTGTGCATAGCGCAAAGGGTAACAATTAACAATTGTTATTAATTATTATTAACAATTGGATGAGTGTTTTAGATTAATAATTATTGTTTATAAAAATAATAATTGTTACCCTTTGCGCTATGCACAAAAATTTTGTCTTAAGTTTTTAAGAAATTTAGTTTATCAATTTATGAAACCATTATTCACTAAATTATTCATATGACGTATTATTTATTAACCAGCTGAGTAAAATTGTAATTTCCATTTTTTTATATGTTATTTCCAACACTAGCGCAATTTGCAATGCGATAAAATGTCTTGTTTTTAATTATTTACAATATTTTATTATTAGATATTATGTTATTTTAGGACTCTTCCTAAATTATTATTTTTTATATTAGGATAAAACTAGATGATTCGTTCCTCTCCTTGTAATATCATGTGTACAGCTTTCTAACATCCGACTTAATTCCTGAAAGAAATAACGGTGTCTTCAGGGTTACTTAATTAAAATTAAATTAATATAGTACTCCCGTCTAATTACCAACTACCAATAGAGACACAACTATAATATATTACCTAATATCTTCTGGATGATGTGATTACTTACACTAGCATATAATAGGATCTCTCTGATTAGTTAGCTAAGAGGATTACTGGAATGACTCATCACTATAATATGATAAGATATGGGCAATATTATACGTTATATGGGAATTACATGATACAGCAGCGACTTATAAATAGGTATAGACATCACTTTACAGGGTGTTTAGTTCTTGATGCTAAATAATGAAGAACGCAACAGAAGAGATATTTTAAAAATAGCATAGTCCGTGGTGCTTTTCACCGAATATTGATATTATTTTTATTATTCATTCTGTTATAAAGAAAGACAAATATTCCCTGGTTATGAATAACCTGACAATATTTGAAAATCTCCTACTATCATCACAGTAAGCGAAAGATGTTGTTTGTGTCGTAAATGGAGGACTTAGCCAGCCAAGGAATTGAACTCACGACGCCTGGGTGAGACCCAAACGCGATGCCAACTCAGCCACTGACCGGTCTATGCGTTGTGGTCTTAAAAGGTGCACATTGGAATACCTACCAGTGGCGTGCAGTTCATAAAGGCTGGAAATCTATGCTAATCTTTCTTTTTTTAAATTCTAATGTTTTCCGGAAATTCATCGTTCAACCGTAAGAAACTGTCACTACTCGGAAAATTTCAAATATTTAGTTGCAATTTGTCTTGAAAGCCTTTATCCTCCATGCTTTGTGGGGTGGTGAATAATGGTAATTAACGCCTTAAAAGCTACGCCATACCATTGGTCAAGGAGCCGATACTAATTACTATATATAAAAACTGATTTACTGTAAATTTTTGGTTCAAAATAGGTATATGACTATTGGCTCCGGACATTTGTACGTTATTCAAAAAAAAAAAATTTTTTAAATCTTCACTACCGACACTATCGACTGCAAAGATATGTCAAGCTATAGGTACCCCACCGCCCGCGGCCCGCGAACGTGTTGAAAATGGATTAATTAGCCCTCTATCTTAAAAGGTTGCGCGTCGCTGTTATATAGCATCCTCCAGATCCATAAAATGGAATAATTTGTTTTAGATATGTCTATTGTGTACATTAAAACACATGTTTTAAGTGGTGACCGGATAAATCAACATACATGTAAATCGGTACACGTGTTAAAAGTGATATAAAGTCATCAACATTACACAAAAAACGAAAAAAATTAACCTAAAACCTAATGTAACCTAACCTACTTAAACTTTTTTTATAAAAAAATAATCATAATTTAAAAAATATTAAACAATTAATAAGGTTGGGTTAGATTGGGTTTTCGGGATGATTTTTTTTTCATACTGATAATGACTTTATATCACTTCTAAAAGTGTGCCGATTCATACGTGTGTCGAATAAAGATCTATTCACATCACTTCATCAGACACGTACAGTGTCTTATTATCCGATATTCGACGATAATCTTACATAGCTTTCTCCTTAGCAATATGTTTGGATCTTTAAATCGGTTTATAACCACACCAATCTCCCTGCGAGTCGTCCCTGGTTTACTATAAAGGGTTCCAGAAATAGATAGATTAAGGTTTAATTCAAAATCTAATATCATTCTAAAGATTGAGGCGTAAAAACCTGTTAGGAACAAATTTTCTTCGTCAGAACATTAGATACTTTCCCACGTTACGTATAAATAAATTACGTTTTTCTGTTGCCTCACATCAAAATAAAATTACATCACCCAAATAATAGTAACTTATTTTTTTTTTTTATTGAAGTATACAGATTTTAACTGATTACTGAGAGGCTCCGCTGAAAACCAGCTGCACTCTGGGCTCCGAAGTGTATAGCAGTGCAGTGATTTTTTTTTATCGCTGACCAGACAAATCAACACATGGATCGGTATACTTTTGAAAAAATGTATAATATCAATAGTATAAAAAAAAAAAAATTAAATAATAAATTTAAACAAAAAAAACGAAAAGGTAACAAGCTTAAGTTAAATTAGATTTTTAGGAGAGTTTTTTTTTTCATACTCTTAATGACTTTATATGAAATTTAAACGTGTGCTGATTCATACGTTTTTTGTCAATTGCTAAAATGAAATATTATGTAAAAATGAAATAGGTAAATTAACTCAATGACAAATGAAATATTTTAATCGTTATTATCAATTGAAATTCTAAACTTAACTATAGCTTGATGCAGTTAAATTTGCAGTAGCTAGTGTCGCTAGTGTACATTTTGTGGATACAAAAAAAAAACTACGAATTTTAAAAATTGTTTGATTTCTTCTTACATTTTAAATAATTGTTTTATTTTTTACTCTTTTTTCAGCCGACAACTTCCGACCCTACCTGACTTCTTTCCAAGGCAACAGTTTCACAGACTACATTAATGCTGTGTTCGTTGATGTAAGTATTACCTACCTACCAATTAATGCTTTTAAGAGGAACGGCTGCGCTGCCTGTTTCATACATAACTTAATTTTGGATTTGAGGCCAAAATACCCATCCAAACTGAATGACATTTTTTTTTAAATTAAAGGTTTAGTATATATTTGCTATGTAAATATGATTACGTAAATAAAAATATAAAAAACAAAGCATTTAAAAAAAAAACTTTTTCGGGTCGATGTTTTAAATTATGTACGACAAATTTGTGTTCAAACGTAAATTGGTCGTTTTTAATTTAATTTAAAGTCCACCATAATGCTTATTTTAATATTTTTTTAAATATATATATTTTATATTGAAATATAATGAATTACTTAACTTTTTTTTACATCACCGTTAGCCCCCAGATAATTGTTAAAGGTGCCTCTAATATCGCGAAAAATAAATTCCTTTAATGGCCCATATTTCATAATATAAAACAAAAATAAATAAATTACTTTACTCCGGACTAGATATTTATTATACTTTTTGATGAAAAAAAAAGATCATCAGCCTTAGGTGAGTATTGTAAAACTGTAGGTTTTAAAGAGGGAGAGAGTTTATTCATTGATTCGAAATAATGATATTATTGCGCATTACGATAAACATAATGTTTTAAATTGATTTTTTTTTAATTTACGACATCAAATCAGAAATATGACCTCTTTTCTGACCGTCCTGCGTGTGTTATTCAAAATATTTTTAAATTTTGAATATCCTCAAAAAATACTTTGAAGGTTTTTCTTTAAAATGCCTAGAAGAACTAAAAAAATTTAAAAAAAAAATGAAATAGTAAATATTTTTTCACAAACACTAACTTCAATATTTTGTTTAAATTCGGATTACAAAACTTTGTTTAAGTTCATAAGAAAAACATAGGTATCTACCGGAAAATATTGCAATTAATAACTAATAATAATTTTTAATAACTCCACTTTTTTAAATTATTTTCATATTTCAATATTTTGTAAAACATACGTAGGACGGTCAGAAAATTTCATATTTCTGATTTGATTTTAATAGCCCCTCTCCCTCTTCAACCGAGATTTTCAATAGAAGATAATGTGTCAAAAACAATCGAAAAAAGGTTCCAACGAAAAAGGTAAACAAAACAGATAGGGGACTGGAAACGTTAGAGACGATAACTGTGTGCTAGTGTGTTGCAGACATGAAAAAAAAAACGAATAAACTCCCAAAGGCTTTGCTTTTCCCCAGAATAAAATTCCCCAGATGTCTCTAAGCAATAAAAGTCCGTTTCACATCGCGTTGAACACAGATACACTGGTCCTCGGGCCTTACGTGGGAGTGTATGAAAATTTTTCGTTTTTTTACTAGCCCCTTTGTCCTTCCAACACCGAAATGAAAATTCTTTTGTTCTGCGAACTCCACTCAGTTACGAAAGTTTTCCACCGTATTAATTCAGCGGGAAGTCCGTTAGACATGAAATGTATTCTGCATTCTTCCAGGGAATTACTGCAATAAAAGAATCTACGTGGGTTCATTTCTGTTTAAATTAAGTTGTAAAAAGTCTTCTGCGACAACTTTACGACTAACACGTTGTTGAAGTATATGCATGTAAACAAGCTAATTATATTATTGACCTACATTCAAAAATAACATTGGCTTTGACCCTCCACAGTAGCTAATGCACATCTGCTTCCTTAACATTGATACATTTTCTGATCTATATGATGTATTGTATGATTTAATTTCTAATTGATATTCGCTTTACAGCTTTATGCCTGTTACACACAGTTAATATAATATGTGGACGTGGCATATCTCTCTATATCGCTCGCCATACAATCCCATACGGTCGTCACACACGGGTACTGTCATATATCTGTGACAATTGTGTAGCCAGCGTGCCCCCCACATATATATTATGATATTATCTTATGCTGTATGTAACCAGCTTTATTCAGTCGACAAAGATGTTTATTATAAGGCCGCGTTTCTGAACGCGGGCGCACGTCCGGCAAGGGGGAAATTTAAATGTTCTGGGGAGGCAATGCGCAAACATTTTTTCGTTAAAATATAGCATTTCTTGAAAAAAAATATTATAATGCAACTCTGACTTTCCTAAAAAAAGATGACAACACTAGCGTTAACGCCAACAAGACACGTGTTGAGGTTATGGTTAATTTCTGTGTTTGTATTAAACGCGTCTTAAGCTTCCCCTTGCTAACGTGCAACTTTCACATTAAAAATATTTGAATATGAATTAATTTTTAAAATTTTTTTTTATTTATTAATTTCTATATAATTTTTGCATTTTAAGGTGAGGTATTAATATAAAAAATATATGTATATAATTTACAGATTTTTTTATAGTCCTCCTCACTGGGAGATCTTATGCTGAGGCGAACTCAGTTTTGAATAAGGGGGTTTCAGCGACTTCTATATTTCAACTTCAACGTTTGGGTAGGGTATTTTCAGTAACTTCTATTACATTATTTTAAGAATACTAGTCAGTTATTCTTCTGTTAATTCCTTTGGCCAGGTTTTGCTGGACTTAATGCACTTATTGATTGAATTATTTTGTTTGATACTAAGTGGGAGTTTGTCCAAAAGCACTTGGGTACATTTAGCTTGTCTAGTTACTTTGCTCTGGTATCCTGATTATGAGGAGTGATAACCATTTTGTCCTTTTTGAGATGATGAAGCAGAATATTTTCGGCGTAGATTTTTTTATACACTTGGAATGTCGAAATCTTTAAATATTTCCGTTGTTGACGTCCTTATGGAGACCTTTAAAATGGTATTTGTGATGCGATTTCGGAGTTGTATTATATAATTTGATGCTTATCATTGTTTAGCAGGGAGATGTTCGAAGCGTTGAAGTGGGACGTGGCACGAATACGTTGAGAAACATCGATATGAAAGTATTTGGCGATTATAAAATGAAAATTAACACGGAAGTATCGGTGGGGAAATGTATTAATGTTACAGTATCTTCAATTTTGTTATTTGTGTTTAAACACTTTTTGGTATGTGTGGGATTGCACTAACATCCCCGGAATAAAAATTTTAAGAATCATATTTTTCGCAATATTTGTACTTGAATTTGGTCGCTAGTATGGAAGCCCTTAGGCTTTAGAGGGTATAATATGAGATGTAAAAAACACTTGTCTAAACTATCTCTAATTCTACAAGGCCTATGAAGATAACTTCCATGAAAGTTCGTGGAAGAGCCCGAATAATCTATCAATTTGGATATTTAAACTTTTAGGGAATTGAGTCGTATTAAGTGGGAGAGGGACGTCAGAGATGGATTATTTATTAATATTTCCCATCATGATTCGATCCTCCTCTACGCAGTCTTCCCACTCTTACTCGATCTGCCTCTGTTAAAATAATAACGTTTAGTTGTTTGTGATGAAGTGTGCTGCGTCCAGGAATAACTTTTGCACCGGTATCCCCAATATCTACGTTGGTGACAGCACATACTGCAAAGCTATCACTTTCGAGCTGTGTACTCGTAATGTAATGTTGCATTGTGTTATTGTTCTGTTCCTAGGGATACACGAAGCCGAGAGAGTACATCGTGACGGAGTGGCCCCTGAAGGGGACGTGCGGCGAGTTCTGGTCGCTGGTGTACGACTACGAGTGCGCCGCCGTGGTGGTGCTCTGCATACCCCCGCACAGTTCGGTGAGTTCTTGCTTGTTACTTATTGCTATCCCAGAGTTCTCACACATCATGTGCAGTATATGCCCCTGAAGGGGACGTGCGGTGAGCTCTGGTCGCAGGTTTACTGAATACTGTTTTGCTCGTTTTTTTAAGTGTTTTTCATGATCACGTTATTTTCCTGATTAAATCTCGCGTTTAAGGGTAAACGATACGTGACATGCGCTCATAGATGTTTTTAGCACGTAATGCTTTTAAATGTTGAAATGGGTTGTTCGCTTGCGGGTGTACATACGGAATATGAAATAGATTCAATTTTTCAAGTTTAAATCTGTAGTCTTTCATGTACATGCGGAATATGAAATATATTCAATTTTTCAAGTTTAAATCTGTAGTCTTTCATGTACATACGGAATATGAAATAGATTCAATTTTTCAAGTTTAAATCTGTAGTCTTTCATGTACATACGGAATATGAAATAGATTCAATTTTTCAAGTTTAAATCTGTAGTCTTTCATGTACATGCGGAATATGAAATATATTCAATTTTTCAAGTTTAAATCTGTAGTCTTTCATGTACATACGGAATATGAAATAGATTCAATTTTTCAAGTTTAAATCTGTAGTCTTTCATGTACATACGGAATATGAAATAGATTCAATTTTTCAAGTTTAAATCTGTAGTCTTTCATGTACATACGGAATATGAAATAGATTCAATTTTTCAAGTTTAAATCTGGTAGTCTTTCATGTACATACGAATATGAAATATTCGTTTAAAGTCTTCATTTACACGGAATATGAAATAGATTCAATTTTTCAAGTTTAAATCTGTAGTCTTTCATGTACATACGGAATATGAAATAGATTCAATTTTTCAAGTTTAAATCTGTAGTCTTTCATGTACATACGGAATATGAAATAGATTCAATTTTTCAAGTTTAAATCTGTAGTCTTTCATGTACATACGGAATATGAAATAGATTCAATTTTTCAAGTTTAAATCTGTAGTCTTTCATGTACATACGGAATATGAAATAGATTCAATTTTTCAAGTTTAAATCTGTAGTCTTTCATGTACATACGGAATATGAAATAGATTCAATTTTTCAAGTTTAAATCTGTAGTCTTTCATGAAACTTTTAAAAATACTGTATATTTTAGTATTACAATAATATAGCATGTCATCAAATACATGCTGTAAGTTACGAAAAGTAGATAGGTACATAAAAAAAATTCTACTCTAAATAGAAATACAAAAACAATATTAAAACAACTGTTCAATCATAAGTATGAGAAGTGTGCTATTTATTTATTAATTTTAAACGCCCCATGGGCTTTTACATATTTATACATTATATATTTATTTTTATATATTTTTTTACATATTTTTTATTACATTTAAATGATTTTGTGTACAGAAAGAAAGAAAAAAGGTTTTAATTACAAAAAAAGAACATGATACATAGTAAGTATATTAGTGTAACATATATATGATGTATAATAATGTATAAGTGAATGACATAGGGAAGTTATAAAGGGAAATGTTGTTAATTTGTAGATAATCCTTTTTTTATAAAAATTGTAATATCCTGATCTACATGATACATAATGTACAAGTGCATAATATAATATAATATGAGTTCAATCAACGTGTTTTTATATTTCGGATGACGTAAAAATGTATGCAATTGCATAATACATAATATAGTGCATGATACAGAGAAAGAAAAAAGAGGAAGTTTTTTGATACGCAATAGGGTAATTAAAAAAATTATACAGTGGCTCCTATTCGATGCTCTTATAACCGTTGCAACATAAAAATATCATTCAGTTATCTTTTAAACATGGGTAAACTTATATTGAATATATCTATATCAGAGGTGAATTTGAAGTGTATGTAGGTGAGAAATGGGTGCATGTATTTGGTAGTTAGTCCCAGAATCATTGTTACAGAATAATATATTTTGCCGAGTTTGCCGATTAGGTACTTTTTCGATGACACCATAGTTGCGATTTGTCGAAAATGTTCATTACTGTATACCTATGGTCGCGAAATTTCATTACAATTTTAAGTTTCCAGGAATACTAATTCGAAATTCAAACAAATTTATAGTTTAGATCTTCAGTTAAATCTCAGATTTCGTCAAACATTTAAAAGAATTTGTTTGCTCTTGCGGAGGGCCGTTACGAAAATACATAGTTTTGATTAAACAAATAATCTTCTAGGGGCGTTTTTTTGTCTTTTGTCCCGGGTTGTATGTTTTACTTGAAACTGCGGCGTATCTTGCAATATTTATTTACGGAAAATGCTCGACATGAGCTCCCGTTAAACCAGTGATGGGAAACCTTTTTAAAGCGGTTCGTTCTCCGTAATTTTGGATAAAATGTCGCCAAAAAGCGTGTACCGTTTTATGTTGTGTAATTCGGGCCAATTTTCTTAAATGAATTTATTTTTTGTGCATGAACTAAAACAATTAGAAAACTGTTCGTTAATCCGACACTTCGAAGCATTTCAACGGGTCTGATAAAACTTTTTAGAATTATGAAAATAAATTTCGCTTTTCGGTATGCAATACCTACCGCGAATGTGAGGTGAAACAAATTGTTCGAATTATTTTGTTTTTGGAAGCGATATAATTGAAAAACTGTCAAAAACCATTAAATATGCATATGAGCATGTACTTTTTAATAAGCAAAATTTTGTTTTCAAACAATTTTTGATTTCAACAACAGTATATCCGAGACTCTATTCCGATTTCAATTGTGTTCGGGAAGAACTTTGTAATCATCATTAGGATAGCAGCCAATAATATGGGATTTAAAATGGAGGATCAGCAAGTCAAACTTGAAGTAAGATATCGGTGTAGATGGCGTAAATTGAACTGGTGTCATTAGCTTAGTCGGTAAAGCGGTTGTTCCGGATAGACTGAGGTCATGGGTTCGAGCCCCAGATGCGACTGATACCTTTTTATTTTTCTGTTGTTTTTTCGGATTCGTGGTTCATTTGGGATGTGTTAATATTGTCTTCTTCAATGATTAATTTTTTTTTTCAGTTTAATTACAATGAGGAACAACTATTTCTGTCACCTGAGAAACAAAATATTACATTTTAGCTTATGGTTCATAGTAATTCAAATTTCATTATGGCATGTTCATTTTGCAGGGCCATCTTGAAAATTCATGTTGTTATCACTGAATATAACCAGGATCTAGGGGCGAACGTATCTACTCTTAACTATAGATTATACCACATCCCCTTTAAAGCCCAAACCACGAACCAATGAAATTCGAATAGCTTATAGGTTCTTTGGTTCAGGTATTAATTTGGGTTATTTAATTTAATTTTTTTAAAATGTGCAAAAAAACTGAGTTAGTAAACAGGAGAGTGGAATATCTACGTCTAACACTAGACATGCTCGCCCCTAGCTCCTGGTTATATTCAGTGATACCAAAATGAAATTTAAAAATGAACACGACGTATTGAAATTTGAATTACTACGAAATATAAATTAAAATGTAATATTTTGCTTCTCCGGTGACAGAACTAGTTAATTAATTGTTTTTGTGTTTAATTCGTAAAACTCCATTTAATTTTTTTTTAATTTAACGTAAATCAAATTTAATAATGTTATTATTAAGTTCTACAAGTATTTTTAGTTGTTGTTATTGTGACAGCCAAAAATACTTGCAGAACTTAATAATAACATAATTAAATTTGATTTACATGAAATTTAAAAAAAATAAAAATAAACTTAAAAAACAGAACTAGTTGTTCCTCATTGTAATTAAACTGATAAAAACTGTTTGAAAACTAAATTTCACATATTAAGAAATATTAGGATGGCAATTATCAGATAGAATAATAACGAATCGAATGGCATTAAAATATCACCCATGGAAAAATTGTCACATTCGCGGTATCACATACAAACGACGATAAATAATAATAAAAATACGGTGAATCACACAGCCAAGTTGTGTTGTACTTCCAATATTTTATTAGACAGTAGTTTCATTTATCAAATAATAAAGATACATTCTTTTCAAAAAGTTAATCTCCGTAATAATTTTAATATTAAAAACACATTGAATAATTTTCTAGAACAGCCCTGTGACCTCTTGGACGGCTTTTAATTGTCTTTGAATTTGAAAAGTTAACCGCAATACGATATTACGTTATATCGATCCGCGGATTGTGCATCACTGTGTCTGCGCTAAACAAACGACCGAGCATCTGGAAAATGGTGGAAATAAAATAGGTTGTTTACTCAACAGAGTGCCGTAAAAGTTTAATGCACTTTCCGGTTCGCGATCAAATTCGCGATATTATTTATGAAAAGACAAAAACAGCAGTAGTTTTCTGCATCATGCTAATGAGTTTTTAATCAAACAAAACTTAGCTCAAAATATCTGCTATATTTATACTAGCTGATGTGTACCCGGCCTTGTTCAGGATTTCGAATAAAGTTATGAAGTGTTGAATTCTTGCTTGTCATTAGGGTACCATAATTGATTTGACAGCGAAAATTAGGTACCTACTCGTGTTTTCCATTTTGAAAATACTCTACCCAAAAAAACTCCTTCTTTTGAATATGCAATCTGTGGTTAACCAGAGTGTTATATCTATGGGCTAACCTAAATAAAACATGGCCGGTTCAACGTTTTTCATACTAATTTTAAAACGTTATAACAACGGTTTTACTTATTGGGTTTCATTCAAACTACTTTCTAAACCTTCCCGGCACTGATAAGAACAAACTGTGCTATTTTCAGCGAAACCGGTCCAGTTATGTTCGAGAACATCGAGGACAAAGCAACTTACAAACTTACATTGATTTATTTATATATATATATATATAGATAGAATAACAGATATAAATATATGCGTTATTATCAATGTGGATCATTATCAATGAACACGGTATAAAATTTATGAATTTAACGCGATAAGTGATAAAAATAATAACGAATATAACGTTAATTAAAAATATGGCCGAGTACCATCGTCGTAATAATATATTACCGGCACCTAATAGATTTTCGTAATATTTTTTCACTAGCGCAGACCGTGAAAAATCACGGGATATTATAATTAAATTAAAAGTAAAAATATCTAGAAAGAATTTAATTGAAAAAAAATATTTTAAAAATTAAATTATCTCCACGCCCGAGAATCGAACCCAATTCAACGGTTGGAAGGCAACTATGATCATGGGCGCTATTCCCGTTATTTAAGAAACTTTAATTTTTTTTAAGAAACTAAGAAATCAAAACAAAAAAATCCCGTTCTTTTTAAGGAAGATTCCTTAACTTTTTCCTTAGGGTTAAAGCCTTCTTACTTAACTGCGGTTCCGGTTCTCTCGGATGACAGCTTTCAGCTGAATTCAGCGAGCGACATTCATCAAAAATGTCAATATTTGCGATGTTTTAACAAGAGAAAAATTCAGTATTTGCGTTGTTTTAACAACAGAAAAACTCAATATTAAGTATGTTACAAATTACGTTCTTACTTACTTTAAACATGATTAGCCAGTAAACATTATTAAACATTATATAGATGTTCACATTTTTGACAATTCGCGTCAAGTCGGCACAAATTCAAATGTCACTTTTAGAACTACAGACAAAAAAGGTCATTACTATCTAATGAGGTAGGTACCTCTTTATAAAACGTGATTCTTTGTTAAAAGGGTTATTTATGATAAATAAAAATAAAATAAAAATATATTAAAATGAATTATAATATAATGTAATTGTTTTTAAAAGTTTTAATTCAAAATCTCATGTCACTTGAAGATATTTCATCAATTTGTGTTTTCAGATAATCTCTTGAGAATCTATTTAGGATCTTTTTTACTATGTCTCACCGGAATTCCGCAGTTAATCAAGAAGTATTTAACCTTAAGGAAAAACGTAAGGAATCTTCCTTAAGAAGAACTGGAATAGCGCCCCTGATTACACCACCAACTCTTTTAAGTACTGCGGCATAAATTCGTAATATGTACTGTAAATAAGAATTTTGAAATTAGAATGTTACGTACGCACTCCGTATTAACAAATTGTGCTGTTTGTTCCATTAAGAGGAACGGCTGCGCCGTCCGTTTTATGTATAAATTAATTTTGGATTTGAGGCCAAAATACCAATCCAAACTGAATGACATATTTTTTTTATTTAAAGGTTTAGTAAATATCTAGTACAGATGAGAAGTATTTTATTTATTTTTGTTTTAAATTATAAAGTACAGGCCATGAAAAAAAAATCAATTTCTATAATTTTAGAGGCACCTTAGAAAATTATTTGCGGGTTTACAATTTTTTTTAAATCGCATATTTTCTATGTAAATATGATTACATAAATAAAAATATAAAAATTTAAAATTTACAAATGTATTTTTATTTCATTATATTTTCAAAGTAGACGGGGTAAAACTTTTTTTTTTAATTGCCGTTAGCCCCCAAATAATTGTTAAAGTTGCCTCTAAAATCGCGAAAAATCAAATCCTTTAATGGCCTATATTTCATAATGTAAAACAAAAATAAGTAAATTACTTCCTATCCGTACTAGATATTTACTACACTTTTTTTATGAAAAAAAGGATCATTAGGTTTAAGTGAATATTTTGGCTCAAATCCAAAATTTTGTTTTATATGAAACAGGCCGCGCAGCCGTTCCTCTTAAAAAAATAGTTTTCTAGAAATTCCCTTTCCAATGAGGTTCTCTCCTACAACGCGTTATTTACAAATGTGTTCATTAGAACATCGTTCCTCAACCAGGGGGTTGCGATCGAGTATAGGGGGGTCGAAATCTCTCCAAAAAAGCGTCACGTACACGAAAAATCTTTTTATTAAATAATGAGTTTCAAGTTATAATCAAGTGTTACATGTACCTGCCTCGTAATAAACTAATAAAGTAAAGATATGTTAATTAATGAATTAATGCAACGGTTAAGTTTGTTTTTCACTTAAGAGGTTTTCTTTACGTCGATCAACATTCGAAACACATAAGTAAATTATTCTCAAGTGATAATAGACGATTTCTGTATTTAGTTTTTAAAGCTGCCATAGAACGAGAAGCCTTTTTCGCGCAAGTAATAAGTGCTAAATGGAACCAATGTTTTCAAACCATACGTTACTAAGCTTCCGTATTCTCATCGTCGTGCAAGTCGAAACTTATTTAAATCATGAGACAAAAATTCAAATTTTACAGTCTTACCATATCGGTAGCAACGAACAGAATTAGATTTTCCGCCATCGTGTGGGGCTTAGACTCACTCCCTGGTGAAGTGTTGCAGCCTCACTACGACTTGATGTGTTGATAGAAGTTTGTTGATTTTTCAAGATAAGTTATTTACACTCGAATTATTCTAATGGTTTGCTTTGCAAAGACGAGTGTTTTCCAGATACTAGAATAATTTTGAAGGCGTCATACTTTCAGCGGACAGAACTTGATAGCACATATATTGCGACTTGTCATCCAGTGAAATAAATTCGTATTTTAAATATGTATCGTTGTAGAACGTGGTTTTTTCAGCACTGTTACACCACATTGTTATTGTTGTATAAAACATTGTATAAAAAAAATCATTCCACTTGCTTCTGAAAACATGTAATTAACAATGAAACTCTTCTTCTCGTTTCTACTGTGCTTTTAAAACTTAGGTCGATATAACTTGCATAAACCTGTCTTAGGGGCGATTTCACTATATCTCAATAAACTCTTCGATAACTGTTCGTTGACTATCTTTAATCATATGAATAACAGATCAATAAACCGACGACCGTTTCACCACAAATAATATGGTCCAAGTAGTTATTGATGAGCTATCTTGGCAACATAGGTATTTTCAAACCATTATCCCATAAATAAGTACAAATATTCCGTGATATATTTTGAGGGCGTATATTAAAATTACGGTTAAAACGGTGATATATACCAGGTATTCCTTGGACAGATTTTGTCTTTGATTTGGTCGTGGATTATATTCACGGCATTCTTCGTGAGTCGAAATCGTCCAATGCTTATATATACTACAAAATTAACACGAGCTCTTAGAACGCGAAGGCTTCGTATTGCCGCCCTATCGTGTGCTTCTGCATTATCAATTATAGAAAAATCCCCAATGAATTCAATAATCGGCTCACTTCACCTTCAGCTGTCAGAATGTGTTGATATTTTGACGCCACCTTTAAATCTAATAAATAACCGCTATTTGTCGGTTCGAGCTCGAGTTAAGTTATGTCGGTCTTTTTATGGCACATGGCGTTATTGAGAGTATGCGAAACGCAAAAATATTTCTATTCCACGAATAGCTCTTATTGAGATGTGGTGAAATAGCTCCTTAGTGTATCCCTCCTCCGCCCGCGTGCACCCCTTAACAAGTTCAAACACGGTAAGTACTAAAAGTAATATGAGAACAAAAATGTTAAACATGCTTTGTGGTTTGAACTTGTCGCTCATCGGTATTCGTGGCAAGTTTAAACACATTCTTTTTCACGTTAGTAATGTAAAACTTTGATGAACGTTAAAATACATAGTGGGGGGGGTAGATAGTAAGGTTTTTACTTTATTTTTTGGGGTATAAGAGGATCGCGACGCCTAAAACGTTGAGACACAATCAATCGGAGCATGCTGATAATAGAATTTTTGGAAAGTCCGGATAGTACCGAAGACATAAGTCCTCAAAATGTTGATATTTTAGATGAATCCTACCGGCCGGCCGGTACGCGTGTGACGTCACGGTACATAAAATGAGAGGCGTGGCAGTATGCGGTACTGCCATTCGAATTGTGAATTGTACTGAATTGTAGTTCGTGACGTTTTACGGGTATATTTTTTACCCGAGTTCACTTTAACTTCATCATTTTTGGTGATATCGAAATACTAATTTTACTGTCATTATTAACTTTTTAAATATAATGCATGTTCATAAAAAAAAAAAAAATTAGGAAACAACCTCATCGCGTTGTGTTGCAAGAAGCAACGGTTAGCCAATTGCCAACCAACCTTCTTGTATATAATATCTTAAAACTAATCTCGACCGCTTTATACTTCTATTTTATTATCAACCACTGAATAGATAATTCCCAGATGTGTGATCTTTGCCAATTTAAAAGCGAGCTGATTTCATAAGTTGACATAAATTCTTTTAAATGTTTGATTGAAACTAATTTATTTGTCTCTAGCAGAATCGACTATAAGGTATGGTATAACTTCTTGGGGACACTCCTGTAAGACCAACATAAAACATTTACAGCTGATTCAAAACGCCATGGTAAAATTGTTAGTAAGTAAAACAGTTTTTAACCAAAGGCGAGACATTGATATCATGTACAAATCAATTAATGTATTACCTGTTCGTGGTATTTTGTGGCATAAAATTCTACTGCAACATATATCTGAAAGTCCGTATAAGGCAGTGGTGGATCATGTACACAATACACGTTTCACACAAAATATAGGAATGATAGTGCCAATATTTCAAAATAAATATGGTCAACGAACCCTTGAATACATTATACCATTTATATTTAACAAATTGCCGTACGAATTTAAAAACAATTGTCCTATGATGAAATTCTCACTGATGTTAAAGTGTTGGCTTTTGGAAAGTAACCTTGTGTATTGATGGTAACAAATATGACGGTCTCCATGGTTGTATAGCTCCTAGATATCTGGTGTACTTACTGTTACGGTGTTACTATTATATTTAAGTCTATCCTCATTGTAACCAACCTGTACTGCTGTTTTATGTATATATCTTTTAAATTTTTATTTCTTAATCTATTTAATACTTACAGATGCTTTGATATTTCTGATATTTACGTAATAGTTATATTTTTGTAATATGAATGTTTTTATAATGTTGATATTTTTAAAAGTATTGATGTTTTTATAATATTGATATTTTTATAATATTGATACTTTTATAATATTGGTACTTTTATAATTTTGATATTTTTTATGATATTGACATTTTTATAATATTATTTAAATCGGTGTTATAAGATTGGACTCTAGTATCTCAATAACAAATCTGTAATGCTTTTACCATTATTTTTTCTCTTTAATTTTTTTTTCTCAACTTATGTACAGGACAAGATGCATGCGCCTAAATATAATAATTTTGCCCTACATTTGTATGATGATTGTAATTTATTGTTGTATTATATTATATTGTTGAAATAAACTCCTGCTGACAAGCTACTTGCAGTGGCTTAGCGGGTATAAGTTCCCACTGTATATAATTAATATTATACAATAAAAAAATAAATAAAAAAAAAAATTAATTTCAGTAAAGGTCTGGAAAAATTAAGCCCATTTCGGGGACACGTACCCACAAAACTTCTATCGGTTCATTTCTTCGGTGTTATCGCGCATTTTACGATCGCAAACCGTCTGTAATTTATGTAGCCCCATTACATACAGGTTTATTTATTGTTATTTGTGTATTCCAGCAACAATTCCCCGCCTTTTGGCCCGACACGAGGCACTCCAAGAAGTACGGCCCCGTCTTCACCATCGACCACGTCTCCCACAACCACTACACCAACATCAAAACTTGGGTCTTTCGAATCAACAAAAAGGTGAAAAATACATGTGATCATATGGTGATGATATAAATATATGTACCAGATGCGACTGATATATTTTTATTTTCTGTTGTTTTTTCGGTTTCATGTTTAATTACGGTTAATATTATCTTCTTCGGTGATTAATTATTACAATGAGGTTTTTAAACTTCAATAAAATAATAAAAATTTAAGAAAAAAATACAATATTCTTTAGAATTTTATTAAAAAATCAATAGATGTCTCATAAAAATAAAAAATCGGATATTTATCCGAGACACTATCTAGGTTGCAATTGTGTTCGTGGATAACTTTGTAATCATCATAAAGTTAGCTGCCAATAAAATGGGATTAAAAAATAGAAGATGATATTGACAAAGTCTTGAATTTGAAATATGATATCGATGAAGATGACATAAATTGAACTAGTCTCAATAGCTAAGTTGGAAAAGCGGTTGTCCCGGAAGAGTCCCAGATCCGACTGATATCTTTATATTTTCTGTTGTTTTTTTCGGTGTCATGTTTCATTTAGGTTAGGTTAATATTATCTTCTTCAATGATTAAAAATATATGTATGTACTTATTTGAAAATTTGCTGTTGTTTGTCATTATTTCCACCACAATGTGGTATTTTCACACACCATGGATATAATTAAAAATGTGTGGAAGATTTACAGTTTATATCTCTGATTTTGATAATCGCACTGAAAACGTATTTTGTTATTGATTTTAAAAACAATCTCAAACGCACACACCGAAAGGGTTCAAACTGGCTACAACATCATTATGATCCACGCCTCTACTGGCCGATAAGACGGCTGTCACCGACGTTGGTCGGCGTGACGTCAACAACGGCATATTCACGAACAAAAACAAACACGTCGTTTTGGCGGCAATCGAAAATGCCACATTTTAAATCGTCATAGAAAATATGTTCGTAAACATAAAAATAAAATAAAAATGCCATTATCGTATTTTTTCTTACTTTTTGTAGATAGTGAAAAAAAACACTTTAAATACCCATTTTGGTGATTGCGTGATCCTAAGCTAAATACAGATCAATCTACTGATTGTACTTGTGATGCCACCGCAGAAAAAAATTGTGGATAGGAAAAATCTATTTATTTTTTGCAAAAGTTCAGCAATCCGTGTGCATTTCGAGGTCATCTTATTTCCAACTTTATATAAAGGGTCGTAGGTGTATGTCGATCCCATTTTGTGACTCCTTTTAAAAAATCTCATTTCGAAAGTTTTATCTATCTGGCTTTCACCTCTCTAGAGTGTTGGCCATCGTTTCAATAAATTGAGTAAAGGTAGGTATAACAAACCATCTTAGTAATAGGGATATTTCCGTGCGTATTGATCATTATCTTCGATCTCGAATACTTTCTCATTCCTGCATCACTTCATCTCTTACTAATTAGGGCGAGGGATGTTATTGGCTAGATTTTCACCCCCGCCGCTCAGGCTTAGAAATGTGACCCCATGGAAGGGATGTCACAGCTGTGATGACCTATATATAAAAGGTCATGTTTTAGCTCCAGAGAGCGAGTTACTTCTCGATGCCCAACGTGCCCCTTCAGCCACCTCCGGCAGGTCTGACACAAGAGATGCTTAGTTAATCGTGTGCTTGGAGTTCAGCTAACCCGGAGGGAGAGCAAAATCCCGGTGCCTCACGCGCCACTTCAGCTACCTCTGGCAGACCCGAAATAAAGACTTATTGTGTTCTCCGTACAAAGTGTGTATTATTTAATTAACCCGTTACAAAAGCAAATTTGACCTTAATGTTATTTAAATGAGCTTATTTCAAAACAATTTGGAAAACTGGAGTGGAAAGCAGACATAAAATAGATACATTATTATATTATTTATAATTTTTCTCCCATTTCAAGATCGTGTCCCTCACGGAGCTGATGGCCGGAGTGAAGGCGCCCCCCAAGACAGTCCAGCTGTTCCAGTTGACGTGCTGGCCGATGGGACACAAGGTGCCCACCTCCACCAACTCGCTGGTGGAGCTCATGAATATGGTGGAGCGCTGGAGACAGAGAACTGACTATGGGCCTGTCTGCGTCGTATCACCGTAAGTCTCATTTAGTGGGTTTTGTCTAATATGCGGTGCCACCAAATGCTGTCACCTCTACTACTGGCTTCGAGTCACAGAAAGAATTCAGTTTTTAATTTGTCTTATAGTGTACAAGGCACTGAATGTGCTGGCACCATCATACTTGACTGATCTCTGCGTGAGGGACAATCTTGTTCAGAGGCAACTCACACTCAGATCGATCAAGTCTCATGCGTCAAACAGACTGGTTGAACCCTTTTGAATGAATATTGCAAAGTTTGAGGATAGATATTTCAACGTGTTGAGTCCACATTCTTGTATTGAAGTGCCATTTTAGTCTGAGATCGGAAACTGACTAAGAGTCGAACACACTTCTTTATAAAGGCTACCGTATGAAATATTTAATGTAAAGTGCTCTTGGGGTGTTTGGATTAGAGGTAAGTGAAATAAGATGAAGCCGTTTTTTCGTAACCGTTTATGTTTCGAAACGGTTGTAACAGTGTCGCAGATTTTGGGATAACCGTTTAAAAAAAACGTTTAACTACGCCCGCAATAAACCAAAAGTTCCTATTTCTAAATATTCAAATAAAACTAATATTCAAAAGATGTGAAATCACTTTGCGAAGGCATATTTATTAAATTAATAAAAATTACTTTGTTTAAAAGCACTATAAAATTTTTCTGAAACATGTAAATATCTACATGTTTAAGAAGCAAAGCTCCCCTCGTCAGGATAAACAATATACCTACTAAAAATAATCTTCAGTATAGACAAATAATAAGAAAACAGTACAAATTAAAAACACAAACAAAAATTATAAATAAGTGATGAAAGTAGGCAACTTGTTAAATAAAAATGAAAAAATTATTGAAAAATGAAAAAATTATTATAACATATTATATAAAAAATTTAATATTAAAATTTTTTTTAAATATATTATCGATTATTATTATTAATACAAATTAGTAGCAAAGTGCAAAAAATAATAAGAGTTGTTATTATTAAAATTAATATTATAAATGGAGTTATTAATGTAAAAAAAGTGCTATCTCTTAAAATTGCCTACTTTCATCACAAATTTTTATTTTTTGTTGTGTTTTTAATTTGTTCTATTTTCTTATTATTTGTCTATTTTTGTCATAATTTTTCGTAAGAATGTTGTTTATCCTGATGAGGGAGGCATTGCTTCTGAAACATGTTGATATGTATTTACATATTAAATACTGTGGTTTTAAGCAAGGCAATTATTATTAATTTACCAAACTATCTAGATCACAAGACCGGCACACTGAATCAAATCGGCATCTTAACTTGCATGAAAAATTTTTAACTACTTGAATCGTTTTATAAAATTAAATAATGACATTTTTTCAAAATCTCATACGAGTGCTGATTTTATGCAGTGTCCCGTTGTGATATAGGGGGTTTTGGAAAAACCCCCCGCGAAATGATTCCAATAGAGCACAAAACAGCTCCCCGCAAAACTTTACTAAACCGTCGTAAACAGTTGCAAAAAAAACCATTCCGCGTTAAATTCCGTCTCAGACCATTGCTATGAAACGCTTTCGTAGACACTTTTTTTTAAATTATCATTTTTAATTTCGGTTAACAGTTTGGAATAATCATTTATTTAGAGAAAATGAATCGGTTTTGGTTATTTTGAGAAATAATCTGAAACTCCCACCTCTAGTTTAAATGTTGGTTTACCAATCATTTCTTTATTTATAATACCCGTATTTTCTTTGTGTTCTGTGTCCCAGTGACGGAAGGAGCCGGGCTGGTGTTTACTGCGCAGCCAACGCGTGTATTGAGCAGGTCATTCAGCACGGGGAGGTAGACATCTTCCAGGCGGTCAAAACTGTCAGAAGGCATCGTCCGCAACTCATCGAAAATATGGTACTATCAAAAACTTGCCCCTATTTGATTGATTCCCCTTCCGGATTGATTTTTATTTGTCTTTTTGTCTTTTTAAAACATTAATTTCAAACAGGAGGCCCTGAGGAAAATAATATCTCTCAAGGCCCCGGTCATCTTTGCGGATGCTGTGTGGCCCTCCACACAGTGTATCCAGGATTGATGGACGTGTCAATCCATCCTTCCCACTACCGTGCAAAGCGATGGGTCGAGAGAGTCCGGCTGTAGAGGTCGAGGGATCTCCCTTTAACCGGCCTCTCCGATCCGGCCCACCACGCAACTGGTGGGCAGACGCATCGCCAAGACCTGGACAAACCTCACCCCATAAACCCGGGCTTCCCTGCACCAAAGTCACCAAATGTAGTGAAACACTTGGGATGACCTATGACACAAGTGTTGGCTATCCAATGAATGGTCCCCGGGGCGGCGGTACCATAAACGCTTCCCAAATTGAAAATACAATATAATCTTGTGTTTATCTTTGTTGATACGGCGACAGTAAGAGCTCTCTTAAACACTATGTAGGTTTACCAGGCTATAGGCCCATCGTCCTATCTACCAGTTTCATGTTTCATCAAATCTTATTATTTTTGCAGTAGTTCAGTCCCTATGAAGCAATGTAATTTGTTTTTACTTTATTTCCCCATGTACCAGGTGTGGCTCTCCAGATATCTACGTGTTCTTCTTTCAAAGGCACCATAGATTTATGGTTTTTAATTCATCACATTTCGTACAGAATGATTGGTGATTCCATCTTGCAACAACTGCAATATTTCTTCTAAGATGGCATTGTCTTACAAATTACTATTCCTATTATCACCCGTTTCTATATATATTGAGTTCTTGTCCGACTCGTTTGCGGAGTGTTGGATCTAAGACTGTTTTGGGGGGCAGATATGGTGTTGGCCCCGATGTTTTAATTTCATGTTTGTTCATCGTCAGGCAGTGGAACAGTTGGTAGGAAACATATAAGTAATGATGTTGTCTCATGTTTCAGACCGAGTACAAATACTGCTACGACCTCGTCCTCCACTACGTGCTGCATTACCTCAATAAAGACATGAAGGAGAAGAAGTGAGAGTGCGACCTGAAGGACGAGCTTTGGTTTATCGAGTTCGGTCGCGGGGCCGCGCTGCCCTTGACCCCGGACGAAGGCGGCGGACGGCGCCGGCCTCTGCGCGTGGGAGCCTCGCTGGACCCCGCGCCTCGCACCGCCAGGCTCCTGGCGCACAGCCAGACGCTGGACTGCCCGCCGCGCTTCCGCTTCACGCAGGGGCCCCCCGCTCGCCGGGCGCGCCCCCCGCTCAGAAAGTCCATCCGCATCGACCAGTCGGTGTACCCCCCGGACTCGCCCTCCCCGCCGCCCTCGCCGCCGGCCGAGGAGGACCAGGAAGATCGCGTCTACAGCCCGGAAGCCCCCAGGCCCCCGAGGTGTGATCATGAGTGTGAACTAACCTGTGCTAAGCGTAACCGTGATAAATCTAGCTTGTCCGATACTAACGTACTAACAATTGTAGAAGCTGCAACTAACTCTAGTGATAAGATGACTTATGATAAACACAACTCCTTCAGGTCGACACGTATGAGAGGGACGTCCTCCGATAGGATCATCGCCAAGAAAAGACACGACCAAAAGAGTGTTAGTTCCTTAGGTGAAAAAACCAACGACTCTGGAGGCAGCGCCCCTAGTGGTCTATTTGAAAAACATTTAGGAAAATTTTATAAATTAAGCAAAGCGGAAAAGCCTAAACGATCGAGTGCCAACGCCTTATACGACCGTTCTCCGACTGAAGCATTTTACAATAAAACGGGTTCCGCTAGACTTAGTTCCCAGGAGTTATTTGAAAAGTTTTGCTCCGAAGATTTTGTATCGCTCTATGGACACGAAAGTGATAACGGTGAATACTCCATGTGCTGTAGAAGGAACGAAGAGTGCTATCAATATAGTAAATCCTTGGAATCTTCACACTTAACTGTACAAGTCAAGTGTTCAACTAGCGACGAACAAACAAATCTAGATCAGGCTACGTATACGACTAGCGCCCATAAAGAAATGTCTTTAAGTTTAGGAGCTATTAAAAAGAATAGTGCATCTAAAAAATTAGACAGCATTCATGCCGGGAAGAAGTTTGATTATTCAACGGACCTTTCGTATAAATCTCCCGGCAGCAGATATTATGTTGAGAAACATCATAGAACACATTTCAGCTTCGACGTTCCGTTCTCATTGCCACCAGAAATAACCGACATCATCGACTACGAAATAGATGACTCCATGGAATCCATAAATAATATTAAGGATCATTCTCAATCAGCTCCTTTACTGAGTCCTGACAAGGAGGGAACGCAGTTCACCTTTGACGTTCCTGATATTTCTAATATCGAGGACTTATCCAATCAGGACGATTCACCTTCAGATGCAACAGAGACTAGAAACCTCACTCTTTATGAGGAACCAAGATCCGATAGGACGAGCCTTTCTGATATATATGAACCATGTTTTTCCTCTTCCGGAATAAGATCAAAACGATCTTCCATAAAGCGGGACCTTACTTACAAAAGTAGAACTGTTTTTGATTTGACTAACCTTGACTTTAGACCAATCGATGATGAAAGTCCCAATACAAGCAAATTCGTTTCCGTATCATCACCAGACGGAACGAATCCTTCCAACTTTGACTCAAAGAGCTATTACTCAGACTCTGTGTTTGTATCGCCAGAGAAAATCTCTTCCAAAGATGATTCGTCCAAATGCACGGAAACGGTCCAAAATAAACACAGTATTCGCCGAGATGAGCCACAATTTATTTCAGAGCAAAGCGACTCCACAACGTTGGAAGAAGAACCAATTAGTGCAATGGATAAAATTCCTGAAATATTTATTGAAAAATTTGACCAGTTCGTTTATGATCCTAACGCGACTGAATCTCATTTTGAGTATTCCGAAAGGACTCTGTCTCCTGTGATAGAAGCTAAATCAGACTCCATCAATTTTTCCGAATCGTCAAAGAACAACTCCTTGATTCCCGAAGAGATTGTAATTTGCAGTCGTCCTTCCATGCACAAGCTGGAGCCGTTCTACCCGAGAAAGCTATCGACAAACAGTGACGCCAGTATACAGAACGTAGACGCTTATTTGGACAGCGATAAAGTGTCGGACCATTATGATAAGGTGAGAGACTTGCCCGAGCTGTCAGTTCGGAGAGAGAAGTCGATGCTCTTCAAGATAAAGAAAGTTCGCGACTCCAGCTCCGTTGCAGTTCATAAACGAACGCGATGCTTTCCCCTTTGATATTAGAAAATATGATTAGAGTAAGACTAAGATACCTACATTACACTGGTAGTTAATAAATACGTAAAAAACGTCAATTTTTATGACACATTGAAGTTTAAACTGACTATTCATCTGTATAAAACCACATCTTTGTAAGATGTCAAATTTTTACCTACCTACCTTACCTTACCTTACATTTTTTAAACATATAGTATTCGGTGTTCGTTCAATGTGTACTTATTGTGATTCGATATTGTCCAAAATATTAAGCCTTTATATTAAGACGAAGTCTCTATACGTGTCGACTTATTTAAACGTTGTTTTTCTTTTATATAACCGTAGTGTTGTAACTTAATCGTAACTAACCTACAATCCCAGTGTTCTATTTAGGTGAAACTAACTGACTAACTAACTAACATGTTAGTTGTTTGAAATTAACCAAGTAATTATTGCTGTAGTGCCTTCCCGTCATTTGAACTTTTGGTTACTTTAATGTAATGGCGCCATTGCCAATAATCCTTAGTTAAATGTATAGAGTTTGTCTACAATCTTAGAATTGTTTTTATAATGAATTTATATATTAAGTCTGCATCATCTGTATTTACATAGTAATGCACAGATAATACTTAATATAAATGCATTGTTTTTTTTAAATAAATATATGTATATATGTGTAGGTACTTTCTTTAAAATATTTTTAAGTATAGATAAACGAAAGAAATGTTTTTCAAATTAGTAAGTACCTACCTGTTGTGAAATACAACTCGGGTATTTGCAATATTCTATCAAATATTTCATCCTCATATTATAACGATGTAAATGCCTACCTACTGACGTAATGGTCCTTCGTACTAACGAAAAAGTGTTGTGAAAAATATGATTCAATCGAAGCGCTCACAGGTTACACTTTTAACATGTGATGCTTTTAAATATTGAAATGAATTGTTTGTTCGTGGGTATGCACACGGAAATTAAAATGGAATAAATCGAGAATAGTCCTTCAAGAAACTTATAAAAATACAATATATTACAGAAAAACTAACATATACAGTATTTTTAAAAGTTTCTTGAGGGACTAGAGCTTTAAACTTACAATAACAATTTATTATATTTCTTATTCCGTATGACACCCGCCAACAAACAATTCATCTCAATATTTAAAAACAAGTCATTTTTATATTTGAATTAGCGTCATCTGTGAACACGTATAACGTTTCATTTAATATATCGCATAAATCGAAAATTCAGCTTTACATAAAATAATTCATGCATAGAAATGCCGATTTTTATGTTACAATTTCTAATTTATGATCGCTAAATTCCTTATGAGCATCTTAGCCGACTAAACTGGGTAAATAGACATTTTTCAAGGAATTTATATTAAAAAAAAAATGTTTTTGAGTGGAAGAATTGCATTTTCGATTCATGGCGATTTGTAGCTGAAACTCTCAATTAAATCTTATTTTCAGCAACACGTTTACGCGAGTTGTGTTTAGTGTGGAGAGCCGTTATGTAGATAAGTTGGTAGGTACCTACTTACTTCATCGCTCTATTATGAATTAATAAGGAACTCCAGTCCAATTTTTTTATTTATCAATATTGACGTTCAAACTTAAATAAATACCAGTACATTGTTTTTTTTTTCTAAAGCTAAATTTCATAGTTAAAATAATTTTCAAGGTTTCTATTTTTCAAAGCCCGCCAAAATGCTCCAAATCTATGGCCAGTCGGTTTTGATCAGTTTTGAGGTTAGAATGTCAAATGTCAAAACAAGGATGAGCTTTACCATACATAATTTTATATTCTATTCATAGAAAACCATAACCAAACATATGTAAGAAACTTCAACTCACAGAATAATAATAGTATTGAGCATAAACATTATCAAACAATAATATCCGTATTGATAATTGCTAATTTCATTCATTAATAAAAAAATGAAAAAAAATTATATTGAACAACAATTTAAAGTCACCCAAATAAAGTCTGAATTTTGCCAAAACTAAAAAAATATGTGTTTAAAATACAAAACAAAATCGAAAAACAAAAATATCCATACTAATCCAAAATCAGAATGCGCATGTGACGTCAGATGTTCCAAATCCAATAGTACCAACATAACGAGATGTTTCGATGAGATGATTTTTTATAAACTTTTAAATAACGATTAATAAATTCTACGTATAATTACATATTCAGAATTCTTTGAAAGAAGGCGTTTTGCTGATCTATACGAAAATATATTTTCAAAGCCACTATATTTTTCACTGGAGTTCCTTATTGTTGTTTCTTGTTAATATGCTTTTCAAATGTGGAGGTAAATCTTAAGACTGTCCATTGACATTTGTTTTTAGATTAAGTTTATTACTTGGTTGACAAAAAATGTGCCAAATTAAAATGTCATAACTACATACATAGATAATATATAAGTTTCATCTATGGCCATAACATTATTTTCATCAATCACTCCACCAGAATTATTTTCACAGTTGTAGTAAAAGGAAAACAGTAAATTATTTTACCGTGATGATTTGTATTTTGTTATTTGAAACATTCATTTATATTTCTTTACAGTATGTATGGTTTATATAGCACAGAATAATTATGTAGGTAAAATTTACTAAAAAAAAATATTGATTTAGAAGAATAAACTCCAACCATCATTAATTTGTTTGTTTCAATGTACAAAACAAACAAATAATTTTTATATTTATTGTATATTCAAAAATTATTTCTTTGAACTACCACCTATTGAGACATTTTAGAAGTTGTAAGAAGATGGAGTTATTTTATAATTTCATAGATGTCTCTGATGGCGCATGAGTTTTTTTTAAACATTGTAATCACGATATTTCGTATGAAAAATGGAGGAATAATATTTATATGTACCTAAATTGATCGAAAATTCATGCGTTCAAGCAAACACCTGAATTCATATTCTAAGAACTCAAAAATCTCAAAAAATTGAAGCATCTGTTCAATGAATGAGTTATGTAATTCAAAATTATTATTACTTTACTCAATGCTTTTAATCAATAATAAGGTAAATATTTATCTGTGGCAATTTTTTAGGCAACCAGCCAGATGATGACAAAATAAATATTAAAGCAATTAGAAAATACCTGCACGACACCATCTGTCGTCATGTTGAAATAATCCAAATAATATGATAATATTTTTCCAGTATTATCTTACAATCATAAAGTAATGAGCATTGATAATATATGATTTGCTACAATTTTATTGTTAAACACTTTGGTTATTTTTTTTATTTGAGAATAAATCATTGAAAGATCAAATTTCGTTTTGTGAATGGAAAAATCTGACAAAACATTGTATTTCTATTTAAAAATTAATAAATTGTCCCACTTTGATTTCTATTAAGCCATTTTCAATGATGGACGACGAATGGTTTGCTTTGGAATGTATAAATATTAAAGTTATTTAGTGTTTCTTACCAAATTGTTGCATCATTAAAAGTATTCACATCTGTATAACATTGCAGTCCACTTAGATCAGTGATTCCCAAACTTTAGTGCCTGTACCCTACTTGTATCTCATCTCATCTCCAGCGAGCCATTCTCCTTTTTTAAAGATGTTATCATGGTCTAGTTTTAATCAGAAAGTATGGTGTGAGATTTTGAAAATCCAACTAAAATCATCATATGCAGTTACAGAACAGTGTTCTTCAAAAGTAGTTTTGAAAATCATCATCAATGGTGTCATAATGTCATAACGCACCATACAAATCAATACTACTGATAGCAATTATGCAACTCACTAGGTAAGACAGTCTAGAGCTGGAAGTCAATAACTGTGGAGTGCAAGAATCATGGACAATAAGCAATCAAGTTCCCTACAGCTTCTTCTTCAACCTTGCTTTTACCCGTACCTCTTGATCCATCACAATGATCCCATCACCTCAAAAGGAGCAGCACCACCCATTTTGAGAATCACTGGTTTAAAGATATGCACTTTTTTATATGATAATAACATAGTCACATCACAGTGTACTTTAGAAGAAGGAAGATAGCCCTGTGAACTGTGAACCTTTTGCCAGTTAAAAAGAATAATAATTGCAGCCTTACGAAAGACTTTAATATTATAACGCTTCGAGAACTGCTAAATTTCATGTAAAGGCTTGCATATATATTCTACAACAATTAATGTAGTCTAAAATGTTATTGATAGAAATATTAAAGCCCTGGCAAAAGGTGTGCACATTATGCGAAACTAAGTGACGTTTCCCGAGTATCGTTCTTTAACTTGTTTATTAAACTAAGTAAAACTTAAATAGTAACATCCCTCCTACTGCCACACACTACTAAATCAACATCCTGCACAAAATGGGACCAGATAAAGTAAAAACACTCTTTTATTAAAAAAATAATGATTGTCTGTCTTTCGACCCACAAATTTACTAAGTAGCGATCCACTCACTTGTTTATAAAAACACATTCTTGTTAAGTACCTACGGTATGTGTACATTGAAATCTATAAATAATAAAAACATTGCGGTCCACCATTAAACTTTACGGAAAAGAGATGTTTATCTGCCTGTGATATTAGCAGATTCTTAACGTTAAGGAACTTACTACGCTTTTCGTTCACAAATTGAAAGCCTTTTGCTTCAAAAGCACAAATTGTAGACAGATTTTTATGTGTTACTACGTATTTGTATGTGAGTTTTACTTTTCTTACAATTGAGAAAATTCTCTTTTTATAGCGCTAACTAATTAAAAATTAATATTTAGATATGAATTGCGGGCTTGAAGGATTAAGTGTTTTCAAACTGCATTGTAATATTGTAGTGGTATTATAAATACCCTTATAAATACATAAGTATTAGATCTGTGTTATTTGAACTTACATAATGTTATAAATTATCAAAGCAGCATTATTGTAAATATGACAGCGTTCATTTGGATAATGATTTGACTAATACTCGTAAATGTAATAATGTGAAAATTTAATATTAGTAGTCAGCACAGGGGTTATTTCTTATATGTCCAGCCATACATTGTCTTAATTTTATTCATATTTATTGTGTGATTGGAGTTTTGTTTGCAGTATGGTGTAACCAGTTTGCAAAATTTTAAAGTGTGCGCTTATTTATTTTTCAAACGTGTGCTAAGACCGAGTTTCATTTTTCATGATTGTTATAGATTGTTTTATGTATTTTGAGGAGACAAATTGTAGTGTATTCCTTAAAAAAATTGTATGTTTTTTCCGTGGTTATACAGAATATTACTAAGACAAACAAAACAAGGAGTGGATTTTGTTCACAAAATCAGCAGTTTTCTTAAGTGACAATTAATTAAAAAGTATCTCGCAATTCCACTTAAACTGGATGTAGAACTTTAAATAACAACATTTTCAGTTTGGCGTGGCTAACTTTGCAGGCAGTCAAAGGAGGAACTAAAGTTGACCTGTTTTTCTTTTTTATTCCGCTGTCAAAACATTTACACATTGGTTTCATCAAAGTACCTATGCTTTTCTTTTTATGGTATTATAAAATGATAAAATGGAAAAATCTCTAAAAGTTACATATAAAAAATTTATTTCCTCAAGGTTTTGGCAATCATGAACTTTGCACACATATAAAAACATTTTTTTGTCTGTTTGTAAATAAATAATCCTTTTTTTTTATGCTGGCATCCCCAATATCTACAATGGAGGCGCCACCTAATGCAAAGATAAGCGTATCAAGTTGTAAGCTGCAAGGTCCTACATAGAAATAATTCGGTTAAATAATATTTATTTTTTATTTTACAAAGTTCAGATGTTTAGATTATAAGCAAAAAGTGTAATAATAATTGGTCAGTATTTTTAAACATTTTACACATATTATATTATAATACTTATATCATTTCTGCTAATGTAGGTAATAAATTTTATCTTTTATAAGCTGTTTTTCAAATAATCCTAGGAATATGTGTAACAGTAAATTCCCAATTGTTTTCCTTTTCTCAAATTGAATGTAGCCTCCGTCAACATAATCCAGACATTTATAGGCCTTCCACATCACTGGTTTGCCCGATACTAAAAAAGCCATGACATCGAAAAGTTCGACCATCCGGTCATCCTTTCCTAAAGTTGGGAGGCTTGATTTTAGGAAAGGACGACTGGATGGTGGAACCTTTCGACGTCATGACTTTTTTAGTATCTGGCAAACCAGTTGTGAGGAAGGACTATTAGAATGGAACAATTTTTTTTTCAGTAAGTACTTGGCAACACTGATTTAAGATTTTTTTTACAAATCTGAGGTTATGTTTGACTTCCGAATCTGGCATGTTGACGTCGATAAAAATGGCATAATTTTTTTAATGATGTTGGTGCGCTAAAACATAGTTTTGATTTAACATCTAATAAATGGTTTGATATGTACACTTAAAAATAAAAAAAATAAGCTTTTCGGTACGACTGTCTCGCAAATATTAAAAAATTACAAGTTAGACTATTAAATTTCATTAGAATATGATGTAAAATCTTCTCCTTTCAGGAATTACCACTCATTTCTGAACACCGTTTGATATTGATGTGAAAAATATTCTCTTGGACCATAGTGCTTTCGTGCATTATTTTTCCTTTCAGTCAATTCGGTGTTGCCAATTAAAACCATTTAAACGATCGCTGCGCCCTTCATTTTTGTCTACTTTATTTTAACAACCTGTAAAAGACAGATATTTAACGTAGGTAGGTAGATGCATATACATACATATTTAGTTGTATAAGAATCTAATGACTGTTTCACTATAGCCAAAATAGTCCGTAATGTCTACAATAGATAGAATATTATTCTTCCAAAGATTGTCCATAGTTCTTTGCTCGATCGCAATAATATCTCTGAACATAAAATAATATTGCTTGGGTGTATTTTGTAACATTACCGGTTAGTTCATATTCCACATAGATCAAATTTTTGCAATCTTATTTTCTGATTTATTACAAGAGAGTCCCTAAATAATAATATATATTATATTGTACATAATTATTACCTATTTCTGCCAATTTTAGCAATGCATAAAATGGTAGATGTTTTACTTATACTATGTGTGTACATTATTTAATCAATCTCTTCTCAGAGATGATGAAAAAGCGAATTTCTAAATAAATTATTAGCATCTGGTACCACAATGATTGTAACTGTATTCTCATATACCTGGTATCCAGATCTTATCATAGGCATATAGAAGTATGTTATGTAATACCCATTCAAATATATATTTTGTAAAAAATATGCTTTTTTAATCATGTCATCATTCCACCAATTCCCTTGTTGTGAGTTCACCAATCATTGAAAACATTAAAATTAGCTAACCATTTCGAGCAAAACTCCTGCAAGACATGAAATATATTGGAACAAAATACCGAAAAATGAGACAGTCCTGTTCAAAACGGGACGTATGGTCACATTAGGTAAGTACCATCTTAGATAATAATACTGGCAAGACATCACTTGAAGGTTATGATGGGCCACACAAATGGTTTGCCCAACACTGACTAAACCCACCACGTCGAAAAGTTCAACCATCCAGTCGTCCTTTCCTAAAGTTGATAGGCTTCACTTAGAAAGGACCACCGGATGGTCGAACCTTTCGACGTGGTGGTTTTAGGCTTTAGAGAAGTGAGAAAATGTATCCTGAGGAATAACCGGGACAGGAATATCGTTGTAATCGACCACTTGTCGTCACAAGACTGTAAATTTAGGTTACTGGATCCGAAGACACTCTCGTTCCCTTCGAGGGATGCGGGATACGGAAATGCTGTTCTTTCTCACGCACCTAGTGCTTTTAGTGTTTTTATATGGGGCACTGGATGAGCCACTCTTCTGCCAGGTCCTGGCCTTGCAGTGACGTCCTCCTATTTCGAGGATGTAGGCCCAGGACTTCTTCAGGCAGAGGGGCTTGACGAGGCAGCAGATGGCGGAGAAGGCGAAGGTGAAATAAGAAGAGATCTGTTCTTTTTCAGCTCACAAGTTACAACTGACTACCGCAAAGACAAATTAATTAAAATAGACCAAATGTGAACACCCTACTATTCCTATATATCATAGATCTATAAGATAGATCATAGAATAGGTAATGTGGTAACCCTGCATTACTTTCAAAATTATATATTTGTTAAAGCCATCTTCAAACTGGTAAAAGTTAATCTTAAACTATGGTTTATATACACAACATGTGGGGGAAGAGGGGTGGGGAGAGACTACAAGGGATTTATTCTATTACATGGGTTTTATTTATACTAGCTGATGTATACCTGGCCTTGCTCGGGATTTTTTTTTTTTTGGACTAAAGTTATGAAGTTGTGAATTCTTGCTTGTCATTGGGGTGCCATAATTGATTTGACAGCGAAAGTAATGCCTTGTGACAACAATTACTATCTCTAAACAAAGAAACAAAGAGACATTCATTTGAAAATTTTAATTCATTCCAAGCATTTATTTTTCCAAAGTATATATAATAATAATAAAGTTCTTAAGTAGGTACCTACTTGTGTTTTCCTTTTTGAAAATTTTCTACCCAAATAAACCTTCTTCTTTTGAATATGTAGTCTGTGGCTAACCAGAGTGGTATATCTATAGGTTAACCTCAATACAACACACCGGGTTCAATGTTTTTCATACTAATTATGAAGCATTGTAGCGACAGTTCTACATATTGGATTTAATTCAAACTACTCTCTCAACCTTCCCGGCACTACTAAAAATATACTGCTATTTTCAGCAAAACCAGTCGAGTAATTTTCTGCAAAATCGAGGACACACAAACAGTGATTTTTATATGTAGAGATTATGCCATGTGATGGTGGCAATCATTTTATTACCCCACGTTCCACAAAAAAACAAAATAACATTTTTGAAAGAAAAAACTGCACACCTTATGCACTCTTTTGACTGAAAAATGAAACAAGGGCTGGCCCTGAGCCAAATGGCGCCTAGTGCAAGTAAAAATTCGGCCCCCTTTAACTTAGTCATACTCAAAACCAAAGTAACACCCATATCGTTTATGACAATTCCGCAAACCTGCGAAGTATGGGGAAGGAAGTACTACTGAGTACAAAAATAATCCTGTGGAGTACAGTCCCATTAACTCCGCTGAACCCATACTATTTGTCGACATGATGGAGGAATGCGTACGCGAGCTACAAACAGAACTAACGCCATATAATATTTAATAGTTACGTTCCTTGCCTAGAAAAACTCCTTTGACGGCACTGGAAGAATGAAACGGCGCCATTCATTCAGGGCCGGTCCTATGCAGGCGCAATTGTAGCAGTCCACCCCAGGTGCCAATTTTCCAAGGTGCCAGGGCAATGATAATATTTAACACCTAACACGGGGCCAATGAAGTGATTAGGGACGACAAAATTGTGCGTGCCCCAGGACCCCTTTGTCTCGGGGCCGGCCCTTTAAGACGATACTTTTTTTAATCTAGATTGCTTATGGGTTGTCTTTTTCAATGAAAATGGATGAAAATTAGAACGAGATATTCTTATACGACACTTTTTTTCATCCAAATTGCACGAGAGTCGCCTTTTTCTATGGAAAATTCTATAGAAAATTCCATAGAAAAAGTCAATCCACACTGAAACTGGACGAAAAAAATTATCGTCAAAGAACGCCTTTGTTCTATTTTTTCGTCCGGTTTAAGATGGCGGACATTATATGATCAGCTGTTTTATTGCCTTCGTCTGCATTGTTTCCATAAATATGTTATGTGGAAATTTTGCGCGTTTATTTATTTTTGTATTTAATATATTGATAATATAGTTTATAGTTTAATTCGTTAAAAATACTTTTTCAAAGCACAAAGAAAATTTTTGTATTATCTCAAACAATACACAATGCAACAAACCCTTCAGGCATTTGATACTAAATAAAATACTCCAATAAAAAGTTTTCTAAAAATTCCCTTAAGCATAGACGAAAGATAGCCGCTAAAACTGCCATACAAATTTAATTTGCATTTGTTTTGAAAAAATAAACTAGACACGTTCGAAAAAATTAATTAACTTCGAAATAATTTTAAATTATTGGCAGAAAATAAATAAGAAAATGCATATCATACTATCTTGTTGCTTCCAGTAAAAATTTAATTAACTTTTTAAAACAATAATGTGTATCTATTACTGTTCAGTATTGCGAATTTAGAGTTTTTTTTACATTTTGCTTTGAGTACGCGTCATTGTCACCTTTGACCCCTGTCATTCTTTTCGTAACTATAATGTAACGTATTTTGCGGAGATGTTGCGTGTTTATTTAAGAATATAATTTTCAAAAATATTAAAGATAAATTAGACTGTGTTTAAATTGATTGTGAACGCGTATTTCTGTTCGAAATTGTGAATTTCGCGGAAAGTTTTGAAATAATTTTTTAACATTTTGAGAAGGTACTGCAATTTTTTGACCATTAAAAAAATATTCTTTCTCCTTTATTGACAACTATATATGCAAATCTGCATGAAATTATAGGTATGAAAATAATGGTGGTGGAAAGCAAAGATTTCCTCTATGGGTCCCGATATGGTTCCCATATGGGGATCGGTATGAAAAAAAGTATCGTCTATTTGCCCAATACTAAAAAAGTCATGGCGTCGAAAGATTCGACAATCCGGTCGTCCATTCCGACGACCGGATTTTCGACGCCATGGCTTTTTTAGAATCGAGCAAACCAGTCGTGTGGAAGGCGTATTAACAGCGCCATTGGGGTGATTAGATTAGGGGCGACAAAATTTAACATGCGCAAGGCACCGTTGGGCTCAGGGCCGGCCCTGCATAAATTCATAGCTCGGCCTCACTCTTTCATTAGAACGTTCGCCTATAGATTAAAAGAAAACATGAATTAGAAAAGGGGTAACTACACCCCCGTTTGTAACTAGCGCCAAAGCTATAAATCTTCTTTTTTATATTGAAGAATATAAAAAATGCTGAACTGCGCCCCTGTATGAGATTTATAATATTATACTACCTCTACTCACTTTCATTCAAAAAACGAATGATGATGCTGTGTACATATCCTTCGTGTTATCTCTGACGCGCAAGTTGACTGATAACATTTGCCGACATTAACAATATTATAAATCATAAACATGTCCATCTGACCAAATAAAATTCTTGAATGAATGCCCTTGAATATTATGCTGTCACCCATCAATCTGTGACCACCACAATCTTCCACATGGATAACAAACCTTTTCTTTAATTTTGACAACTCATAATGAAAAAAATGGTTCGTAATGTATCTGCCCACATACAAAATTATGTACCGAAAGTAGAATTTTTATAATAACTGGACATTCCATGTACAAACACGTAGGATCGGCAAGCCACGTTTCCCATGCCAGTAAAGTTCGATTCACATCTACCAGAACCGAGCAGTGCAGACACGGCAAAGTTAGTTGCTTATATTACCTACATTCACGCACCGTGTAATGTGAATACTCCCTTCCGTGTCGTGCCTGCCGCTCCACACGTTTGTACTGCATGGTGCCGGTAGACGTGAATAGAACTTACATTTATAATAATTTTCTGGTTAATAACGGACTTATTCATTTCAAAAAACACCTCTTACATTGTTTTCGACATAAACAACGCGTTTTACGCGCCGGGGGTTGTTTCTTGTAGTAACTGACTAAACAAGTCGAACCGCCATAACTCTGTAAGATTGTCCATGTTCAGATTATTGATTTTCTTGAATGCATGTACAAATAACTAATAATTCTGTTGCTTTCAGAAAATTATATCACCTAATCAATTTTTCAGCAGAATTCTTGTTTACCATATTTTTAGAATACTGAAGATATTCCTTCACTGAAATACTGATAGGGGGGAATGAAACAGAATTGCCTGTAGATGTTTTTAGATTGTGATTGGTTTCCATTTGGTTGTATGGGGATTTGGGAACCTTGCGTTTTTTGTAAATACAAACCTTTGTAACCCAATACTTACATCAGCCGTGAAGAATGGGGAACTCCAATTTGTGATGAATGTAGTAAAGATATTATGATTGATAAACACCAGAATGAGGTTAAGGAAATGTATTATGTTACTAAACAAGTCCTCGTCAAGTGACAAGAACACACGACCAGCGGGCTTAGTGCGGGCCGGCACATGCGGACAATTACAGGAATTTTCTAATATTTAAGCAAATATAACTAGTTTCCAAAGTTATGATTATCTTTCTGTAGGGTTGTTTGTTTGTTGCTTGCTTGTTTTGCTCTACACGTCTCCCAAATGAACCCTCCTCCTCCTCCATGGGATTAGGAACTTACAAAGGGATGGTGAGGGAAGTACTGGGCCCGACCCCGCAATGTCCCGGGTGATTGGTTGATGCAAGTATACAAGTGTGGGGGACATTGAAGGGCCGTTCCTCGGAGTTAAGAAAGGAACTCCTCCTCGCCCCGCTCCCGTCTGAAGGAAAACACAGTGAGTGTTGGAGATAAATCAATTAGATTTTATCTTTTCAAAACATTATTTGTACAAAATATATAAATACTCTGTAATTTCACAAAATGTAACGCTTAGGCCTCTCTCAACATAATTTCCCCTTCCCGACACGGGACCACAGACCACAAGTGATCACCATCCTAGCGCAAGATCTCCAGCCAGCCTTGTATAAGTATATAAGTGATATATAAATATATAAGTAACGGATATATACAGGACAAAGGGGGAGTGCACAATTCAACATGTACAACTTAGTTCTCCATTCCGTCTATTTCGCAAAAATATGATTAAAAACATAACTTTGAAATTTTCTTACACCTTTAACTGTCTTAAGATCTAATCTCTCCTGGAACTGCAGGGCCCCCCGAGGCTCGTGTCGTCGCCCCCTCCGGCCGGCTGACGGAGCCAGGTCACCCACACATAGAAAATTTGCTGAATTGAAAGAATAAACCGGAACCCCTAAGATTAGCGCCGCCAGGGCGGTGTTAGTTCCGATCATTGAGATCGCAGTCGCGGCTGATGTGCCCTGTCTTGTTGCAGTTGTAGCAGGTCTTGGCGCCATCCGGGCAGTTGCGGCTGATGTGGCCGGACTTGTTGCAGTTATAGCACGACAGCGAAGAGCGCCCCTCGCGCTCCTGGCCTCCCTCGGGGCAGTTGCGCGAGATGTGGCCCACCTTGGAGCAGTTGTAGCAGGATGGCTCGTCAGGGCTCTGCGTACAGTCACGCGCTATGTGTCCGGTTCCATTACACCTGCAAATAGACACACATACAGTCAGATTTCACCCAATAGACTGACCAACAGACCCACTAAATTCCCACATAAAGTATTGTACTGACCTATAACATCTATCAGCCTCCTCCTTGCAGTCCCGGGCGAAATGTCCCTGCCTGTTGCACTTGTAGCACTTCTCACGGCCCCGGCTGTACCCGCCATCCCCACCACGGTAGCCGCCATCGCCGCCGCGATCCTTGCCGCCGCCAGGGGCTCCACCGCCGCCACCACCTCCGCCCCCAGACTGGGTGCACTCCCGGGCAAAGTGGCCAGGCCGGTTGCACTTGTAGCAAACTGTGGAACTCATGCTTGCTGGTGTGATGTGGTGATCTGGGAACAGACAGACTAGTTAATACAACTTTAAAAATGGATTGTTTGGTACAACAAAAATTAACCTAACCCCGCTTATCTGTTTGAAATCGAGCAAAATACCACACATACCCGTTTATTCGAAGAAAAAAAAACTACATAAAGATGTGAACCCACAATCAAAACTTCTGAATTTTATTACTGAATATCCATCTTGATTATGAAGGTAAACCAATAACATGAGTAAATAAAGACATTAAATAAACTGATAAAATCATTATAAATAATTAATGAACCAATAAAGGCGTAGCAAGCTACACAAACTAAGTAAAATTGTAAACATGCGTTGGAGTAGGAACAATCAAAGTGAACAAGAAAAGTACATTGAAGGTTAAAAATGGGGGCAAAAAAATGCTTTGAAAAATTTGCCATGCGGCTTTGAGTAAATCATAACCGTAGCATCTATACATGTTCTATGCACAGTCGAAGATTAACACCAAATGTAAGTTTCGTGGAAAGAAAAGATAACCTATCCAACTGACTTTTTGGTAAGTAATAATTGCATGCAACTGAAGTATGTTTTACCGTACGAATTTTATAAGTTCCGGGTTATTATTTTTGGTAAGTGTGAAGTGTTCCACATTAGAGTTTTATACGATAAAACTTGATAAGATAAAACTTAAACTAAAAAAAAAAAAAAAAGAGTTATTTGATTATTCACTCCACTTGTTTAGCAAAATGTTAAAATTATTTGGTCTGTGAGCAGGGGATAATTAGCTCCGTGGTAATAATTATAAGTTATATGGAAAACATGCCGTAATATTGCTCATTGATAGTGAAATCAGAAGCAATATAAATAAAATGCTTGAGTTGATAAGGTGACACGGTTTATCTAATTATTAAAAATTAGAATGTAATGATAATTGCAAATCACAGGGAATAAATAAAAATACTTGGATGACTTGTATAGCGCCGTTTTTGTGAAAAATCCCCTCAAGGCCCCACTGATTAGAATACGAAATTTTCATGTTTTGATATTTGATAAAGATAAATAAATTACCGCTTAATCACTGATAACTAGAACGATATATTTATACAGGAAACCGCACAAAAATGAGAAAAAATCTATTACAGATGAAATGCCATTAAAAATTATCAATTTTTGAAATCGGAACATGTGGAAATCAATAACGGAGAACTTTCTTTTTATTAAAAAAAAAAAAACCTAATTTAAGCACTAAATTTGAAACTTGTTGAGATTAGCTTTATTAAATAATGCTATTTGACATATTATAAAAATAATGCGATCGGGAAGATTTATAAAACGACCAACCTGACGGCGAGGGTGAAAATCTGTTAAATGGAACAGAGAGCAACGAAAGGACACGACGTACTAGATTCACGATTGTGAATGTCAATCGGCGAATGTGCCGCTCAAACTGTTCGCCGGCTAGGAATTCGCGGTGAAATAAAAAGATCTCGCGTGCAACAACGGAGAGAAGCGAAGGAATGTTAATGTACTCTATATACGTTACATCGCTCTTTTATGACACATGCGTTAGGCCATAAGCGTAATATCGAACAATATGCAGAAATACATATCGTTTGCGAACAAAATACACTAATAACGACAAACGGGAAGCGAGGAAACAGATTACAATGAAATAAAGCATTCGTATTAAAAATATCGAGGTGTATGGAAACCACGTGTTTTCACAACCGGTATAGTACAATTAAAACGTTAAATATGCTGAAAATAGACGTGCTTACCTTTAAGTAATATATTAAAATGAAATAACAAAGTATTTATATCAAAGTCAGCAGTAATAAAAACTGAATAACTATGCTAAATCTATAACACCACCGAATTGCAGAAGCGTCGATCACAAAAATGCCCGCTACCGACCACTATGGAATCGCAAAGGACGGAAGAATGCATATGAATGCGCGCGAAGTATGGCTACGGCTGTGGGCTCATTGCTGAACACTGTGAACACGGGGCGAGGGATGGATAAATACGATTATCCAAAAAAGTACCACGAACCTACCTACGAATATACGATGAAATAATAATATAATTACAATTTCTAAATAAAATATTATTTACCTCTTTATAACAAAGCCATCAAGTCATTGAAATAAATTGAACGTTACATTATAATTGTGTTTTGCGGTATTTAAACAACAACAAAAAACTGTATTTGAAACATGAAGAATATGCGTAATGCTTTTATTAAATTGTTATTAGTGAATAACTAATCATTTTTAATGAATATTATCAAACTGGACGTTGGGACTTCCCAAGTACAGTAAAATCAACAAATCGTATTATGTCTAAAAATACATCATGTTTTCATTCGTAATTCAAAATCTAAATGTTGTGATTGACTTGAGCATTCGCTGATGGGAACACGTTCCAACATGTATATTCGTCATGCCAATATAGCTAGCCGAGCGTGCTCCGATCGGATGTCGGATTTCATAGCGAAACCCTTTGTAAATAAACGCCATTAGGCGCAACATGTCAGTCACTGCGCACGGACATCGTCGCGAGCATATTTTTCGCAGAAGCGTGTATATTGGAGTAAGCAAATAAAATTCATATTTTCCAGTCTCTCATTTTGCATAAATTTGTCATACAAAAACGTTTTATTTTCTTCTTTAATTAGCAGTAGCAGATTGGAAGGAACGCACCACACACAACCTTTACGTCCGCCATATCGACTCAGAGTGTCATATTTTTCTACCAAAAAAAAGCAAAACACTACTATTCAAATAATTATATTAATAAAAGCAAATTTGTCTAATGACAATGACTAATTGAAAATAAAATTAAAAGACAAGTGGCAAGGTTTTTTTTATTGTGAAATAAAGGATGGCTGATTCCCACCGACCAAATGAGATGGTGATTCTATATAATTATTCAAGGATTATGAGTTATGAGAAACGGGTTGTCAATTTCTGTAGATTTTCTATGAATATCGGTAGATTTTAGTTGAAATCGGTAGATCTACGAAAATTTCGGTAGGAATTAATTAATTAATCACTGTGTGGAGCATGGCCGAATATTATTCGCAATGAATATTCAGAGACCGTAAACATTGCTCTAGACGAGCGAATATTTGTGTGAATATTCACAGCAGAGTGAATTCTTAAGTCAAACGTCACCCGGCGTGGTGGCCTTGCGGTTACTATGTTCAGCGTCGAAGATTCAAAAATTGTATGTTCATAGAATATTTTAATAGCACCTCCTTTATTATATTTAGATTTTTTTAACTGTTACGAAAAAAACAGTGGTGGGACAACTAAAAAAAAATACAACTTCCGTTTTTCTCGTGGTTTCTTATTAAAAAGACGAATACGACTTTCGTATATACCACCAGCTTAACTTATTTTTGCTAATTACAACAGTTTTTTTTAATGTATTTTATTTAACATAAAAGATAAAACATTTAAAAGGAAAGTCGGTTTCAAAGTAATTTGGTTGATAAAATGTGAGGCAAAGCACATAATTATATTGTTACGAAATGTTTTGTTTAAGCCACTATTTAATATATGAATACCTCGATATCATAACGTATTTCAAAATCGTTTAAGAGCAACTGCGTTCACTACGATAGATTCTACATCTAAAATATAATTTTGATTTTTTGAATTATTTTTTTCTACATAGAAGTTATCATAGCGAACATAATTGTATTCAAGCTTAGAACAAAATGTAAATGGTCAGTAGGTAACTGTTGACATTGAGGTACTCATATAAATATTAAGATGTTTCGGAAGCGAAGCTTCCCTCATTGGCACAAATACTATACTGAAAAATAATTTAAAAAAATAGAATATTTTGTATATTCTTGTCATTATTTCTCAGTATACGGCGTATCTTGATGAGGGAAGCTTCGCTTCCGAAATATGTTGATATTTATATAATAAATAGTGGTTTGTACAAAACATTTCTTATACATTTTAAATGACACCACAAAGTTATTTTACATTTATTATTATAAAAAAGTGAAATAAATTTACAGTTGTTGTTATACCTTGTAGTTTTACATCATAAACTTGATTACCCAGGGGCTTTTTTCCAATTTATGTCTTTTCATCTAAACGAGAAGTCACCATTATTATTATTGGATGTAATAATTAACGTCACTACTTCCTCGATATCCGCAGAACGCATTTCGGCGATGATGATGATAAGTTTGTCGTAATTTTACGAGTGGTGTGTCAACTGCCATCTGCTGTGCAAAACCTATCCTATACTCAATAGAAATGAACTAAAATGGAGATTCAAATGACTGTTTACATCGCAGTGGGAGCTTGACAGTTCATAACAATTATACCTTTTATTCTATAAACCTCCCATAACTTAACATGTCTGATTCCGAGACTAAAACACCAACTAATGATAGTGGAGATGAATCTGACAGCGGCTGGGTCGGACCAATGCCCTCGGAAGCGGCAAAACCCCAACCTCAAAAAAAGCGAAAAGGTAATTAATTGTAGGAGGAGAATGACATTTGTTTATAGCAGGGTCAATGAATATGATATATAAAATATTGGTAAAATTCAACAATTCCGCCTCACTGTTAATACGCATAGATTTTAAAAATAGAACTTTGTTTCAGATATAAAAAAAATATTGGCATACGCGAGAATGCAAAATAATTCGTATAAATTCATTTAAAGCTTAGTAAAAAGTTTTTGGATGTAATTTTTAGGTTAGTTTTTCGCTCTGTAAACCCAAACTAAGAACCTAATAACCTATTTGATTTGTAATTAATGTACCGTATTATAATTAAAAGATTAAAATAGGTTCGTAGTTTGGGTTGAAAGAAAAGGAAAAATAATTTGAAGCGGAATTGTTGAATTTTACCTAAAATATTTTTCATGCTTTAGTTTTACAGTACGAGGCGCTATACTTACAAAACCTGCCTTCTTCAGAATCTTATGAAAAAAGTTATATGCACAGAGATATTGTCACGCATTGTGTAGTGACAAAGACAGATTTTGTCGTGACAGCTAGTTGTGATGGTCACCTGAAGTTCTGGAAGAAGGTGGAGGAGGAGATAGAGTTTGTGAAGCATTTCCGAAGCCACTTGGGTCCAATAACGGCTCTGGCGTCCAACTGTAATGGGACGTATCTCTGCACGGCGTCGAGTGATAAATCTGTTAAAATATTTGATGTCATAAATTTTGGTAAGTACCTTATTTATTGATTTTAGTTCAAATGTAGTTTATCATCATCATCTGTTTAACATTGCCAAATTTCCAACCAGAGAATATTGAGATTTTAACCAATCGAGCAACAGAGCATTTAAAAAACAAAAGTTCTGAGCAACAGACATTTCTGGACGTTCGTTTTCGCCGATATTTTTCTAAAAATTCTACCTCAGAATGTTAATATGGGAACATATAAACTGCTTTCTGTGGCTTAAATCCAATGAATCCACCCATATTTCACTGTTTGTCCCATATATTTAGGTTTTTTAAAAAAAAATCGTTCAATTTAAAAAATGCGTGATTTCTGGATGTTTATAACCAAAAATTGCCCCTCGTTGAACTTATATTGAATATTACTATTTATCTATATTGTCTACGGTCTATTGGAAATTTTTATAGTCGTTAGGTTTAAAACTGCATTTAAAAAATGCAGTTTTTAATGTATGACCAAATCTTGAATTTTTAGTAAGAAAAATATTTTTTAAATTTCATTTAGCCGACTGTGAATATTGAATGCTCTGAATTTGAATATTTTTTATATTTAACGCTAAAAAATTGTTTTATATCGGAAAGATACATTATTTGTAGATGTAAGTAAGAAACACAAAACGGACTGTAAACAATATGTTTAAAATAACGCTTTAATTAAAAATATCACGACTTGAAAACAACTTTAATTAAATAGAGAATTTAATTACGAACACATTGATATATTATGTTTTACGAAAGCAGTAAATCGTTGCAAAACATGTTTTAATCTAGAATTTGATAAAAACATTTTTCAAATATTCCAAGATACTTACATTAGCAGCATCTTTTGGCATTCGATACAAGCTTAGTCAAGTTAACCCTTTTAGTGCTGAGATTATTTTCACTTATTTTGAACAAATTGTTAATGGATTTTTGAAAAAAAAAGTACCTTATTAATTAAGTGTGCACAGAATCTTAATTATTTTCCTCAAATGTAGATGGATTTTCGTAATTCTTTCTGTTATGTGTAAGGGACATATCAAACTTCTCAAATGAATATTTTTTTTACTATAACTTTATTTATTTAATTAATAAAAAAAGAAAACAAACAAACAAGAATATTAAAAAAAAAATCATTGACAAAAATGTTCACCACTTTCGCTACAAATATGCATTCTTCGATTTGTAAACATTCTAATTTCATCGTCACTGTCATTATTTTCATCAAGATAAACATTTTCACTCAAAGATTCGCAAGTGTTTTCATCATCACCACTTGATGAATTTGACATTTTGCAGGTAGAAATAAAAAAACTTTTACTTTAAAAAAATACAAAAATCAATGTTAAATTCACAGCAAAATAATTTTAAATGGTTGTTTATAAATGTTATTAACTTATTAAAAACGTTATACATGTGCGCTCTGAGACACGTCCGTACAGGTCGATACCTATAATCAAACTGCGCAATAGTCGGTATTCCGACGCTCCTCCCTTTATACCCATTAACAGAGAGTCGATCTATCAACGGTTCGCGCTCTAAGGGTTAAGTTAACCAATAAATATTTTAGTTTTTTGCGGGAAGTTCAAAATAAATTATTTTTATTTCGCAAAAATCACTTACCTACAGCTGCCAAAATTTAGGTAGCTGTCGCTCGAGTGGTTATAGGCGAGTCTAAATACTAATATTATATTCAATTTTTAATTCTTTTATTGAAGTTTAAAATTATATATATTAACATAACCTAAATGAAACCGAAAAATCAGTCGCATCTGGGACTCGACTCCAGGACCTCTCTCTTTCCGGGACAACTGCTTTACCAACTTAGCTAATGAGATCAGTTCAACTTACGTCATCTTATTTCTAAGCCCTCAAAATGGAATGTGCTTTTCATATTAACTAACTAACTAACCATCACGCCATTTCCACGCAGGGGTAGGCAGAGAGGACGGACCGCTAAACAACTCGATCTTGGCATACACTTCTTGCTTCATTCACATTCATACAACGCCTCATACATTCTCTTCTGTTATTCCGACTTCTGACATGGCCCGACTCGAGTATTGATCGTGCCATGTCTTCCTCGGGCGTCCCCGGCTTCTACTTCCATTCTCTTCGTTCATTCGCTCTACATGCCCAAACCATCTAAGCGTCCCTTTCTTAATCTTGCTCACTACGCTTACATCCGCCTTGCATTCTTTTCGAATCTCAACATTTTTCACACGGTCATACATGGTTTTACCACGTGATATACTTTTGAATAATGTAATAGCAAATTATCAACTTATTTTTTGTTTCTTTCACAGACATGATCAATATGATTAAGTTAGATTTTGAACCCTACTGCGCTGAATGGATCCACACTTCCGGCGACGCTATCAACGCTCTGGCATTGTGAGTTATATTGTTTATTCATCTCTCCCGAAAGCAAATGGTGTCTTTATGAGACACAATGTAACTTTGCATTATGAATCTTAGAATTGGTGGGTACATCTTAAATTTATTTTAAATACCAAATTTATACTTTTACATACCGACATAATTGAAGATTAAAAGGCGTAAATGACTTAGGTTAATGCCCCGACTACACGATCGCCCAACCTCCCAACTCGAACGTTTGGGCGATTGTGTAGAGGGGTAGTTCGTACGTGTTGGGCCAACGTTGGCTCGAGTTCGCTGAGATCCCGGTGGTGAACTCGTTGGCCAAACCTTCAAAATGGTTGGCCGAACTCGCTCAGACCGACCTCCACACATCAGCCGTTCCGTACGAGTTCGACAGGTGATCCCGACGGACGTGCTGCGCAAAGAATAAAACATGACTGAACTATATTTTTTATAATGACGAAAAAAGACTCAAATATGCAACTAACCCCCAAATAAATGCCCAAATATGCATTATGCATATTATGCTAATAATAATAATAATTGCATAATTCTATTTTTGAAACTTTTAATGCACGATGGAATTCCATTATTTTATTTATAAAAATTGGAATAGTGTTTTAAAAAGTGTCTTTTATTTAATCATTAAATTGGATAATTTTTATAGCGCCAGTTTTCATGAAAAATCACCTCAATAGTGAAGTGCATGTAATCCGATTTATAATTGGGGCTAGTTGTTATATTTTTTTGCCCTGCAATCTGACCCAGCCTGTACGTAAAAATAAAATACGAAGCTAAACAGGCGCAACAGCTATCCGTTGTATTTATTTCCGGTATTATGAGTACCTAATGAGAAACGAATGAGAGTCAACAATATTGTAAGTTTTGTTAGACTTTCTATGAATATCGGTAGATCGATAGATTTTAGCTAAATTGCCATCACTAGTTGGAGTTTGTGGTTGGAACGTTGGCCGATCGTGTAGTTGCCCGATTTGTAGTCACTATACGATCGCCCAACGTGCCAACTCTGAACCGAGTTGGGACGTTGGGCGATTGTGTGGTTGAGGCATAAGACTTAAGTTTATTCATAATATTACATATTATTTTTTGGGTTGGTTAGTTCCTGTGGCTGTTTTCCTGAAAGTGCCTTTGTGAGGAGAATAAAAAAAGATAAGGTAATAAGACAAACTGGTATTATAATTTTACCACACAACAGCGCTCACAATTATAAATCCGTTAAAAAAATTCTCGTTGCCCGTTGGCCCAGTTGGCGTTCAACGGATACAAATTTTACGTTGCCCATGGTTAATAAAAATTAAATTAAGAAAATAACATGGCGTAAAAAATAAAATAATAATAGATATTATTAAAATTTATGTTAGTAATGTTCTAAATATAGTTATTAATGTGAATATAAATATTTGATTATTAATAGTTAAAATAGTTACATTTTATGCAATCATTATTATTTTTTCTTTTATGACGCCTCAGTTAATCACAAAGTTAGTAAAAAAAACTATTTATCCATCACGCAGATGCGTAAAAATCACTTCAATTAAATTTTTATAAAAAAATCGTCAGCCCCAGAGAAAAATGTATTCCTTGTACGTGTCCTTTTGTTGGAACAAACTGCCGTTGGAACAGTTAAGTACTCGGCTGCCAAGATTATGTAAGTTTTATATTTAACGCAAATTATTATGTTTCTTTGTCATAAATAAGTAATTAGGTTTTATTTTTGTTTTCCAGGTCGGAAGCAAACACCAATAAAATCTTCATATACAATGGCATCCAAAGCACAAAAGACCCCCTTCACGTCTTTGAGACATTACATCGCCAGCCCGTAGCAGTCATCAAATACAACTTAGCTTTTGATGTCTGCGTTTCGGTCGATAAAGCCGGAATCCTCGAATACTGGACTGGACCCAAGCACGAATTCAAATTCCCAAAGAACGTTTCTTTCGACTCGAAACTTGATACGGATCTCTTTGAATTTGCAAAGAATAAGACTTTTCCGACTGGACTTGCATTTTCTCCAGATGGTAGAAAAATGGCGGCATTATCCGTGGATAGGAAAGTTAGGGTGTTTAATTTTGCAACGGGAAAACTGTCGAGGGTCTTTGATGAGACTTTGCAGAGGTTTACTGAGCTTCAGCATCAAACTCAGCAACTGCCTAACATGGAATTCGGAAGACGGTAAATATATATATATATTTTTTTTTTTAATAATGTGAGTACATACCTATATACTTAAAGCATCATAATCAATTCTGTAATTGTTCGAACAACTCTTTTTTAAGGAGGTTTTGATCAAGTTAGATTGCTGATGTAATGTATCAAAATAATACTGGAATTGATATTTTTCAACCAAATTTTCTTCTTTGTGTCCTGTATCTGATTTTGATACAACTTTTTTTTTATAAACATTATCACGCCTTTTGATGGTGGAGATTCCTTCTTAGCCGAAAAGATAGACATACATTCTAGGGTTATATTATTTGAAAAACTCCTTAAGAGTCGAAAACGTTTCTTGTGCAATGATGGAGGACTTAGATAGCAGAGGACGTGAACCCACGACTCTCGGGTGGGAACCCAACACACTTCTCAACACGACTACTAACTGGTTAATTTTACAGTTTTGCTATACTGTTATTTGCATTGTGAAACTGGAGCAAACCAATTTGACTCGAATGCTTGTTTAATTACAATATTTACATATTACTAGTTGAAATACCCACCGTTACTCGGTTATGAATGGTTTGGATTATAGTTTTGAGGTGATGTGTTACCCTACGTCTGCCCCTACCCCTGCACCTACCCCAACCCAGTAGTTTTCCTTTTAATTTGAACATCAACAAGTGCCAAAATTCTACTTTAAGGTGCGGGAAAGGGGGTGATTTTTCGAATTCTCATGAAGGTTGTGATCGTCCTCTTGTTTTGATGGTCAAGTGCGCAAAATTTCATCGATCTCGGAATAAAACTATAGATTTGTATACAAAACAAATGCCACCCGAGACACTCTTCTTTATATAGATAGATTAAAACACAAAATATTAAGGTTTGGAGTTAATTATGTAGTATATTTTTGGCTAAAATAAGTGTTTATTATTCTTTAGCTAAGATCTTTACCTATTTAAACTAACTGTGGTCTGTGGCACTAATACCACCCCAACCATTTAAAAAAGTTTTATTGAAGTATGTATATAAGGTAGAATGGCTTATAACATTATTCTATAGAAGGGTCTTGTACAAATGGGCGGCCATCTTGATTCAGTGTTCTGGCCTGGGTTGAGTTGGTGATGCTGGCACACCCTTTTATAATTATTATGTGAATGTCTTTATCCTTCCCGTTGCTAAGAGCCGTATAAATCTCTAAAATTACTATCCTCCATGTATAATTTTAAATGGAGACCTTATAGTTAGACTTTTTGGTATTTTTTGTATTCCTTCACAACCTATAAACACATAATCTAACATAATTTTTTTTTTACTAAAATATCAGAATATAACAACAAAAAAACGTTTCAAATATATGGTAGAACCAGCTCTGCACATTTTCAATCCACAGTGACTTCCTCCTAGGTAATGCGTGCCATCTCACTCTTTCGTGCTATTACGAAAGCTGCGTGAGGGAGTAAGATAATCGGGCTGCGAGCAGGTACTGACTGTTCGTACTAGTGCTGGGTGTTGACCAAAATTCCATCTAACACCGACGCCATTATCGTTAGCGATTTTCAACTGTTGAAAATAACACAAACGTTGACGCGAAAGACAATGATAAAAAAAAAAATTATTAAATAAAAAAAATATATAAAAACTAGTATAGGTATTAACACACTTTGAGCGGGAAGGGTATTTTTACCCGCGCGGCCGACTGGTGCTTATCGGCGGGACGGGTAAAATTTCCCTTTACGCTGGCTCCACTTTAAAGGCGAGAAAGGTAAAGTTACCCAATTATTTTCCGCGACTATTTAATCTAAACGCTTTAAGACTTTCCAGACTACACACACATATACAAAAAAATAAGATAAGCCGTCGTTTCCCTTACATTCACACATACTCTTGCGCAGCTCAATGAGAGATTGCGCGTATTAATTAATTTGTGCGAAGTCAATTATTCAGTGAATCATATGAGTACGAGAATCTGGGTGAGTAGAATGGCAATTTTATCTTGTTAAATTTCATAGATTCTTTGTTCGTGGTACTGGGAATAGGTGTACCTATTTTATTTTTATGACGTGTTATAAATTCATTGGACCTTTACTCTTATGAGATAATCCTGAGAATGTTATTACAATAATCATTTCCTGAATGAGAGATAACACAAAAATTTCTTAGTAATTGGATGTATTCCTGGCACTCATATATGGTAAGTGCGTATACGAAATTTCATAAAAAAATAGTCAATGGTTTAGAACAATGGTCCCCAACCTTATTGTCACCGCGGACCGGTCAACGCTTGATAATTTTACCGTTGCCCCGTTGCCCGAATCCCTTATAACGGAGGATACCCCGGACACTCTTGTAAAAATTCCTATTGATGTATTACGCTCCATTATAAGAGTTGAATTTTTTCTTGCCAACAATAGATTTGCTTGGCACTTGGCACCACATATCGTCCGTATGGAATACTGAAATCCATAACAACCTTCTAGTAGGAAAGTACATAATCAAAAGACCATTCCAAATATTGCATAATATCGTTCACAAAGTGTTAACTGTAAACCCCTTTTTTGGTGTAAATATTGTTAAAAACAGGTACCGAGTTGACTGCGTTGCAATAATTTTTCATGTTGGAATTATATTCCAACATGAAAAATTAGAACATTGATATTGATAAATACCGCTAAATGTAATATTTTGCTTGCCAACGATAGACTTCCTTTATGCTTGGCGCTGCGTGCCGGCTGTATGGAATACCGAATTCAAAAACAAACGTCTAGTAGGAAAGTACATAACCAAAAGACCATTCCAAATCACGCGTAATATCGTTCACGGAGTGTAAACTGTTCACCCTTTTTATTTATTTCCTGCCAATACTGCTAACAACAATAAGTATGTAGCCTGTTGGCTTGTTGACTCTCTTGAAAAATATTTGCATGTCGGTGTTATATTTCAACTGTTGACGTTATTTTTTTTCAATAGCGTTGACGGCATCTAGCTATTATAATTTGATACAGTACTATTCATGTATGCGGCGCGTCAGTAGAAGCCCACCCGTCAGCCGTAGTCGACGTCCGTTGATGAATGGAGAGGTTTTTTTTTTATAAAATTAACCGTGTTATGATAATTATTCCATGAAAACTTGTTAAGGCCATCCACCGGCTAATATTTTAACGAAATCACGCGCTCCTTATGCAGGTGGCGACAAGGTTGAAAATCCCGCTGTACATCGGCCGCATGTTTCGATTTCGGCAAAAAAAAACATCAGCAAAATGCGTGTTTTATTCTATTCTGTATAGCTCAGACATAATTATTAAAATGTTTTACGGTCATATTCTAAAAAACTACATTTACCACAATGGCAATACGAAAATATGGGAAAAGGTGTTCATAAGTAGGAGATTTTGCGCTTTAAACATTGTTTTAATGTCTCATACTTAATTTTTTTCTAAGCTTATAAAAAGACATACCAAAAAAGTGCACGGTTAAATGAAAGGCCAAGGTGTGATCTACTTGCAGTATTTAATTCAATCTCCTATGATATTTCTAGGCCAACAAATTCTCAAACCGAAAACACACGATTTTGCATTACTTCCCATTGCATCGCCTTAAATGTGTTAGCCATAAGAATAATTTGCAATGAAATTTATGAATAAATGGAAAATAATGGCAGTAAAATGATAAAATGCGTGCGGTAACTGAGTCACCCCTTATCGCAACGCAAGTTTTGTTTTGCATCTCGTCATGCCATGGGTTAATGAATGCATTATATTATTTTGCCTAGTCTGCAATTTATGTCCTTGTCAGATCAATGTAGGATTCAAATTTTGATACTTTCTTTCCTGTTTTATTTGTCAGAATGGCTTCAGAGCGAGACCTGGAGAGGTCAGACGCCATGCACCTGGCCAACATACTGTTTGACGAGAGCGGTAACTTCATCCTGTACTCCACCATGCTGGGGGTGAAGCTTGTGAACCTGGTCACTAACCGCTGCATCAAGATGATCGGGAAACCAGAGAACCTCCGACCCCTGCACCTAGCCCTCTTCCAGGTAATAATTAAGTAATCATCATGCTGCTGCACCCGGGGGTAGGCAGAGAGGATAGAGTTCACCACACAACACACTCTGTCATGGTACACACTCTTCGCTTCATTCACATTCATACATCGTCTCATATTTTTTCATTTGACGGCCCCCATGGTCGAGTGGTAAGGCTCTCGACTACGTATCCGAAGGTCGCGGGTTCAAATCCTGGCATGCGCAAGTAAATTTTATTTAATTAATTTGTACTGTTTCACAATTAATTAATTAAAAATAATATACAGTATATTTGCGCACATTCCAAAGTGGAAGATACTCTCAGTATCGCCCTGGTGAAAGACCACCATTGAGAATTGAAACGTTGCTTGAAATGGCTTTTAGCCGTATTTGGTGACCAGATCTGAATTGCCAGGTATTTCCCCACCTTCCTCTTCTCCTTCCCCTTCCCAATACCTTCAGCCTCACAACATTTCCCAATTGGGGCTGCCATAGTCTCACTGGCTCCAGACGGTTGGGAGCAGTTGAGACTCTTGTGCGGTATTCATGTAAAAAAAAAATATGGTTCCATGACAGAACAGAACATTAAAGATAAATAACAAACAAACAACAACCTAATCTAATTATTTTGTCATGTTCCATTTTATCCGGTAACCGTTTCATACATACTATTTTGTTATTCAGACTCAACACATCACCTGACTCAAGTATTTGATTCACTTGGTTGTGCCATGTTTTCCTCGGGTTTCCCCGACTTCTTCTACCATTCACTTTCACATCATATATTCTCATAGCACTCCTGTCTTCGGTCATCTGTTCCACATATTGAAATCATCTAAGCGTCCCTTTCTTAATCCTGTTCACTACACTTCATTCAGCCTTGCATTCTTTACATATTTTGACAGTTTTAAATATCCCTTATTATTCAATCACCACAGAGGAATTTTTTTTAAATCTGCTTTTCTCGAGTCGGAAAATGTTATTTTGGAATGAAACCAAATTGTGTTTTATAAAACATTAATTCTATCAATACATTTTATATTCTAAGGGTGGGTTTTTTCGTTTACCGAAAATGCTAAATGCAATGCTTATTGTAAAAGTTAACAGTAAAAGTCATAGAAATGAGTTTTTTCATTTGACATTTACCGTTTACTTTTACAGACAATCTTACAGGCCAGCAAGGGTTCTGTAAATGCTAAGTGCTAAAGTAATGGGAACCAAAATGGCCGCATTTGTCAGTGACAACCGACAGTTCGGACGTTGAGAGGTTATTTTCTTGATATCCGTTATCACTATGTCAGCGACAAGTGAGAGTTCATCAACTTCTGACGATGGAGCCATTATAAATTATATACCACTGTGTTAAGCGACATGCTATACAACGGATTTTCTATATAATGGATTTTTATGCCGTTTTCTTGTAAATAAAGAAACTGCTTGACTTTTAACTGCATTCATTGCAGATATGATATGCACTCCCAGTAACATAATGGTTAATAAAATGAAATTATCAACATTTTTACAACAATTTATCACGTAAATAAAATTAGCATTTGCTTAAATGACTTTCTTTCTCTCCTTAGGAATAACGCTGTTTACCATCTGAACAGTTGTTGGCTTTACGGTTTTATGTGACTGGGTCAATGCAAATAGTACTTAGTGATACTACATGAACACAAAAGTCGTTTGTAAAATAATGTTTTATGTGTCAAAGGCCATAGCGTCATTTAATCAAAATTTCATATCAATGCCTAGAAGCGACGCTGAAATGTTGGAAAATAATGTTATATTTCATAACTTAGCTACATTCCCAACATCGGATCTCGCTCGCCAAAATAGTCCATGATGTTTCTTTCTCAAGTGAGACCAATGGGGCAATGGGCCAGTGAGTTAGGAAGTCGACAAAACAATCTTACTGCTGAAACACGCAGCGCTCACAGAATGTTTGAAATTTATTGCGAGGGTTGCCACATGAAAAAAATATATCTACACTTCTCAGTACTAAAATGTGAGGATTTCATTGGTTATCATGCTGTCATCCCTATTAGCAGTTACTTTAGCAATTAGCATCGTCAAAAAACTCATTTTGCCGCAAATGTCAAACGCACTGCTAAAGTAAACGGTAAAATGCACTGCTAAAGTAATCGTAAATGAAAAAACCCACCCTTAGTAATTTTATATAGAATATGTGAAATTGCAGTGTCCTTCTAATGTTCTGGAATAACCAATTATTATTGCGTTGTGTCTAGCAATATTGTTTCCATCATGACCTCGCTCATCCCATAATTTTCTCATGGTAATACTTCTTATGACATTCATATTATTTTCTTTCATAACTATTGTTTTTCATCACAATTATGTTTCCATGACTATTTTGCTCATTAAATGGTTCTCACTTTTTCTTACTCTCATCACATCTTTAATTTTTATCATCTAATTTCTAATTTTATCATCACCGTAATTCTCATGACACAAATTTTCATTACTTAATTTCGTTTCACTATGTTTCTCTCCACTTTTTCATCACAATGTTTCTCACCACAATGTTTCTAATCACAATGTTTATCACAAAACAATTCTCCATTGCTTTATTTCTTTTTGCTTTGCTTCTTTTCGTTATGTTTCTCATCACAATGTTTCTTGTCATAATATTTATCGCAAAACGATTCCCCATTGCTTTATTTATTTTTGATTTGCTTCTCTTCTCTGTTTCTCATCACAATGTTTTTCATCACACATTTTTTTACTTTCATCACAATTTTACGTTTATGAAAAAAATCTAATTTCTGTGTTTTTCATCACCGCGTTCCTCATTATGTTTATCATGAAACAATTCCCCATTGCTTTATTTCTTTTTGCCATGTTTCTTATCACATTGCTTTATTTATTTTTCCTTTGCTTCTCTTCTTTGTTTCTCATCACAATGTTTTTCATCACACATTTTTTTACTTTCATCACAATTTTACGTTTATGAAAAAAATCTAATTCCTGTGTTTTTCTTCACCGTGTTCCTCATTATGTTTATCGTGAAACAATTCCCCATTGCTTTATTTTTTTTGCTATGTTTCTTATCACATTTTATAGTTGTCACGTTTTTCATCGCCGTGTTTCTTACAACAATTTTTCATTGCTCTTGCTTTCATCTTTTTAAAATTAATTACTATATAATTTTGATATTTTAAAAAGATGGTATGTAAGATATAAGTATAAAAAAAAAATGTATATATTATAGAATATTTTCTTAGTTCTCCTCACTAGGAGATCCTATGTTGAGATGAACTAGGTTTTGGATTGAGGATCTTCAGAATTTTCAATGTTTCAACTTTAGGGTTTAGTAGGGTATTTTCTGTAACTTCTATTATGATGTTTTTAAAATACTAGTCAGTTCTTTTTCCGATAATTTCTTAAGCCAAGTTTTGCCGGACTATTTTGCTTTGTAGTTATTAATTGATTTAATTTGTTTGATAGTAGGTGGGAGTTTGTTGTATAACTTTACAGCTAAAAATTCACAGCTTCTTTGTCCAAAGGTAGTACATATTACAGTTACGTATATTTAACTTATTTATTCTCTTTGCTTTGGTATTATGAGTATATTTTATCAACAACTATGCCAGGGGCGGCACCACGATCTGCTATGCATACAACATAGCAGAACAGACATGTTGTCTCAGCACAGCATGACACGGGGCACGGTGCTGCTAAATGATATATCTCTTGATGTCTTCAATATAAACCTTGAAGGTATCAAGAGACATGCAAATAAATCCCTTAATTTTTGTCATTGTATTTAACTTTAATGCTGAAATGTATTTTTTGTTTGTTCATGTGTATAGTGTAAGCACCCTTGAGGTAATTTTTCACAAAAACGGCGCTATACAAATCATTAAATTATTATTATTGTACTAAATGGACGCAGACTGTTATGCACAAAAAAAAGGGATCTCAATCTGTACCGTCCCTTCTTTTTGTTATGACAATATTGCTCATCACACTGCTTTGTCATCTTAAAATAGCACAATAATTTTTCTAATTTTAATGTTTCTCACCATACACTTTACCATAGTTATCATATTTCTCATCATACACTTTCCCATAGTTGTCATGTTTCTCATCATATACTTTACCATAGTTGTCATGTTTCTCATCATACACTTTACCATAGTTGTCATGTTTCTCATCATATACTTTACCATAGTTGTCATGTTTCTCATCATATACTTTACCATAGTTGTCATGTTTCTCATCATATACTTTACCATAGTTGTCATGTTTCTCATCACTGTGTTTATCATAAAACAATTTCCCATTGCTACGCTTCTCACCTCAATTTGTATCATCCCTTTATTTTATCATGACATTGTTGCCCACACACTGCTTACTTAACAGCACAGTAATTAAACCCATTTTAATTTTTCTCATTATGAAAATTCTCCTTATTGCTTAAGGGTGAGAGGGACGTCGGAGAGTTATTATTTATTAATTCAAAATATTGATAGTGTTATTACGCCATACGATAAACATAATGTTTTTAAATATAAAATATTTATTAAATATTTTATAAATTTACATATGCTTAGTATTTATCAAAATCTAATCAGAAATATTACTTTTTCTCACTGTCCCATTGTATGTTTTACAAAATATTTAAAATACGAATATGATTTTTACAGTGGAGAAAAGTATTTTTTAATCCTTTCTCGTTGCGTTTTTGTAAATAAACATAACCAAAGATTTGTAATCCGCATTACAAAAAAAAAACATTAAAGTTACGTAGTGTTCATAAAAAAAATTAAACCACACACTGTTCTTTTTTTTAATTTATCTTATCGACAAGTTACAGAAAAACCTTCACATCATTTTTTAATGCACAATAATATTATCATTAATTTGAATAAATAAATAATAACTCCCCGACGTCCCTCTCCCCATTAAGGTAATATGATTTAAAATACGTAAGTAATACACGCATCTTTGACGTAACGTCCTCGTATTATCGTTATAATGTTTGCTGATATTAACAATTAAATAAGTACTTCGTTTGTTATCAATATTACAGCGGTCACGTCGCAATTTTTCATTCCGTGAGAGAAGCCTGCGGCGTTCGGAGCGGTATTGTACGCTGCCTGATTTTTGGCCTCGTAAACGAAAAATACCACCTAAACGTCTAGTATAATAGATCGCAAAGGAACATACCGTCCCATTTAAATCATCTAAGAGAGCTAGAAACATAGTTTAACAAAACATCTGTAAATATGTTAAATTATGACATTGTATATACCTACAGTTAGTTATCCAAACAAACTTATAACATTCAATCTGCGTGTGAATTCTCGTAATTTTTGTCTTTATAATGTTTAACACGGCCTAGCATATTATTCAGAAATGCATAATTATTAAAATATATATATATTTTTTTTTTGTATGAATACTGCACAAGATTCCCAACTGCTTCCAACTGTCTGGAGCCAGTGAAACTATAGCATCCCCAATTGGGGAATGTTGTGAGGCTGAAGGTATTGGGGAGGGGAAGGAGAAGGGGAAGACGAAGGTGGGGAAATACCTGCCTATTCAGATCTGGTCACCAAACACGGCTAAAAGCCATTTCAAGCAACGTTTGAATTCTGAATGATGGTCTTTCACCGGGGCAATACTGAGAATATCTTCCACTCTGGAACATGCGCAAATATACTATGTATTATTTTTAAATTAATTAATTGTGAAACAGCACAAATTAAATAAAAATAAAATTTACTTGCTCACGCCGGGATTTGAACCCGCGACCTTCGAATTCATAGTTGAGAGTCTTACCCCTCTACCATGGAGGCCGTCAGTTTTGACAATACTGTTGGATTTTTCCACGCTGTAATATTAATTAATTTATTGGAGTATTGACGATTCTTGTGATGCTTTTAAACCTATCAATATTTCTGTAAATCAATTAAAATTATGCAAAAAAGCAAGTACATAATGTAGTCGTAAGAAACGGCATTACAAAAAATGAAGACATTTTTTCCATGCATATCAATCATACATGAATAATACAGCCAAATTGAATCAAAACAATATGCTTTGTTTGACTACATGGTGTTTGGGAAACAGACCAAAAAAGTTATAAACAAAATAAGTAAACTGAATGTTGTCTTGTTAATTTTCCTTTTTTTAATTCAATGTACATGACGTTACGGAAAAAGGTTATTTTAATTAATATTTGACTTGTATAATCGTAATGTTGGGAAATCAAACCAAAAACCCTCATACACAGTGTCCGAAAATTGGTGGGACACGCAGAGCAAATAATACATAGAGATGCCCCAACAAGCATAATAAGTGGGGCGAGCTACGCGTGCAGCCAATTTATGTAAAACAGCAAATAAGTAAAAATGTTCGGCTTGTTTACAAAAGCCGAATATTTTGTTAAGAGTATTTAGTTTGACCTTACTTATAAATGTTCTCAAATTTGCTTTCCGCAATCAAAGTCACGTGAAACAAATGTGGACGGCAGTGAACTAGGCTGGTGCCAAAATGGGTGTCACGTGATCCTTGCCCCCCAGCCGTCGAAATGGTGCTTCGGTCAAGCCTCGAAATGGTGCTTCGGTCAAGCCTCCATTCTGATGTCAGTGGTGGTACAGCATAAAAATGTAATCATCTGCAGCAGATGAAGAACCCAAATAAACTAAGTTTTTTTTTTTTCGATTTGTGCATTTGTACCTACAAGAACAGCAACAAAAAATTTCAGCAATTTTATCTCATCACACCATAATGTATGTTGCCAAACTATATCTAACTACATTGTCTTGTCACACCATATTATTTCATAATAACATAATGTATCTTGTAACATTGTATCTAACTACATTGTTTTGTCACACTGCGCCACTGAAAAGATAAACCGGTAGAAGTGTAATCTGTATCAATTTGAAAGAAATCTAATTTTGTTAGTTTGCTTAAAACCTTTCGACTCCTAGGCCCCAGGCAGGCTAATGAATTTGATTTTCGGGTTAAATAAGATTCTCAATATTTAAAAATGTTTGATCACTTTCACCTGAAGCAAGATAAAATTGACCTTACTTCTTGCCAGCGGCGGTTCATGGTCTTTTTAATTGAGGGTTCAATTAGAAATTTAAGAGAAGGATATATTATATTTCATCAAAATAAGCTTAATGTAGTTGTCCTTCGGCGATTCATCGAATACAGTGGCAGTCACAATGTAAATAAAGTTGGTGGCAGGGGTACTATAACAATCAGCGACTTGAGGTAACACAGCGTTTGTCGAAACTTTTTTTTACTTAGGTATGTAGCGTCTTATTTAAATAGATTTGCAAATGCCATTAGAAGAAAACAGTTAGAGAAATGGAGGAACAAGAAAATAAAAACGTATAAATATTTACTACTAACTATAGAAAGCAAAATAGTGGCATTTAACTTGCATCCTTATTGTACAAAGTTCAGCCGGCCGGCAGTGCCGATAGGGCCATATCGGTGACATTCGTCAAACTTGCGATGTCACGTGTCTGCAAACATTCTTTCTTATCGCTGAGCAAAAACTTCGACATGGTTCATCCTAGGTTATTTAATTTCCTAGGTTATTTCTCACATTGTTTTGGTTTTTTTGTATGAAATATTCGCTTGGGATTGTGATCCCATAGTATAATAAAAAGAGCTGAATGGATTCACCACAGTACCTATGAGAATATCGTGTTGCTCTTCGACCGTAGTATTCGGTTGTGTGAATTTTAAAGTTGGAATTTTAACGGCGCGCTATTTGTAATGTGCTTATATTATAATGCAAGTTAGTCTTATTTTCTCAAATTTTTAATGGCAGTTCACTGCACAATCGATTTTTAGAGAAAACCGCCATTGCTTCAGGCACACAGACACGTCCACAACACTTCTATCGGTTCATCTCTTCAGTGGTTTCATCATACAAAGTATCTCGTCACACCGCACAGTATCTCACCACAGTTTAATCACACCACGCAGTATCCATCACAGTTTCTTATACTTGCCCCTCATTTGCAATAACCGTTTGAAATAACCAAAGGGCCGTGGGCACAAATCCAAAGGTGCCGTATCGCTGGAGATGGAGGCGTCGGATAACCCGGCCCTGGCGGCAGTGCCCCCCGACCCCACCCTGTTCTGCACGGCGTTCAAGAAGAACCGCTTCTACATCTTCTCGCGACGGGGGCCTGACGACCTGCAGAGTACCGACACCGATCGAGACATCTTCAACGAGAAGCCCTCCAAAGAGGACATCATTTCCGCCACGGAAGGACAAGGTATGTTGATTTTTTTATTTATGATAAATTTTTATTGTTTTCATCATAATACAGTTATTTTATATATGTATATATATATATTTTTTTTTTAAATTTTTTATGTGAATACCACATAAGAGTTCTGTCTGTAGCCAGTGGGACTAAGGCATCCCCAATTGGGGTATTTTATAAGGCTAAATTTAGTGTGGAGGGGGAGGAGATGGGGAAGAGGAAGGTGGGAAAGTACCTGGCTGTTTAGATTTGGTCACCAAAAACAGCTTAAGCCATTTCTAGCAACATTTTGATTCCGAATGGTGGTCTTTCACCACGGCCATACTGAGTATCTTCTACTCTGGTAATCTTATATAGCGTAGTTTTGGAATAGTTCATCTCAAGTGTGCTTTATTATATGCTACACAACCTAACCTAGTATGGTGTGCTTTGTCCCTGATTTCTTCTACCATTCACTTTCCCATCATATAGTCTCCTCACACTACACGTTCAATTAATTCCTCTTTATTTCATTCTTTGTACTAGGAGTACATGTAAAAAAAAAACTAGGTTTTAATTTATATGTGTAATTGTTTTACTATCCGGGACAAAATCTTTATATATATATCTTATAAAATAGTATAAGGAGAATATATGACGCGAAAGTAATTGGTAATAGAAAGTTACACCGATCAGTGGCCGAGTTGGCATAGCGTCTGGGTCCCACCCATGCGTTGTGAGTTCAGTTCCTCAGCTGGCTGTCATCCATCACAACACATGCAACATTTTCCACTTAGTGTGGTGGTAGTAGGAGATTTTCAAATATTGTCAGGTTATTCGTAACCCGGGAATGTTTGACTTTCTTTAAAAAAAAATAGAAGTCGGGGATGCCCGAGGAAGACCTGGCACGATGAAGTGAATCAAATACTTGAGTCGGGTCATGTAAGGAGTCAGAATAACAGAAAAATATGTATGAATGTGAATGAAGCAATGTGTTTCAAGACAGAGTTGTGTGGCGGTCCATCCTCTCTGCCTACCTCTAGGGAGAAATGGTGTGATGATTAGTTATGATAGGCTAATTTATTTTAAACATAAATTTGTTCATATTTGCTATAAGTTTATAAATTATAGATTGTAGAATTTGTATTGTTTTCTTAGTGCATAGATTGAGAACATTTTAAACTGATTTATCGCTGAATTTATTTGGTTTCTGTATTAAAACCTAATCGCAAGGTCTCGGTTTAAATGTTTTAAAAGCTTTTTTGTTTCCAATTTGTCCGTATAATTTATGGGACATTCTTTAGGTTTAAAGGTAAATGTGGTTTGAAGATTAGATTAAACAGCAATAAACGTTCTTCAACTGTACAAACATAATTTTATTGATTTAGCCAGGCACTGTACACGTTAATTTTAAGTTTTCCCAGGCATACAACTCAGAATAAAACCATACTGTGTAAATTCAATGTTCCAAATATTATTACTTTGGATGCCAATATTCTTATAATTTGTTTGTATGATTTGAGACAGGACGTTTTGTCTTTTTATAAAATTCCCTAAAAAGTTCTATATTCTGCACCCTCTGAGTTCCTGTCAAAAATAATGTTTTTTTTTTTTTGCAAAAATGTACTTGATGTAAAAAAAAATTATTCAGTAGCTCAGATATAATACGCAAATCCTTTAAACAAGCGATTCTTACTCACATGCCAAAAAGGCATTATTATATATGTATGTGTGATTTTTTCCTCCGTTTTGCAAAGAATCTTTTTTTTACATAGTGCCTCCCTTGCTATACTTTCTCTCCCTCTACTTTGACATTTTTTGAAGATGGTTAAAAAGATGATTAATAACAAACTTGATTTATTTATCAATACAAGTGACAGAAGTAAATCAATTTTTACATGATCCATCAGACTTAACAATCAATATCACATAATATGATATAAGATGGATGCTATTAATTTATCATTCGGTAAATTGGAGTGAACCAAATAAGAGTTTTTTGCCTCGTTGCGAAATTTATTCAAATTTGTAATGTAGGCGTGATCATGGCCAGCTGCTAATAATAACTGAAATGTACTACCAAAATATGAAATTAGTATGTCAATGTTATTCATTTAAGTCAATTTGCAGTCAGGGTCTCATAATTTTGTGTTCTGCTAAATTAATATCTTTCCCATTTTTGCCGATGTTTAGTAAAATGTGAAAAATGATACCTTTTTAAAAATTCAAAGTTAACCAGACTTTCATTTAGAAAACAACAAAAAAACACCTGTTTTGCATTCTAAAGGCATCGTCAATAAGTAGGCGAAATGACTCTCAACTACTTTTATCTTGTAAACATTTTATAATTTTTTATGAATTTATGTTATTTTTCATTTAATTCTTTGGCGAGACTGCTGTTTGCGTTTGCCTTTGGAAGGCGTTATTATGTTGGCATTATCAAACATGGAAAGGCGAAACCCTCTCACATAATTTTATAAAACCAATAACACTCGATAATAGTAACTAAAATAATATAAACTAATACAGATTTTTACAAATTAAACACAAATGAAAATATCTTACTTTTTGATGTAATAATGTTGTCAAACTATGATCCAATGAAAATCTACAAATAATACAAACATTTCATATGTTTGAAAAGTATGTCATGAAACTTTGTGCTAGAAATTCATTCTCCAAAAATAGAGCTCCATCTGATAAAAATAATTGATTTTTTTCCCCACCCCGCGCATGTGGTGGCAACACTCTCTTTGATCAATAAAGCTGAAATTAACAAACAGGTACCTGACTACCTGTATTGTGACCTTTACAACATTTCACAGCTTACTGCTCACCTGCTCACCTGCCCATGTGAATTTGACAGAACAAGTTGTTTGATTTTGTTACACTCTCAATTTTGTGTTTAACACCACTGGTGTTTTTAGTTTATGGTCGTGAATAATATGATAACATACCGACATGCACGCAGCTAGTCCGAAAAGCGAGTCATACTCATAGTTTAATGCTAATTTAATTTCACAATGCAGGACAATAGTGTGCCACACATGTCAGAGTGAAATAATAACTGACTCCCGCGTTAGTCTGCCTCTGATACTTGGCAGAGTAATAATGAGAACGCTGCCAAGTTTTGTATACTTCTATCGGACAGATTGTAAAAGTGAAAACACAGACCGTCACATGTGTACCGTTTATTTCCGCTAATGCAGTGTTTCTCGTGAAATGTACTAGTCCATGTGTCTTTCGTGAAGTTTATCATCGGTAAAAGTCTTTGTATAATGGATTTATTCCGTTGTGGTTGCTGTAAAAGAAAACCACTAGGCACCTTCGATGTGACTTTAGAAGAATTGCAAGACGAGCAAACATGTATGAATAAATAATAATTCTTGTTATTATGAATGTGTACACGTATAAAAATTAATACAATAGTGTGTCAACGATGTTTCTTCAGTTGATTTACAGTTTTGACGGTTTGTTTCTGATTGAGCTCTTCATTTCCTACTTTCTCTTGAATTTATAATTGAATTGCCGCAGACAGTGAAAGTTTGCTTTGTTTAAACTGTAAAGCAAAATTACGTCGCAATTACAATCCTATTGCACGGAGTTGAACTATGCCACTCCCAATCGATGGATCTTGTGAGGCAAAAGAAAATTGGGAATGGGAATAAATTAAGGAAGTACCTGTTTATCCAAATCTTGTTATTAAACATGGAAAAAACCATTTCTCTTTGGAAAAGATAGTGGAAATATGTTTTTTTAACTGCGTGAAAAAATTCAAATCAGTTTATTTATTTTTGGTTTTCCGCCTTTTTGGAATATGCACCATTAACCTCCGAGCCCATTGCCAAAGCTTTTACCGCTTTGTCACAGAGCTCGTCATCAGTATGATTTTTTTTTAAATTTTTTCATAGAATGGGTGTGTTTCCGATTCTTTTCCTTTTATCAGCAATTCTTTACACCTTAATCATACTTCGTAAGCCTCATGACGAATTGTCGATAATTAAATGAATCATGTTAAATGATTGTTGAGTGAAATAGTTCTTTATATTCTTTTTTGTGCTGGTTGGGTACAAATAAACCGCAACAAAAGGTTCGGTGACCTATTGGAAAACATTCCAAGAATGCAAACCGAATTTATTTTTAACACATCGTTTTGGCGGGTTGCTGAATGGCCAAATCTTTTAAATTTCAATCTCTGTAAGATGCACACAGCTCTAGAAGAATCAATCAATTAGAGCAAATTGTCACATTTATGAACTTTATTATCTATTTTAAGTTTTTATGCATGCGCCGTGAGTTTATTGGAAAATTTACCAGTTAATACTTGGCAATCTTTCAAATCTATCGCTATTAGACGCCGATGTTAGAGTGAATTATAAATGATGTGCTGAAAATTTAGCAGTCATTAAGTCAATGGAATTTTTGATAAATTGTTCAGCCAAATTTTAAAGACCTTTTATTTGAAATTGAACTTCAATTTGGGAGGCGGGTGTGAGTACCGCCGCCCCGGGAACCATAAATTTGATAACCACCACCTTTGGCATAGGTCACCTAAAGTGCTTCACTTCGTTTGGTGACTTAGCATGAGTGCCCGGGTTCATGGGGTGAGGTTTGTCCGGGTCTTGGCGGCAGATGCGTCTGCCCACCAACTTCGCGGTGGTCCAGATCGGGAGATCTCTACCTATCCCTCATACCTTTTTAACTTCCTCTTCCTTTCCTTAAAAAGACCCTCCACACAACATCCCCAAAGATGACATAGGCCTTGAGGGAAATTATTTTCTTCATGGCTTCCTGTGGTGGTTAGCGTATTCTTCACATGTGTCTATTAATATTCTTAATCCCTTGATTGACGGAACCAGTAGAATCATGTCATCCGCGTAGCTTATGCGATTTAGATATACATTGTTAATATAATAGCCCAATCTGGCTTACAGGTGATGTGATAGCTCATTCATGTATACATTAAACAGGATGGGGGACGGAGACATACTGCTTCCTTGTCTTAATCTTGATCACAAGTATAGCAGCTGGGAATATGTACTTGCCCACCTTGCAAACCTTATTAAATTTATCAGTTTGAAAATGGCTTTGACCGCCGAAACAGCTGTTACAATAATAAAAAAATTAAAATACTTTTGATTTTCTTTAAATAATAAAAAAAAAATAGTTGAATGTGTGTTTCTGACCTTTATCCTGTCGAATCCCGGACGCGTGTGCGAATTATTATATTGTGTCATCTATCGCGTTGTGCGCGTCCGCGGTTCAACAGGTTAAAACAAACAAGACTTTGTCACGTCAATGTTTGTGGCTTTAATTTACAGGTTATATAGTACAAATATTGTCTCTGTAATATTTACCTAATTCGGTTGGCTAAGGTGTTTTTTAAAATGTATTTTGCAAATATAAATTATCAATTAAAGTTAGTAAATTGTTGTTATTGTATGAATTTGACTGTTAGTGTAGATTGCCGTTAATAGAACTGTTATCAACTAAATTCGTATAATCTTCTGACTCTCAAGAAGTGGCAATAACTTAAGCTTCAATGTCCTCGTGTTCCAGGTGTCCAGCGGCTATACGACAAGGCGATACTACACACTGAGCTGGGGGACATCCACGTTCGTCTGTTCGGCAAGGAGGTGCCCAAGACGGTAGAGAACTTCAGTGTGCACAGCAGGAACGGCTACTACAATGGACACGTCTTCCACCGGGTCATCAAGGGATTCATGGTCCAGACGGGAGACCCCACCGGTTAGTTCATACAACTCCTTTTATAATCATGTGATTTAAAATTGTAACGATCAATAACCACAGTGAATTCGGTTATAAGGTTTTACTAGTGACTAAAAAAACTTCTTTTGTGCAAACCTTATATAACTATATTATGTTGCTTGACTTTTGGGGTAAATGAGATTTTTGAGAGGCATGAGTCACAAAATGAAATCGAGGAATGGCTTGGACATGTACTTAGAATGCCAGAAGAGTGACCTACTGGCGACAATTCCAGAGAGAAGACAAAGCTGGAGAAAGCAGCTCCAGAAGCTGGGCGAGGAGTGATTGGGCCTATTTGTCAAAAATATGGATAGAGGTGATTTGTCAAAACGATGGGTCCCCAATCCAATATATGAGAAGGGGACAAAAATGATTATCATGACTTTTGGGTACGAAGCCTTTGTGCTTGTTCTTGTTAGAGTCTATGTTTCGAACAGCCTTGCGTATTCCTCACTTCTATCCCGATGATGAATACTGTAAGGCTGTTCGAAATTTGCCTCAATTAGGAGAAGGAAGTGCACCATAGCTCAATATCCCAACAATTGAACAACATATTTTACAATATTTGTTCCTAGAATCTTTTCTATTTGCAAAAGGACTAAGTATGTTGTGTTAAAACTTATCAGAAAAGTATTTATTTATTTCCTTTTTCATTATGTAGCGTCTAAATATATTAATGCTCTAGTTTAATTAAATAGGTTTATAATGATTTATTTGTGCTAAATTTGTAACACAAATAGTTATAAGAAACCACTCACAACCACCTCACAATACCTGATTCTTATCTTTTATCAATAGATTGTATCGCTAAAAGAAATGATATTTTTTTTAGAAAGCATACAGTTTGTGGTATCTACATATGTAATAAAGAACAGTGTCTGTTTGCTTTATTTTTATCTAAATCTACAGTTTTATTCCAAGCTTGATGAAATTTTAAAATAAGAGGAAGGTCACTGTCTACGTGAGATTTCTAAAAACTGCTCCATCCCACTTCTCCACCCTTAAAGCAAAATTTTGGTACTTGATGAAATCTTGCACACATTCAAAATAAGAGGAAAATTACTGAGTTGGGGTAGGGATAGGGGTAACACATCACAACCTCAAAACTTTACTCCAAACCATTCATAAGTTCGAGCAACACTGGGTCCTTCATATAGTATATAATATAAAACACAGTAACTTTGTTTTATACCATTTATATTTTTTACTTTTTTAATGTTTATTCCAGATCTTGGGGAGGGTGGTGCAATTCCACGAGTTCCATTTAATATAATATCTATATAAAAATACAATAAAAGTTAAAAATATTGTAAGGTTAAAAAACGAAATTAAAAAATTAATAAAAAAAACCTTTTAGAAATCTAAAACATAAGGAATTGAGGCTATCACTTGTAAATGGGACCCTGCCAGAAGTCCAGTGTTGCTATCACAAAGGTGTTTTCGCTCTTGGCTAGTCGCGCTCTGTACTTGGCGATTAGAGGTGAGTAAAAAAACGTAAAACCGTTTTTATGAAAGCGTTTAAGTTAGGAAACGGTTGCAACCGTTTCGAGGATTTTAGAAAAACCGTTTAAAAAAATCTGTAACTACTTCTGCAATAAACCCGTGCGAAATGATTCCAGTAGAGGATAATTCGCTTGAGAATTACGCAAGAAACATTTAAAACAGCGCCCCGCAACATTTACTAAACTCGTAACCGCCGTAAACCGTTCAAAACGAACGCTTTCGCGTGAAACGCTTTTTCCCGACACCCCGTTTCTGACCGTTGCGGGAAAACGCTTTAAAAAATGTAACGCCCTCCCGCAACGCCGGCCCGCAACGCTAAACGCGAAATGCCGTAACCCGTTACACATAACGCTTTCTTGTAAAACGCTTTCTCGTGAAACGCTTATTCGAAAAACGGCTTCGAAAAACGGCTTCGAAAAAATTAAACGCCCGACTGCAAACGCCATGCGATATTTGCCGTGACCCGTTGGAAACAAACGCTTTCGCCGCATCGTTCACCGCGAAATGTTGTAGTTTAATAATCACGATAGAATGGTTTCCAACGTTTTCGAGTTGGGGATCTACTTTTTACCTTCATTTTTCGTGGACATCAACTTCTAAAAATAATTTTACAAGGATTTTAGCTGTTTTTTTTGTTGTTTTAGTATTTCGGAACTGCAGATAAGTACGAATCTAGCAAAATTAATTTGTCCTACAACCATGTTATTATTTTTATCTTTCATGGTTATAAATTTAAATTATGGGAATGATAATTATTTTCTCCGTAATTGTTAAGATTAAGAAAGGACTCTTAGATGTTTTGGGCACGTTGAGCGGATGACCGAAGAGAGATATAAAGAGATTATATGGCGTGGAAGATAATGGTATAAGAAGTCGGGGACACCCGAAGAATATATGACATAATCAAGTGAATCAAATACATACTGGAGTAGTATAGTATGATATATGAATGTGAATGAAGCAAGGAGTCTATACCGAGACAGAGTAGTGTGACGATCTATCCTCTCTGCCTATCCCTGCTGAGCAAAAGCATGATGGTTAATTAGTTAGCGTAGTAATAAATGCCGTATATTCGCGTATAATATCAGCCGGGGTATCTCGACTTGAAAGAAGAATGTAAAGTGATTTTTAGACTAGAAGAAAAAAATAGTGTAATGATTGTAATGTACAGAAACGGCAGACCTACTAGTGATAAAAAAATATATATTCTCAAGCAAACACGGTTCCTTTTGATGCGATCTCTTTTCCTTTCGTGGGTACGTACTTCATCGAGTGCAATCCATCTCTGAAGTACAAAGAAAGTGTTCATGAAATACAATATAATGAACCACCACCAGCTAATGTTAGTAACGTAGAAAAAAGGTCAAACTATTTATCGTAGTGAATTGTGGCTCATTAAACAAAACGTTCTAATTTTTACTATTCGCCTTTACTTAATCTGGCGAGGTAATTCAAACCCGAATGTTTACAAAAAAGCCAACAGATCTGTTTATGGCTTGTCTCAAGTAAGTAATAATAATAAAATGTCGCAGATAATCAATATTATCTTTCCAAAAAGGGCCCAAGCATTTTGGTAATATCAAATATGGCACCGGGAAAATAAAAATCTTCGATTGTTCAGTGCCACATTTTAGGTGATATCGGAATACGCAAGTGCTTATTATTGTTTCGATTTTTAGATCATTCTGGAAGATTCCTTTTTCAATCCATACATGCAGTCATAAAGTGTATTATTTGGGGAGATTTAATATTTGAGCATTTTGTCAGTTTAGTATGCGAAAAATTGTCTTAACGCGAACATTGACAAGCGCCGTCGTTCTTCGTTCGGTTTTATAATTTTTTGTTATTATTATATCAAGACTATTTTACCTACTTCTATGATGTCGTCGCATAAACGCTTAGGTTAGTGTTCTATGGACACATTTCGAAACTGTTGGGGATGATTTGGCCTCGTGTAATATATGTAAGACGCGCATTTCATTTAAATCTACTGTGTCTAATTTGAAAATGCACCTAAAGGGAAAACATCCCCTAGTACATTTAACTTTGTTCAATTCGGAAATCTCCCGTCGGCAAAATGTGATTCTTCCGCTGGCTAGAGTGGCTAGTCAAACTATAACCGAAAGTGATCGAACAAGTGTGAGTGTGAGTGCTTCTGAATTATCAGCTCAGCCAGTTGAAAAATCACAGGTCATAGCCAGCACTTCAGGTTTTTCTCTTGGAAAAAAGACCATCTTCAGGGTACAAAAATTAAACGTTTAATTTTTGTACCCTGAAGATGCTTATCTTAAGCGAAAGTGGTCGGTCGTAATAAAATTAAATGATATTCTCGTGGTTATAAACAAAGTTATTGTTTTATTTTCATTAAAAATATTATGTCTTTTATTCCAAAAAACATTAGTTCGCAGGAGAAGAAACAAATTGACGATTTGGTTATGGGCCTCTTTATAGAAGATCTTCAACCCTTCAGCATGGTTGAAGATAGTGGTTTCGTCAAATTGATGGCTGGTGTAATTCCATCATACACTTTACCCAGCAGAAAATACGTGTCAAATAATTTGTTGTCATTGCATTACGATAAATGTGTTCTTAAAGTTGTAGACTTGTTAAAAACTGAGGCAACGAGTGTTTTTTTTACTACAGATCTTTGGTCTTCTTCTACGACCGAGAGCTACATGGCTATGACGGCACACTTTTTTACGAAAAATTTTGAACTTCAAACCGTTTTACTGGGTTGTGTCACAAGTGTAGAGTTGGCTAAAGAATTAAAAAGGGTCGTGGAAAAGTCGGAGTTAGGTGGAAAGGTGCTAGTTGTTGTGTCCGATAATGCATCTAACATCAAGGGTACTATAAATGACATTCTCAAGTGGAAACACTTTGGCTGTTATGCACATAAAATAAACTTAATTGTTAAAGATGCGTTAAAATTTGTTTCAGATACAACCGATAAATTTAAAACAATCGTTAGACATTTCAAAAAAAGTAACCTGTCTACTGAAAAATTATTAAAATATCATTTAAATTCGGGGGTTGTACAACCAAAGAAGTTACTGCAAAAAGTTCCGACACGATGGAATTCACCATATTATATGTTAAAACGCTTATCGGAGCTTCAAGAACCTGTACAATGTACGATAGCGGTAATTAACAAAAATCTACCGTGTCTTGCACCTGAAGATTGGAAACTGTGCAAGCAATTAATCGAGATTTTGGAACCGTTTGAGCAGGTTACGAAAAACATCAGCGGGGAAAAATACATGACTGGCAGTCTTGTTATGGTTTTAACATCGGGCCTATTGAAAGTTTGTGAAATTTTATCAAAAGAAATTGTAGGTGCACAAGCAAAACAAGTCTTGGCAAAATTAATATAATATTATATAAGGAATAAATGATAGATTCAACGACATTGATCAAAATGAATCCTTAGCATTGTGCACATTATTGGATCCGAGATTCAAAGCGCGTGCATTTAAAATAACGTCAGCGGCTGAGAATGCTAAGATGAAAGCTATCGATTTAGTCACTGAACTCTTAGATGCAGAAGCGGGAGAAGTTAAGATAATACCACAAAGTGTTAATATTACCCCCACAAAACGTCGCGAACTATCAATTCTATTTGACTTTGATACCGATTGTGAACACCATAGCATCGCCAGTTCCTCGTCTTCCAGAGCATCACGAGAAGTGATAATGTTTTTGGAAGAGCCCTTATTGCGACGACAAAATAACCCATTAGAATGGAGGAGACAAAATCAATATGTGTACCCCAATCTATCAAAAATATTCCGCAACAAATGCAACTTCTTGGCGACCTCAGTTCCCTGTGAGCGAATGTTTTCAAAGACAAGATTAATTTTAAGTGACAGAAGAACAAGATAAAAATCTAAAAAAGTCGAGCAACTGATGTTCTTTAATATTAATAAATTTTGAATCTTTTAAAACTCATAAAAATAGTTAACATAAAATATTTAACCCAAAAATAAAGTGATGTAATAATAATATAAATGAATACTGTAGTACTAATATTGAATCTCAGTTGACCGTTATTATAATTGAAGTATATAATATTATCAGAGTGTGTGCTTACTTTTGTGGCCTTATTTGTGATTGAATTTATTTTAAATTATCGCCAAAGTTGACCCCAACCCCGTCCTCACATTTTGGTAAGTTCATATATATATTTGAATAGGAAGCCATGAAGCCTATGATTTATAGTATATAAACAACCTGCATATATTACTTTTTATCATTCAACGCAATTATAACAGGCGATAACTTTTATTTATTTTATATTTATGTATATGAAAAAAAAAACGTTATTTTTAAACGGTTTCTAGAAACCGTTTATTTTGAGAAACCGAAACGGTTTCGGTTATTTTGAAAATGAAACTGAAACGCCCACCTCTATTGGCGATCCGTTTTTTGATTAGGGCTAGGAATCCGGGAACGCGCCCTTCTGCAAATATCTCAGAGACACTGCAGTACCAGGACAGCCCGAAAGGCATTCGGTACGAGTTGTTATATTGCACTTCCATTTCTTTTAGAGTTTCTTTATTGAAGTTGGTTCACAACTCCGAGGTATACAGGCTGGTGCAGTGCATATTGAAAAGTTGCCTTTTTGCTTCTGGGCTACACTTGATGAATCTTCGAGAAATCATTCTTGCTCTAATGTACAGTGATCTTCTCTGTTGCTCAATATCTGCATCATCTTTGTGCTCCGCTGTATGATGTGTCCTAAGTACTTGATCTCAGATTTTTATTTCGTTTAGGCTTAGTGGTAGTATTTTTGAAGGTCCCGCCCCCGCCTTGAACGCTATCGACACAGATGTACTTGGGTTATAGACCGTATTGTCTTCAGTGGATTATTTTTTTACAAATACGTTTCCTCATGGCTTTGATGCTTGCTGATAGAATGACCATGTCATCTGCGTACGCAATATTGTTGATGCATGTATTTCCCATATGACGTACTACATGTGCTGAGGTAAGTTAATGCTGACCTGGTTTTGCTTTGATTTTACGCTTAATCAGGCAGGACTTATTATTAAATGCATTCCATTAAAATTTGTTGTTTTAAGGTTGAGTCAAAGCAAAATGCGATTGTCATCGTAAATATTATGTATTATTAACAATGTACCACCAAAAATCTATTTCAAATATGAAATCCTAAAACTCACATGGGTCGTAACAATTAAGTTCTGCAACTAATGAAGTTGGAACTGAGAAATCATTCTGAGAAACTTAACTTCCTATATGCGAAAACCTAATGTGGATTTCAAATTAACCTCTAGTGTGCCAGCGTTGTCACCATGGCAACGCAGCATTTGTACCCGTCGTGTGCCGGTGTTGCCACGGTGGCAACACCATACAGTATTATCTATTCGTGGGTTTTTTCAAAATTGTTTGTCAACAAAATGATCAATCAGACATTTCGTTTTGCACTGCTTGAAGTGGGGCGCAAATCATGTAAAAAATATTTGATTGCTGAAATCAGAACGGCTCACGCCTTTGAGTGGTCCGGTTGATTTGTTGTGAATTTCACAGTTACATTACTGTAGGTATGTATTTACAGGAGAACCACATACGATGTTATTTTTATTTTGAAATACATTTATTTAACCGTTTGAAAATACAATAAAACGATAAAAATATGTTCACATTTCCTTGTAAAACTTATTTTATTAAATAAGGAAGAAAAAAACCATTTCTCTGAATATAAGTAGCTATTCTGGGAAAACCACTAATTCTATTAATATACAATTTTGATAAACGCACATACACATTATCTGATAAGATGGTAAATCATTTTGTAAAACACAAGTGAGAAATTACGAAATTACAGTCAGCAAGCCCACTGCGTGCAAAATGCCTTTCATGCAAGTTGAAGTTCGCGGGAATCCGGCATTCCATAAGTTAAGCCATTTTTTAATTTCAGCTTTCAAAGGGATGGAAAAAATTTAGTCTTTGATGCGTGGAACTTCTTATGAAATCTTCTTATTTAGAGCTCTAACATGTTAGTGCCACTGAAGAGATAAACTGATAGAAGTGTGTTGTGGTATTGTTGCCCCAAAGTAAGCTCAATTTTTCCTTTGTTCTGTTGAAATTGATCAAACATTTTCAGATATTGACATTTTTTTTGAGCTCATAATCAATTTTACTGGCCACTCTGGGGCCTAGGAGTTAAGGCGTCTTTTGTAAATTGGTGACATTGGTTTTCTTTCAGATCGGTATTGTCAAGTTGTCATAATTCAGTTTATAGCTCTAACAACATTATTATTCATACTTTCAAATTGTGGTACCGCCCCCCGGAACCATTCATTAAATAACCAACACCTCTGCCGTATTTCACCCCAAGTGGTTTACTATGTCAGGTAAAATACTTAACAGGGGTGTCAGAGCTCATGGGGTGAGGTTTATTCAGGCGTTGGTGGCGGATATGTCTACCCACCAGCTGCGTGGTGGGCCAGATCAGGTGAGACCGGTTAAGGGAGACCTCTTGACCTCTCCAGCTGAACTCCCTCGACCCATCGTCTTGTACCACAGCAGGAGGGATGAATTAATACGTCCATCACTCCTGGACACACTAACCCCCAGATTTCTACTCACCCCTCATACCTTTTTCTTTCACAGAATTTCTTCTCCTTTTCCTTAAAAAGACCCTCCACACAGCATCTCCAAAGATAACAGGCCCCGAGGGAAATTATTTTCCCCAGGGCCTCCTGCGTGAAGTTAATGTTAAAAAAATCTTGATTAAAGTTTATATGGAGAAGATGCATTATCTTAGTTTGATATAATTTGACTTTGAGTGTAATTACAATTGTACAATTTACTGATTAGGTAATAAATTTGTATTATGCCTCTTTCTGTTAAATTAAAAATTTCATCAATTTAAAATTTGTCTTAACCCTTTAGGTGCCACATGCATTTTTTTTAAATGCTGGAGAAGTGTCAATAATCCATGAATATATATTTTTTTTATTTTGATTACTTTTATTTTAGACGCATGTTTTCAATAATATGACATAATTTTAGAACCGTGGGTAACGCGTGACGAATTTTATGGCTCGAGCTATATATCATTCTGTAGCACTCAAGTACAATAATGTATCAGAACGATATATCGTTCGGTGGCACCTAAATGGTTAAAATATATAAGGCACTGAACGGGCTGGCACCATCGTACTTTACTGATTTCTGCCTTAGGGAAAATCTTACCCAGAGGCAATTCACGCTCGGGTCGGCCAAGTCTGATGCATCGAACACTGGTTGAACCCTCTCGTACGAATGCTGCTAAATTTGGGGACAGACCTCTCAATGTACTGGGTTCACATTCTTGGAATGACCTTCCATTTTCTTTGAGGTCAGAAAGCAATTTCGAAATCTCTAAGAAGATGTAAAGTGCTTTTGGAGTGATTTTAGTCACTGAACGGCGCTACAGAAAAATTGACCATTTTTTATTATTCTTATAAAATGATGTTAATTTCTTCAACACAACCTTACTTACCTTTACCATTCTGTAATTCCAGGAACGGGCACAGGTGGCGAGAGTATATGGGGCGGGGAGTTTGAGGATGAGTTCCGGCCTGCGCTGAAGCACGACCGTCCCTACACGCTCAGCATGGCCAATGCGGGGGCCAACACAAACGGAAGCCAATTCTTCATCACGCTGGCACCTACGGTATGCACCTTTTTATATATTTTACCTAATGTCAAATATAATTATAATATAAGGGGCATTCTGTACTTACTTAATATGTATATACGGTGTGGCCGCTTTTTTATATAAGAATTATTAAGATATTATTTAATTTTTTCTGTTTTGAAAATATTATTTTGTAATTGATTTTTAAAATTGCTGAATTGAGTTCCCTATTAATGGAGAACTGAATGCAATAGTTACCAATGAAAAGTTGCCAGAAAAGTGGGGTTTTTATGAGTACCATACAAGAGTCACAACTGCTCCCGACTGTCTGGAGCCAGTAACACTATGGCATCCCCAGATTGGGTATATTGTGAGGCTGAAGGTAGCGAGGAGGGGAAAGAGATGGGGAAGAGGAAGGTGGGGAAGTACCCGGGTATCCAGATCTGGTCACCAAACATGGCTAAAGTGATTTCAAGCAACATTTCGATTCTGAATGGTGGTCTTTCAACGGGAGGATACTGAAAGTATGTACCACTCTGAGATTAATGCAGTTTATAATGAATCGCTAATACCAACTATCGTGTACAGCAGTGAGTCATGGAACTGGCAGAGGAAAGATGAAAGTAGATTCAATGCTGTAGAAACGATCTCCCTGAGGCGTATGTGTGGTAAAACCATATATGACAACCATATAATGAACAAGATGAAGAAAGGTATGCTTACATGATTTGGACATGTAGAGCGAATGAACGGAGAAAAGTGTGCCAGGAAAATATCTGAAGAATAACCGAAGAGCATGTATGAGATGATGTATGAATGTCAATGAAGCAAGGAGCTTGTGCCAAGACAGTTGTGCGGCAGTCCTTCTCTGCCTACTACCCCTACCTTCAAACAGCGTGAAGGTTAGTTAATCTTCTGATAAATGTAATATCAATAGTAAAGAAGGCTAAAAGAGTAACTGTAAAAATCGTATCTTCTTCATCAAACTTAAATTTTCTAATAAAACTGCGTTTATCTGAAGCGACCTGCCAGGTTAGATAGAGACTACTAAGTAATATTTGTATAGTGCCCTTGAGATGATTTTTCACAAAAATGGTGCTATGCAAATTATTTATATTACTATTAGTCTGAAATAACACTAAAACCTAATATAAACCCGATAGTATGGCGATGGCGAAACATAAAACAATTTCTCGTTGGACAGATTGTACAAATAATTCGTAATTTATTAATTATAATTATTTTACAGATTCATTCAAATTTTGTGTAAACATTTAAAAAAAAATTCTTTTCAAATTAAAAATTACATACATAATTTAAAAATTTGTTTTCTGTCAAATTATTAATGAGGTGAGGGTCATCTAGCTGTAGTAATAGGAACCCGAGGCCAATTAATCAAGTCCTACAACTGGCACATAAACACAATGTAAATTATGGGAAGCTATTTAGGTATGAAGCCACCACGCCTATGGGATTTGTTAGGTGTGCCTTTACAATACAAATAGTATACACAAACATATTACTATATAAAATATCACATTAGAATACGTACGTGTGTGTAATATATTATTAAACCTAACCTCGCTTCTGTATTTGGGCTGGTACTGTCTTACATAATGTCCTTTTATTTATGTTTGAATGTATTTTTATGTATTTGTTCTCTAAATCTATTGCATTAGCAATGTATATTACACACACCCATACACTGGAATATAATATTATCATCATGTCAGGTGAATCTTACATAACCTCTCAGCGTTGAGGATAGCATGATTTTCCATGTTGCCTCGGGAATAATCATAGTTTGAATTTATTGTTGGCTTGCTGGAAAAACTCACCAATGCAATGCAATAAATTCAAGACTACTGAAATAACCTTCTGTACATCATAACCATGTATGAAAGGCCTCCCAGTTGTAGTTAATATGAAAATTAACCGCACAAATAGAGTGTAAGGAGAATATATGACGCAAATGTGAATGGAAGAAGAAACCCGGGACGTCCGAGGAAGACATGGCACTATCAAGTGAATCAAATACTTTAGTCGGGCCATGTCAGAAGTCAGAATAACAGAAGAGAATATATGAGACGTATGAAAGTGAATGAAGCAAGAAGTGTATGCCAAGATCGAGTTGTCTGGCGGTCCGTCCTCTTTGTTCCCCTGCGGTGAAACGGCGTGATGGTTAGTCAGTTAGTTAGTAACCGCACAAATATGTTGTCCCATTAGAGGTAAAGGTCACTATGCGTCATACATCCAGTATAGCACTTCCTAAGTTTTATCTCTAAGGGGACGATATGTACGGTTAATACCAACCGACTTCAGACAAACGTTCCTAACCTTTTTTCCGGTTCCATGATTTGTTTATTAAAATTCATGGTTTTTTGTTGTTGTTGTATTCAAACTTCTTACTGTGTTAACCATCGACATGCCAAGATGAAAAAAAACTTGTTTTACCATGAGGCGTCACTGAGATACCCCACATGTGTTATTCATTTATTATATTATATTATATATGCCCTATACGGGCTTTTACATATTTTGCTAATTTAAAAAGTCACAGAGGTGCAAAAACACATCACATTAGGTACATAGGTAAAATAGATAGCCTTCACAAAATACAACAACTAAGTCTCACAAGCAAATTTAGGAATAACATTGTGTAATTCCAAATAATTAGCAACAGAGGCGAATATACAAAACACACCTCACATTCACTGATACTTATATTCTAGACATATCTTATTAATAATTGTTGAGGATGTATGCAATAATTGTCTTCTTGCATTTGAATTCCGTGCAGTCGAACATATCTATGTCTGAAAAAGTATTACCTTCTGCGTGAAGTCTAGGTACAAGTGAATGTTTGAATGACTCAGTCCTGAAATTATTTTTACAATTGAATAAAATTTTATATCGAATAGTTCTAGTTGGAATATTAAATTTAATTAAGCTGACTATATCAGGGCTGTCTATAAAACCATTAACACTTTAAAAATAAAAGTTAGGTCAGAAATAAGTTTTCTATCTGTAATTTTAGTTCTTTCATTGAGTAATTGTAATTTATAGTTTCAAGAGGTAATCTGAGTTTATAGTTAACATCTTAGAAATTTATGTTGAATTTTTTCAATGGAATCGGAGTGGATTTTATAGTGAGGGGACCATATGGAAGAATTATGTTAGACTTGACTATGAACTAAGGAAGAGTATAATAATTTTAGTGTTGAAATATGATGGACAATTTAGTGATATTTTTGTTGGAAGCCTCGAACCAGGTAAAGAGAGTGTTTTGAGGTGGAAATTGAAAGTATGAAAGTGAAATCTTCAAATCAATTAATGATTATAAATTTTATTAATAAAAGTGTGCAGTGTATATTTTTCTAATATTTTTTTACTCGTATTTTGAAAATATGTTACGCATCTGTGAAAACATTAATAGTAGGGGTAGGTAGGTCGATAGATACATATGATTTAAAAAAGCTGCATTTATATTTTAACAAAATTAAAGAAATTTCTTTGTCCCTTGCCTGTAGAACTGTTATGTATTATTCTATAAGTGCTTTATTATCTGTTTCCAGCCCTGGTTAGACAACAAGCACACGGTATTCGGCCGCGTGGTGAAAGGGATGGAGATAGTGCAGAACATCAGCAACGTGAAGACCAACCCCAAGACGGACAAACCGTATGACGACGTTCGGATAGTATCTGTCACGGTCAAGTGATTCCACTCACAACGTACAGTACAGGAACAATGTAAAAAAAATGCAGTTTTTCGGCAATGTGTATTTATTGACACCATCAAAATGCAGTTTTGTATTCACTCAATGCGCAACACATAAAGTTTTTAACCCATTTTATAATGATTTTTTTCAATATACCATGCCTAAGCTTGAAACAATGTACAAATAATCGAGCTTACTTCATCGAAAATATTGTATTAATTCACCAATATTGATTTTTATGTAGAAAGTATTGTGTCAAGTGAAACCCTCTTATAAGGTTTTCCAAGGGACCGGAGAAAAACGTCCATATACAGGAAAACCTGTAGCATGTAAGTGGGATGCAAAAGGCCATTTTTAAAATTCGGTCTTCAGGGGACCGAAAACAAATCTTATGTGTGAAAAAAAGTCATATGTAGCTGGTTAACAATATTCATCGAGTTTTTATGCCAATTTAGAGACTTCAATTCTCGAGGTGATGTGTTTGCAGATTCGCGACTTTGGCATTGGCCGGACGATATGTTCTATTTTAAGTTAAATAAATAAATAACCATTTAAAAATGTGTAAATACATCTCCAACAAATCCGCGTGAAACGATTCCAATTGAGCACAATTCGTTGAGAATTCCACATGAAATATTTAAAACAGCTCCCCCCCCGCAACACTTAACTATACTGCCATACATGTCTTAAACCATTGCAAAGAAAGGCTTGCACATTAAATGCTTTCACGTTAAATGCTTTCGCCTGAAACGTCATCGCTGACATCCATTTTTTTAATGTAATTTATTACGTTACTTTTAAACAGCTTCTAGTAACTGTTTATTTTGAGAAACTGTACAGTAGAGGTGGATGTTTCGGTTAATTTTTCAAAATAACCTAAACCTTTTCAGTTTCTCAAAATAAACAGTTATTCGAAACTGTTTAAAAATAATTATATATCAACGTTAAATACCTCAAGATCTACAAGAACAAACCAAATATTTCCAAAAGTCCAGTTACCAATATTGAATGTAACTAATAAGTTTTCACGCAATTTGCTTTTATTGCAAAAATATTGTAATCTAATATTTTTTAAAGTTCCAACTCAAATTTGGATGATGAAAGGGTTAACACTACCAAAATGCATTGTTTTTTGTATATACAGTATGGTGAATAAGATTTAATGTGCTTGACTGAATAAAATAATTTCTCGCTGAGAAGTTTAACATGTAATCTCGACATGATGTAGGAGGAATTATGTATCGTTAAAATTATCATGAAAACGCCTTATCTTTATGACATTGTGTGACTTGTGATAATTTCACAGTAATATTGAATTAAAATACTTTGCCGGATGTTGATCTATATTATAATCTTTGCGTATGAATATTAATTATTTTATGAAAACTTATTCTGTCAAACATTCTTACTTGTAATTTTAAATACAATTTGTTACCTTAACTTCTAGGGCGCCAGAAATGCCCGTCGGATACGCAAAATTTGTATCCATTGAATGCCGGCGTATCCGATGGGCAATGTCAAAAAATCGTTTCTCTGAATGCAAGTAACTATTCTGGGGAAACTGCTTTTGATAGATATATACAATTTTTATAAATTTATAAACACATTATCTGGTAAGACGGTACAATTTACAAAAACATCATTTTGCATAAAACAAGTAGTTATTATGAAAATTGACTAAGATGGGCTGTGCGGAAATTTAACCTTGGCATACTGTGGAAGTATTAGATCGCCAGCGCTCGGCGTTTCAAAGGATAATGTAGGAGTACATATATGATTGTGCAGTTGCAGAACCAACTCTGGTAATTTTTACCAGTTTTATTATTTAATCACTGAAGAAGACAATATTAACCAATCCTAAATGAAACACAAAACCGAAAAAAACAGAAAATAAAAAAGGTGTGAGGGAATCTGGGAATCGAACCCAGGACCTCTGCCTTACCGGGACAACCACTCTACCAACTGAGCATACACATATTCATAAGAAAATGGTTTGTTTGTGTAGAATATTTTCAAAATGGAAAACACACGTAGGTACCTACTTTTATCATTTACATATACATATTTTGAAAAAAAATAAATGTTTGGAATGAAATAAAAATTTCAAATGAATGTTTCTTTGTTTAGAGATAGTAATAGTCGTCACAGGGCATTACTTTAGCTCTCAAATCAATTATGGCACCGAAACGACAAGCAAGAATTCACAACTTCATAAGTTTATTCCAAAAATATTAATAATCCAGAGCAAGGCCGGGTACACATCAGCTAGTTAAAGTTATTAAAATAAATTAAATGGTTTTATTATATTCACAAAAAATATATAAAAAATAAATTGAAAGTTTTAAATATAATACATCTTAATATTTTTCACTATATATCAAAAGAGTGGTGTGTAATTATTTAAATATTAAAACCAAAAGGTATATGCTTTTAAAATTCAAAGTGTTACAAGACTATCTCCAGATTTCCAAAGATTTTGTGCGGTTTTGCAACATCACAACTCATATGTACTAACTGCATTCCAGTTTTCAACCATTTTAATTATATTTTACAGAGATGTTAATTCGATAATCAAACTGAGCGACAGCTAAGTTAAAATTTGGCTTAAACACGTAACCTTAATAATAATATTAATACTTGGATGATTTGTATAGCGCCGTTTTTGTGAAAAATCACCTCAAGGGCGCTGGTGTAACTGATGGGTAAAACACTTGAATTAAAGTTTGTCTATTTTCATGGCTAATATTTAACTTTGTAAAAAATAATGTGTCATTCCAGGATGTAAAATAGTGGTGAAATGGAATTGAGTTGAGGCTAAATGCTATATTTTACTTAACTTAACGTTTGCTTAGTTTTGATCAGGTAAAGTAACTGTTATTTTTTTTTTATAATTCGACACTATTATTCAATTTCAATAGAAATACTGTAATATTTTTGTTATTCAATTTAATATCATTCCTCGTAATAAAATTGCTTATATAAATAAGACATTGAATTAAATAAAACAAAATTTTAGTTTATACCTTGGTATTGCTCTACATTAACATGACAAATAAGGAACTTCGGTAAATAAAAAATAAAAATTATTAATATTGGTCTTCCTACTTAAATACCCATAACTTAAAATATATGTTTTTAAAGTTACTTTTCATAGTTAAATAAATTCTAAAAGTTAGATTTTTTTAAACCCGCCAAAACAGCCGGAATTCAATCGGTAATTGGCAGGGGGGTGAGTGACATCACACAAATATTGTATGGTCGCGCGGAATGATTTTACACGTGATTTCGATCCAATGATACCAATCAAGTAGGGCGTTTTGATTTTTTAAATTCTATATAGTTGACTTACTTGTGAAAGTAAATAGTACAAAAAAAGTCGAGAGGCAATTATTACACTCCAAAATTTATAATATTTGCCCAAAAAAATATATTTTATCAAAGTATGTACATACCGTTGTTGGCTTTTAATATTTTTTCTGCTGATTTCAAATTTTTTTCTGACATTGAAACTCCGTCTTAGAAAGTTCTACAAGTAAGCCGACTATATTCAGAATCGGCTTCTGTTATCAATAATATGTACATATACTATTTAGGCCGTAATATACTTTAAAAGAATACCAGATATTATATAAATGATATTAATTCTTAACATAGACGGGTCATATTCCTATGAAGCAATTTCTTATTTCAAATGCGGACTTATTTGTTTGTAATGATTACACTTGGAACCATAATAAAACAGTTTATAAAATTATATGAGTTTATTTCTCAGGTATGTATTTAGATGCCCAAAACCTTATTTTATAAGGGTTTACAAAGTGTTTGTAAAGGTACGCCAGCTTTACTTGAATAACTTGCAGATAATAGCACTGAACAGGTAATCTTCTAGAGTTGAAGGGTCTGATTTAAATTAGTGACATCAGTTTCCTTTCAAATTAGTATAGATCACACAAAAGTTTAATGCAAGTGTGTGTATAGGAAACTGATGTCACTAATTTAAATAAGCCCTCTCAACTCCTAGGCCCCAGAGAGGTCAATGTAATTAATTACCTCTTCATGAAAGTATTTTGATACTTGACAATGTTTGATCAATTTCACTCGAAGTAAGGGAAAATTCTCCTTATTTCTGACACACAGACACCATCCACAATACACTTCTGGTTCATCTCTGCAGGCATAAGTAATTTTTTTGAACAAAGGAAACCGTAAATCCACATTACAATTTTCTTTTAAATAAATGTAATGTGCGCTCACAGATGGCCCTAATTTAAATATTTTAGAATAAAATACTTTTATCATGTGATACTTTTAAATATGTATTAAAACTAATGTTTTGTTGGTGGGTGTACACATGGAATACGAAATGGAATAAATGTAGTTTTAAAGCTCTCAAGTCCTTCAAGAAACTTATAAAAGTACGATATAATTCATATATAATAAATAAACACTAACATATGCAGTATTTTTATAAGTTTCTTGAAGGACTTGAGCTTTAAACTAACAATAACAATTATTCCGTATGTACACCCGTCAATAAACAATTCATCTTAATATTTAAAAACAGTGGCGGATTCACGGTCTTTTTAACTGGGGGTTCAATCAGATGTTCTAGAGAAGATATTGCATTTCAGAAATGTGCTTATTGTTGTTGTCCCTCTCTGAATCATTGAATACAGCGACATTCACCTAATTTATATACTTCGTGGGAGGGGTACTATAATTACTAGCGACTATAGACAATATGGCGTTTGTCGAAACTTTCTTACCTTAGGAATATAACGTCCTATCTAAAAAGGATTGAATTTTGAATATTAAAACAAAGCCATACCATTTGACGGCCTCCATAGTCGAGAGGTAAGGCTCTCGACTACGAATCCGAAGGTCGCGGGTTCAAATCCCGGCGTGCGCAAGTAAATTTTATTTAATTAATTTGTGTTGTTTCACAATTAATGAATTAAAAATAATGTATGGTATATTTGCGCACGTTCCAGAGTGGAAGATACTCTCAGAATTGAAAAGTTGCTTGAAATGGCTTTTAGCCGTGTTTAGTGACCAGATCTGAATAGCCAGGTATTTCCCTATTTCCCCACCTCCCTCTTCCCCTTCTCCTTCCCCACCCCCCAATACCTCCAGCCTCACAACATTCCCCAATTGGGAATGCCATAGTCTCACTGGCTCCAGACGGTTGGGAGCAGTTGGGACTCTTGTGCGGTATTCATATAAAAAAAAAAGCATTATAATCGGTAAGTTTTAGCAGTCGCTTTACAAATGCCATTAAAAGCAAACAGTTAGAGAAATGCAGGAACAAAAAAATAAAAACTTACAAATATTTACTACTAACTATGGAAAGTAAAATAATAACATTTAACTTGCATCCTTATTGTGCAGAGTTCAGCCGGTCGGTAAAGTGACCAATGGGGGGCCATCTCGGTGACACTCATCAAACTTTCGAGGTAACATGTCTTCCAACATTCTTTCTTATCGCTGCGCACAACCTTTGACATGGTTCGGTCTAGGTTATTTAATTTAACCGTCAGGGGGATTGTGATGTTTTGATTTTTTTATATGAATCACGTCTAATTAGATTTTTGTCCAGCACGCTAATGAAAATACATAGTCGATTAACGGGGAGTATACTAACGCAAAATATTTAAAATACAAATATGATTTTTAAAGTGGAGAAAAGTATGTGCGTTTTTGTAAATAAACCTAACCAAACTCGGATTTTCTCCACTTTAAAAATCATATTTGTATTTTAAATATTTTGTAAAACATACAATGGGACGGTCAGAACAAAGTAATATTTCTGATTAGATTTTGAAAAATGCTAAGCCTATGTAAATTTATAAAATATTTAATAAATATTTTTCTATTTAAAAACATTATGTTTATCGTATTGCGTGATAATACTATCATTATTTTGAATTAATAAATAATAACTCTCTGACGTCCCTCTCCCCCTTAAAACAAATTCATCTTTGTTATGCAAAATTTATTTTATATTTTGATGAAGTTTTGTTTGAATTCATATTTCCTGTGAAATTTATGGCTATTTTGTAACAATTTTTATAAGAATTAACAATGTTTTGTTAAAATTCCTTAATTCATTGATTATCACGACTATAAAAATAGTACTATCTTAGTCAAGACACAAACCTTTAGCGGTAGGAAATATACATATTGGATTGAGTCTAGGGTTTTCTTTTTGACGATTTTACATGAATTTTGTCAAAATGGACAATGTCACCATCTTTGATGCTCTTTGTGAATAAATAATAAATATTCCATATGCCATAAAGTGCATAACATTTTAAGTGGAAATATTTCATGTACGTGTTGTATGTATTTAATTTAACAGAAAATGTTTTATTGAAGACATGCAGGTAGGCTATTCCCAACCTTCCTCTCCCATCTCCTTCCTCTTCCCACTCGCTCCAGCCACACAAAATTCCTGAATTAGGGATGCCAAAGTCCCACTGGCTCCAAGCAGTTAGAACTCTTGTGCGGTATTCACAAGAAAAATTAAAAAGGATTGTGTAAATTAACTAATTTACAGTTGAACCCCTTGTGGTTTTTTTTTTAAGCTGACGGTAGTGGGGAGTGGAAGATGGGGTAGGTACCTGGCTATTCAAATTTGGTCATCAAACACGACAAACAAAAACAATCTCTTATTTTTCTCAATCAACAAAATAAAAGAACCAATAAAATAAGGAACTCCAGTCCAATTTAAATAAAATAAAAAAATTACCATAACGGCGTTCAAATTTAATATTATATATTTTTTTTTTTTATAAAGTTAGTTTCATAGTTAAAATATTTTTCTAAGTTTCAATTTTTCAAAACCTTGCCAAAACTCTCCAAATCTATGGCTGGTCAGTTTTGATCAGTTTTGAGGTTAGAATGGCAAATGTCAAAACAAGGATTAACTTTACCATGCATAATTTTATATTCTATTCATGGTAAACCATAACTAAACGTAAGAAATAAAATTATGTACCTTTTTGGAAACTATAACTCGAAGAATAATAATAGTATTGAGCATTAACATTATCATAATATCCATTTTGATAATTGGTTTGCTCATGAATACTCTAATTTCTTTCATTAATAATAGTATTTTTATATTGAACAACAAAACTATGTTTAAATTTCGCCAAAACTAAATATGTATTTAAAATACAAAACAAAATCTAAAAATAAAAATCTCCATACTAATCCAAAATCAGAATGCGCGCATGACATCAGATGTTTCAAATGCAATGGTGCCAACATAACAAGGTGTTTTCATGAGATGATTTTTTATTCACTTTTAAATGAGGATTTATAAATTTTATGTATAATTATACATAATAAACGGTATATATTCATAATCGGCGTTAGCTGATCTATATGAATATATATTTTTAAACCCATTATATCTTTCACTGGAGTTTCTTATTAAAAAAAATTATTAATCCCATGCCTTGAGGAATAAGACAGAATGGAGAATAATAATTTCCCTCAGGAAATATCCCTTGAGGCCTATCTCATTTTTGGGAATGCTGTGTGGAGAGTATTTTTAAAGAAACCGTGGAAAGGAAGTTCTTGGATGGAGAAAGATATCAGGGGTAGGTCCTAATCTGGCGGTCAGTGTCTCCAGGAGTGATGGACGCACTAATCCATCACTCCCATTGCGGTGCAAGGTGATGGGTTGAGAGAGTCCGACTGGAGAGGTCAAGGGGTCTCCGTCAACCGTCCTCTCCCGATCCGGCCTGCCATACAGTTGGTGGGCAGACACATCCCCTGCCAAAACCTGGACAAACCTCACCTCATGAACCAGAGCACCCCTGCTAAAGTCCCCAAACGTAGTGAACCACTTGGGATTACCTATGGCAGAGGTGTTGGTTATCTAATGAATGGTTCCCGGAACGGCGGTACACAAACCCTCCTACCAAGTCTGCGTTCATTGATAGATCTTTTTTAAATTGCCAAGTATTTTTAAAAACACACCATCTGTTTTGATTCTACCACCAGGGCTTATACAGAGATTTTGTAAGAAAGAAATGAAAAACAAAAAACTAAATAAAAATAAACTGCCACAACCACGGGCATATGCCTAGCCTGGGGGTCGAAAAAAAATGTAGTCTGTAACATTATAACGAATGAAAAAAAATTATAAGTTTTATTTTTTCTGCCAATGTGGACGTTAATTCTAGGTGGTAATTTTATGTTAACTCTACACGGGAGGCGTGGAGGGAAATAATTTACCTCAGGACCTATGTCATAATTGGGGATACTGTGCGAGTTTTTTTGGAGAAAGTGTTTATGGTCTGAAAAACATAGCTACCTACGATTTTTTCACACAGTTTGACTTGCAGACCCTTGGAATATAGTGCATAGTAAGTTTGTATAATATTTTTAGTCTATGTTCATTGATATATTGCCTTCACAATACATCAATGTCTATACTATCATATTTAAACTTTCAAGTACTGGAGTTTTTTTTTTTCACTCTTGAAACCCTAGTACAACATATGTATCAAAACAAGACTTGTTGAGCACATAATTAGAAAACAGGTTTATAGAATAATATTATTTGACAGGTGTTTTTTTTTACCCATGCTAGGCAGTATTTAAAATATCTTTTACAAAATATATTTGTCCATTGTTTTTTTATGTATCACGGAATTATACCGTCGTAGCTATTTTATTATTTTCGTCACCGTAGACTCAAACCTTTTTGCATATAAGAAGATTTCTACCTAAACCAAAACGGTTGGTAGGTACCCCACACCGCGTAAATATGTATGGGTCCTAATTGTTTACCACCAACCGGTCTTTTGGTCGGAGTAGGTACTATAGTAACTTCCTATTATTCGTATAAATTTATTTAGAATATGAAAATACTTTTTTTTAGTTAGAACATGAAAATACACAATGGAACTATGTTTATTGATACTCTAATTCGTTCTCATTTCTATTGATCCAACCTGCATTATAATGTTTGTTTTTATAATCGGATTTGATCAATTTATCCTACATAATTTCAAATTTAATGGAGACATACATAAATTGTTTGTTTTGAAAAAAAAATCATTTCGATTCTGAGATAAATCATACATATTTTTCAAAACAAAATAAAAACATCCAGTAAGTATCGTGCTAGATTTTCTTATGTTGTGAAAAAAGTAGGATAAGAAAACATTTGCTAAAAATGATTTTTATTTGATATTTTATAAGAATATTATATTAATATAATAAAATTTACAAAACATAATAAATGCTGATTTGTCTTGAAATATAATTATAATAAACTCTGTGAAAATATATTGTAAATATCTTTAATGGTACTTATTAAATTTTAGTAACTCCTGAAATGCTCTATGAGAAGTCATCGGTGTTTGTTTTTATCAAGAAAAGTAAGATAGTCGATCGTAATCTCGCGAAATGAAAGATGATTGCACGAAATAATGGGTTCGCCTCCTCTGAAAAATAAATTAAGTTGGCCGCGGCTCAACGAAGTGAACATAGCCGCGGTGCACGAATTATCATAAACACCCCTTCTCCCAACGGCTCGTGTACAACTTTTTCCATCCAATCACAGGAGCGCATTACAAACTCGACCGGCGAATGTCGTCACTTTCGACCAATCAAAGTTCGGCGAAGTGAGCTCATTTCTATTAATAGACTCTGTGAGTCACGAGATATAAAGTGTGTTACAACAGGCGCAGACGGCAGAAGTAAATTTGACTTGGTAGCGTTAGGTCGTCAGTTGTACGTGTGCCTTTCTTATCACGGACCTTGTCGCCTATTGATCTAGTGGTGTGTCAGTGAGTCACCAGTGTTGTTATTTTCATCCCCGACACAACCCGAGTCGGGTCGACAGTTTGTTGTCTTTTGACAGTTCGCGAGTTGGACACTCCGCAGTGCGAGGAGTCGCCTTCGTGTAAAGTTTATTGCGTACGTAGCGGTCGCGGTAGAGCCACCTACATGGTTCGCAATAGCGCTCGTGCCCCTTTCAAGATGGAAACCACCTTCTATGACGAGCATTCGTACCATCCTCTTGGAAACAACGTCAGCCATCTCAAGAGAACCCTCACCCTGGACCTCAACAACGCCAGGGCCCAAGGGCTCAAGAGACCCAAGTTCGGCGGAGCCATGTCTGGCGCCCCAGTGCTGTCTTCGCCTGATATCAACATGCTGAAGCTTGCCACCCCCGAGCTGGAGAAACTCATCATCGCCCAGAACAGCATGGCTACCCCAACCCCCACCACACAGATCCTGTTCCCTCCGGAACCCACGGAGGAGCAGGAGATGTACGCCAGAGGGTTCGTGGACGCCCTCAACGAGCTGCACCACAGCGACAGCTCGCAGGGCGCGCTGCAGCCCGTGGAGCTGATGGGCAACTCCGCCCTCCCAGGGAACACCACCTACACCAACCTGGACCACCTGCCCATGTCCCAGCACTACAGCATGGGTAACTCCTTCGGGGACCCGGGGGTCATGATCAAAGACGAGCCCCAGACAGTACCCAGCATCGGATCTTCCCCGCCTCTCTCTCCCATCGACATGGAGTGCCAGGAGAAAATAAAGTTGGAGCGCAAGAGACAGCGAAACAGGGTGGCCGCCTCCAAGTGCCGCAGGAGAAAACTGGAGAGGATCTCCAAGCTGGAGGACAAAGTCAAGCTGCTGAAAGGAGAGAACACGGAGCTGAGCACAGTGGTGATGAAGCTGAAAGAGCATGTTTGTTTGCTGAAGGAGCAGGTGATGGAGCACGTACAGAGCGGTTGCCACATCATGCCCAACAACAATGCCTTTTGATCCTCGGACGAGGAAGAGGCTCCGCCTGCTGTGATCGTCTACCGAGTGGATCAGGACTCGGGAACGCCCCCGTGGATCGAGTGTGCTCAACTTTGTGAATAGATATTTATTGTTACGGTGTCACAGGCAATATGTGCTGCGTGTCGAACAAAGTTCCCGATGGCCGAGGCCGAGATAACGACGATATTTCACAACACACGGCTTTAGTTGCGCCATGTTCGACAGCGGTGAAACGTTGCGAAAACACTCCTGTTTGTTTTTCGCCGTGGCTATGGCTGTGCAAATAAAGGAAACCGACTTTCCGAGGTCAGCCACAGCCGGTCCAATTTGTAGTTTTTGCTCTAACGGCCAAAGTTTTCCCCGAAACTGTCCGTGTTTACCGTCGGCCGACATTCCGCTGCCAGTTTCCTCTCGACTTGTGAAATAGCGTGTTGTCTCTGTTCATCTCGCAAGGTTACCAAGGGACGTGCCATTTCAAGTCTTCTTGTTAATAAATACCTCCGGCCTCTTCTGCCGCTCAGCAAACAAACAGCCAGTCTGTGACGTTGTTGATGACTTTTCTAACAAGTGAAGTATGGAGTGGATTGGATGTTTCGAGAATTGTTTTAAGTTATTTGTACGTTTACTTCGCATCTAGTCACGGCTCTCGAAAGAATTTCATTTTTATAATAATACTGGGCTGCCGGGTGTCGAGACGGAATGAGATAATGTACCTTTGTCCCCTGGTGTGGTGTGCTAGACTGGATTGGCTGTAAAGTGATTATTGTATCAGCATTGTCACTGTGATTGCCAGTGTCAGTCAGTCAGTCTGTCTGTCTGTCGATACAGCAAACTTACTATATTGTGAGACTGTTCACTGTTTGCCAGTGGCTGTGGCCTCACGGGAGAGATAAGGAGACGATATGAAAGTCAATGCGAAGTTTGTGGAAAGTATTTTTATGAAAAAGCACTTGTGATCATAATGTTATTTTGTATGTATTGTATACAATGAAATACTTTAATAATGTTTACCCTTTTTATAAGATAGTGTATGTTGTAGTTTTACATTTGTACATTTCGTAATTAATATTTTTATACGAGAAACGCTTCTTTCTATTACAAAATTTGCTACCGAGACAACTATTAATGTATTTCTTAACCAGGGCCTTTTTACGAATCGAGAATGAATAGAAATTGAACAGAAATCTTTATTACTGAATCTTGTCCTAAATTGAGCGCTAAAAATAATCCTGCCGACTTTTCTAGTGCCTTTCACCACCAAACTATTGCCACGTTATGTGATGCGTTTGTGATTTCATTTGCAAGCACGGTGTATTTATTATGGCAATATTTTGCAAAGCGGAAGGATTTTACAGAATTTTGCTATTTTTATATGAACACTTAAAAATTATAATAGATGATGCCATACTATATATTAAGAACTAACTAAATCCCCGCAATCGATAATCTACAGAAGCGATGCCGCTTTTAAATTGGACTACAGTATATTATAATTTCTAGACACAAAATTAATATCACTGTTTTCTTGTATTTTAAATTGGGACAATTTTAGGAAATAACCCAAATTTTTGTCATGATCATAAATCATAACGTACTATGGAAAAAAAACTGTATTTTATGATAATTTTTATTTATTTCAAATGCCTTTTGCAATATATATCGTTTTACTTTTTAAAAGATACATAATTTTATTACATATTTATTATAACTCATTGTACAGCATCTGATGATTAATGAAACATACAAAGAAAACTGTAACCAATGCCTTGTAAAATTCCTGAAAAGGAATACATTTTTTCTAAAATGTTTATATTTCAAAGAATAATTTTATACGGATATTATATAAGATATTTATATATTTTGAAAGAAGTTGAATAAATTGAAAATGACAAAATATATTTCCTGTCTTTTAAATGTTACTACACCTTCCTTAGATATTAATTATGATGTATTATCATCTCATTAAAAAGAACACATAACTACGAGAACACACCCCGTAAAATCTAAAACGAGTAAATAACAATAATATCTAACACTAGCTGAAGTACCCGGGGTCATGTACGATTTGGAGTAAAATTTTTATGAAGTACATATTACCCTACCCACCCAGTAATTTTCTTTTTGTTTTGAACATCAAGTGGACGAAATTTCATTAGAAATACCAACATTTTGCTTTAAGGGGTAGGAAAGGGGGATGAGGGTGGTTTTCGAAATCTCATGGGGACAGCGATCTTCCTCTTGTTTCGAAGTTCAAGCGTGCAAAATTTCGTCAAGCTCGGAATAAAACTGTAGATTTGTATACAAAACAAACACACACCGCCCGCCCGGGACATATTTCTTTATATAATATAATATAAAAGAAAACAAACCACATAATATTGCAATACAGACATTCACATACATTTGAATAACATCATCTGCAGGAAAAAATGAACAAAAACTCCACTTGATACAATATGAATTGAACAAAAAACACCATCAGAGTCGAAGCTAATGAAAATTCTTATCTTTCCCGTTATCAAGTTTTACGAATCCAGACCATGCGAAACTCTGCAGTGTTTTATGCCCAAATACGGTTTAAAATAATAACAGTGGTAAGTTAGTTTATTACGAACTTGTTATCAGTTAGGATAATGGGGTTAAAAGTGACTCATACCTAACTAAGTACCTATATGAATCACTTTGAATCATAATTATAGTACCTACTTGAAATAAAATAAACAATAATAATGCATGAACAGCTACCGATACAAGTAAGCTTGGCAACTTGGACATATTTAATAGTGTGGAACTTCATTTTTCATTACTATGGCAATTCCAAGTTGTTAACTGTGTCTGAAAATTTGTTTCTCAAATTCAAATTCGAATTTGACAGTTCATTTTAAAGAAAAAATGCAAAATATAGTATTTTTTTTTAACATTTTTATTTTTTTGATCTGTGAATTTGATTTTGTTTTTTGTTTTTTTATTATTTTATTTATTTATTTATCTAACATCTAATACATGGTTATTTCGATACATAAATAAACACAACCGCCTTTCTATGTAGTTGTATTCCTTGCAAAGTTACAACATAAAATTGTCTCAAAATGTGACTTAGATCATCTCCTTTCGGAAGTTCCATCAATCTCTGGATACCGTTTGGTGAAAGTAAAAGAACGTGCACTTGGACCATTGTGCTTTTTAAACTTACAATAATCTTCCCATGAACCATCTTGGTATTGTCATTTAAAACGTTTTAAACGATCGCAGTGCCCTCATATTTCGTCTGCTATAAAATGTCAGACTGTAGGTGCAGGTTGTCAAAATAAAGTGTGCGAAAATGGAAGGCGCTGCGATCATTTGAACGATTTTAAATGGCAACACTAAAATGGTTTGAAAGCAAAAATATGTTAAAAATATTCATATTAATTTTAAGATGATACATAACGTCGTATAACATTTTATGACCAAAGCACGTGCAAAAAAATTGGAGAAACGTAAGGTAATTATTAATAATCAATGTATACAAAATTTCTAAATAAAAAATAATAGGTACCTATCTACACGAGAATAAAGAAAAAGTAGAATAATAAAGTTTTTAGACATTCAAAGCGTTAACAGAAAAAAAATAAAGATTTAAAAAAAAATTGAAAGAGAAAATGATTCTTCATTTTAATATTTAATTCTAGGGGAATTTAATATTCGAACTTATTGTTATTTTTTAACAGTTAGTAAGTTGATAATAGGGTATCTTCACAAATTCTGGAAATCGTTAAAAATGTGTGGAAGATTTAAAGTTTATTTTTCCGATTCTGCAATCATCGTACTAAAAATGTGTAATTTTAATATTTTCATTAATTATTTTTTGTTTTTGAAAATGGTCTAAAACCGTTCATTCCTAAACGGTCGGAACGTCATTGTGATATAGAAAACGCCCGCTCTCTGACGGTCCGGTAGGAAACAAACATTTCACTCTCTACTGCAGACACTGCGCAGAAAACTAAAGTAAAGTAATGGTTTGAAGCGCAGTCCATTGTTGGACTTTTCTGTGCATTGTCTACAGTAGCGAGTGTTATGTTTTAAAAAAAAAATTATGTAAGCATATATTTTTTTATTTTTCTGTTGATTTATTTCATCAGCCTATCACCGATGTTTTGCCGGCGTGATGTCAACAACACCATATTCACGAACATGTCGTTTTGGCGCCAAATCAAAGATGTGCCATTTTAAATCGTCATAGAAAACGTATTCATCAACACAAAAATAATATAAAAAATCAACCACTATCTAATTAAATAAAAAAAAACCGTTGGTAAAAAATACAGTGAAAATATACCCCAAAACTTTTTTTCGTGTTTTTGAAATTTGCGAATCGGGGATTGATAGCTTTAAAAAAACGATAAGAAAAATGGTTTATATTATTTTTCCCGGCCAGTCTACATGTTACGGGTGTTTTAAATTATTATTTTTTCGTCCAGATTCCATATGGGTCGTCTTTTTCTATGGAATTTTCTATAGAATTTTCCATAGAAAAAGACAAACCCATGTGGAATTTGGATGAAAAAAGTATTATCTAAAGCTAGCTTGCTAACGATCCACATGTATAAACCATATCGAGACCCGAAGAGAAAATCTTCACACGATCATGCAGATACTTGCTATTAAAGGAGAAACAACATTTTGGGACGGTATTTAATCGTCAAAAAATGGCAACAGCTTTACCAAATGTTAAAAAATTAATATACGCAAAATTCAAAATACCGAACAGAAACACCTTTAATTGTTTTGACGATGTTTTAAATGTATTCCTAAATAAACACGTAAAATATCATGCTACCTACGTATAAAGAATATAAGTAACAAAAAATTATATTTCTGTTCAATTCAGCATTTTAATTTTCAGGACCAAGTGGCATCAAAACAAAAAAATCCTTAAAATATTAGAGATTTTTCACCTTGATACAAAAATAATGATAGCTGTCAGATAATAATAATAACACAGCGCGCTAAACTGTACGAAAATCGGTAACACTTCCTTATTTTCATCCAGATTCCATAGAAAAAGACGATCTATATGGAAACTGGACGAAAAAGAGTCTATCGTCTAAAACGTCCTTAATGGGTGTCGGAAAATAAACAGAACCTCACATTTGAATAAACAAATAAAAAACTGTTGAAAATCGATTTTGCCATAGTCCATAGTAATGAAAAATTTTAATTCCATTTTTTAAATTAAAAAGTAATTATTATCTATGAAGAGTAGGTACCTACCAAAATCATAATACATTTTTTTCGTATTTCGTAATGATGTAAGTAATCATAAAAACGTGTGTTTAGAAAAACGTGTTTTTTAACGTAATGTGTGATAATTAAGTAACACTACAACAATAAACAGTTTCCAGACATATTATAGTTTATGATTTTAAAATAATAATTTACCGACATTTAGTAGGTACCAAATATAAGTATAATAATGAACAGCAATATTTATCTTTTTGGACAATATCAATATTGGTTATTGATAATATTATTTATTGCGATGCGAAGAGTGGCTACACTGCACTGTACACGTACACCCAACTATAAGAAGAGGACATTATTTTCAAAGAAAATTTCAAGTAGAATTCGACATACATTTATCTTCTGCAGGCGGTCAAATGAGATTTATTTCTCCCTTCAGCTACGGAATTCTTTTAAACGATCGCAGCGTTCTCACTTTTTGTCTACTATCAAATGTCGGACTGTATAAGTAGTGCACGCCTTTATAAAATTGATATCCTCTGTATTCCTATTTAAGCCGCCTCCACAAAGATTCGACTTGCCCACCGTTTTTAAGAAAACATGTGGGAAGGGATCGAACAATGTGCTTGATTTATGAAAAAGGAAGGTCGGACGGCCGAGTCTTTTGACGCGGTGGTTTTTGTTAGTACTGGGCCAACCGGTCGTGCGGAGGCAGTATAAGCCATTAATTTTGAAATGAAAGTAGACAGTGCAAATCTTTTCAAAATGCTGATATCGTTTGCGTTTTGTATATTTTTTTAAATTATTATGTTATAATCTCGTTCTCCCAGGGGTAAGCGTGTGCGAGAAGTGTGAAGTAACATGGTGAAAATTGTGTATTATCCATTGTTTTGGTTGCGTGTAGCCATTTATTTTATGAGGCAATAACGAGAGAATTGAGCTTCGCCACAGCAGAGGAGCGCTGGAACTATGCCAGGAGCACGCCTTTGGGAGGGAACATCAATGCAGGGCTGGGACATGATGTTTTTGAGACATTTTCTTGGAATAATTTTTTCATTTCTTTTTTCTTCTACGTTTAGAGATAATAGTATAGCATGGCGTATTTAATATTGCAGACGTACAAAGGAGGAAGCGACAAACAAGATTTAAAAAAAAGTTTTTATTCAGAAAACATAAAACTTAACATGAAAAATAACACATAAACGATGATTGGAAACTAGTTTTTTTTTATTAACTCCGAAGATGTTCGATGTTGGAGTGGTGATGAAACAAGTAGATAATTTTTAAAATTTCAAATAAAAAAAAAACAAAAGTGAGTAAATCACAAATATTAATAAAATCATGAATATTCACAAAGAAATTATTCTTAACATTATATAACTAAATCTAAATAATTAGGTAATTTAAAAAAAATCTTCTTCTCCACTTCCTTTAGTCTCGCAACATTCTTCAAATGGAGATGCCATTGTCCAATTGGGTCCAGCGAGTTTTTTATTATTATTTTTTTATATGAATACCCTACAAGAGTCCCAACTGCTCCCACCCATCTGGAGCCAGTGAGACTATGGCATCCTCAATTGGGGAATATTGTAAGGCTGAAGGTATTGGGGAGGGGAAGAGGAAGGTGGGGTAAATACCTGGCTATTCAGATCTGGTCGCCAAACACGGCTAAAAGCCATTTCAAGCAACTTTTAAATTCTGAATGGTGGTCTTTCACCAGGGCGATACTGGGAGTATCTTCCACTCTGGAACGTGCGCAAATATACTACATTTTTAAATGATTTAATTGTGAAACGGCATAAATTAATTAAATATAAAATTTACTTGCGATTTGAACCCGCGACCTTCGGATTCGTAGTCAAGAACCTTACCCCTCGACTATGGAGGCGTGAGTTGACACTTTTGTGCGATATCTTAGGATATCAACAGAAGAATTCATTTATATCGACTTTCAAATGTGGGTGTGAGTTGCCAAAAAGAATCGACAATATTGGAAACAAATTAAGGAAAGCCTGTTCAAAGCCAGAAGGCTCATGAAGAACACATACAATTTATTAACCAAATGTAAGCAATTAATACATTTGTGATACTTTGAAGTGAAACACTGTTAAATTATATTGTAACACGTTTGTCAGGTCACAGCCCTAGTGCGTGTGTTCGGGTCGACTGTTTCTGTGATGGATCTCTTGCCAAGACCCCCCTTTGGCTGATGCTGATAGCTTGTCTTTGTCGTGTGCTTTCCCGAACAAAGACCCACCGCACTCCACACACCACGCACTCCGCATCACGCACTCCACGTACCGAGGAGAGTGCAGAGTACAGACTTTATTCCGGTGGCACTCTCTGCCAATGCGCCAATCTGAATGTTATACATACTAGTACAACCAACGGGACACACGAGGAAGAATTTTCATCGATAATAATAATAATAATTGGATTACTTGTATAGCGCCGTTTTTGTGAATAATCACCTCAAGGGCGCTGTACAAATCTTACTTCCTATTCTTTATCTAATTATGCACAAACAGATACAGAAAAACATACTTACCTGGCAGTTCGCTTCACATGAACACAGTTTTATTAGAAAATTAAAGTATCGAGATGATATTTTTACAGTTGCTATTTCATCCTCCTTTTCTATTTTTCTATTGATGTTACATTTATTAGGAGATTGGTGGCACAAGAAGAGTTGGCATTTATTTGAAATACTTTTAATTTTTAGGACTGGAAAATATTTATAAAATGACCTTAAAAAGCGTAAGAGACTTCTAATGGATATTACCATTTCTTACACTTTTAGTTATTTACAGTGTTGCGGGCTGTGGACGCATTTGCGCACCGATGCGTGAATTTTTAAAACGTTTTCTATAAGTGACTTTAAGTGAGCACCGACCGGCTAGCCTAGCTATGCAATTTACGGGTGAATTTCTTCAATTTATGGATATGATTATCTGAAAATATGAGTTTTAAGTAAAAGATTAAGATATTCTAATTATAATGATATACCCCATTGAAACATTGTCAACAGAGTGCTATTATTCCTTTAGTGCTTTTGTATAGTTTGCCAAACTAGCGACTCACTGACCCGGAGCCAGTTGGTCCCTAATAATAAACTGTAATTTTACAAGTTAATTATATTGGAAATCACCTCAAGGTCGCTGTACGTACACCAATTATTGTTGCTGAAAAGACCAAAAGAAATTTAAAACACAACACAATTTAATCCAAACTTAATTTATTTTCCAATCTGCCAACAACCTACATACAACTAAGAACTTGCATTAAACTAGTAGCGTGCAGTCCACAAATGCTGAAAAGCTGTGCCTAACCTAAGAAAAACAAGCCATACAAATAATATATACATATAAAGAAGAGTGTCTGTGGGTATGCTTTCCTTTTTATATAATTTTACCATTTTATTCTGAGCTTGATTAAATTTTGCGCACTTAACCTTCAAAACAAGAGAAAGGTCACTGTCTAAACGAGATTTCGAAAAATCATCCCCTTTCCCATACCTTAAAACAGAATTTTGTTACTTCTTGATGAAATTTTGCACATTTGGCGTTCAAAATAACAGGACTACTTACTCGACTGGGTACGGGTAGGGGTAGGGGTTACACATCACAACCTCAACACTTTATTCCAAAACATTCATAATTCCAGGCAACGCCGGGTACTTCAGCTAGTATAATATATGACACTAATTTCTTACAGTTTTTCTTTAGTATATTTCAGTGTGGAGGAAAATTATCCTATATGCATAATTTTCTTTCATACCTTTAAGAGATAATTCAGAGTGCAGGAAAATTCTCGTCCGTATTTTTTTTTATTTCTTAACCACAGCAATGGCATTTGAATGGACTCTTCTATGCCAGCATTTTATCTTTAATAAAAAAAAAAGAATAAGTACAGTCTGACATTTAAAAGTGTTTTATATGACAACTCTAAGATGTCCGGGAGGAAAATTGAAGTATGTTTAAAAAAGCGCAATGGTCCAAATTCAGAAATTAGGGGTACTTTCCGAAAGTAGATGATTATATCATATTCTAATACAATTTTATATTAAAGTTTTTCATTATTATTTAATGCTATGCAAGAAAGACAATTACATGGAAAGACGATTTTTTTGTATATCTGAAACGTTTTATCAAAATACCCATTTATTAGATGTTAAATAAAAATAAAACAAAATATAATTCACAGATCAATATTATAAATTTAAAAAAACGTTAAATAATCGAGTTATGATGTTTTTCATTTCTTATTTGAAACGAAGTATCAAACTCAAATGTGAAAAAATTTTTAATGTGTAGAACAAATTTCAAAAGCAAAGTGAGTAGCTTGGTGGTGCCATAGTAACGGAAAAAATTGTGAATGTTGTGATAGCAGCACTGGACTTTGGCAGGGTCCCAATGGTCCCAACAAGCTATTGAGCCAATATTTTTTATTTTCGTAGTTTATCTTTTTGTGTTTTCACCCTCACAATATTATATCTTTTATTATATTTTGATATACATATTATATTATACGGAACTCGTGGGATTGCACCACCCCTCCCCGAGATCTAAAATAAATAATCAAGTTAACTTTTCTCAAAATGGTGTGCCGTACAGTCCCACAGGCTCCAGGAAGTTACACTCCTGTGCGGTTTTTATTAGCTGCATTTATGGGCCGAGAATAAAGGTGAGTTTCAATTATAAATGGTACAATTTCCACAGGAATGTTAATTGATTCGTATTGGCGCAATAGCAGATACCACTGCGGAAGTTTCCACTGCTTTTTTTATCAACAGCACATTGTGAGAAGACAATGGATGATCGTCAAACAGGAACAAAGAAGAACTGATAATATTATGTATAATAAATATTCATCTACTCTTCACTAAGTGAGTTATATAAAGGTAACTGCAGTTTTCTATTAAATTATAGAATGTAGAGAATACCGTAGGTGCAATGAGATACTATTATTAAAGGGTATTTTTTTAAATTCCCAGTGCAAGATTGGCCTGACAAAATTAAATTTCATCGATCTTCGTTTTATTGTGGACAGAAAATGTTGCTTGCGTAATGATGGAAAACTTAGATGGCGACTGCTGGTTTGGAACCATACGCTTTGGACCACCCGGTTATTTTAAATACGCGGTTGATTGGGAGAATTGATGGATAAAGAAGTCGGGGACGTTCCAGGAAGCGTCGGCATTGTACTTAATCGACACAATTTTGAAAAGTTATTATAAAGTATGGACATAAAGGTCTAAAAACCTTACCTAACCTAACCCAACCTAACCTATTTTCTTGATTAGTTTTTGGGATATTATGACCTGTTGCCCTTCCTATTTCTTTAGCCAGCGTTTTGGAAAGCGTTTCAGTGTCCATCATCTAGGCAGATCTGCCATCTGAAGATGGAAGTGTGCCGATTTACTGTGCCAAATAGTCAGCTACCGTTTAATTAGTCAAATGCAAATTGATGAAGTGATTTCAATATCGAAATTTTGTTTGAAATTACTTTAGTCGTGTTTAGTGACCAGATTTGAATTACCGGGAATTTCCTAACCTCCCTCTTCCCCACATTATTCCCATTGTAAGAATGTTGAGTATGCTATGAGGCTGAAAGGAGTTGGAAGGGGAAGGATAGGGAAGGGGAAGGTTTGAAGTGTCTGAATATTCAGATTTGGTCACTAAACACGACTAAACCCATTTCAAGCAACGTTTCCATTTCAACGTGGTCTTTCACCGGGGCGATACTGAGAGTATCTACTAATCCGAACATAAGTAATACCTGGTGAAAGGTTTTATCATAATTGTTAGAGCTCACATAAAACATTTTTCAACTAAATATCCATAAATACTTCCTAATTTAGCAAATTTTGATTTATTTTATTATTTAAACGCCCAAAGGGCTTTTACATACAGAAACATCATTTTTAAATCACATAAGAAAAACAAAAATAGAAAACATGCACAAAAGTTAAATTACACTCGAAAAAAGTTAAGTTACACTTGAATGAAAAAAAATGAAAAAAACTGCACCAAAGTTAAAAAAGACACAGAAATATGAAGGAAATGGAAAAAGTAAATAATACAATATCCACAAAGTCAATATTAACATTCATATCAAATAAGTAAATAATGTGAAAAGTTTTAGTTAACAATAATTTATAAACTTGGTAGAGATAATTCGTTCATAATTTTATTGAAATTTGAAAAGCTCAGATTATTGTATTATTAAGCATTATTTAAGTATTTGTTACCAAGACTGTGTAAGCGTTGAATTGGGGAATGCAAACTATAGTTGGAACGGGATATACATATGTAACAATTAATGTAACATAGCTTCTAAAGCCTTTGGATCTTTTGATTTCCCACGATCGCGAAGGTTACAGAGCTATAAGAAGTTAATTTACCTTCAGCTGCAAAACGATCGTTCATTAGTTATCCTACCAGATGACATTTTTAATTTGTTTGGACTTGACGAATTATTTACTGTTTAATTGCATGATGAAGAAAAATCAAAAAAGGGGAAACAAAATAAATTATTTATTAAATATTTAGTTCTGTGGCGTATGGGCATAATAAGATAACTGTATACTTTGTTATTTTATGCATTTATTTTCGGTTGGTAAAATCCTGACATCTGTATTTAATTTGAAAACACTAAAACACCATGATCACGTGATAATATGTGAACAATTATAACAGCTAGTTGGATCAAAACATGTCAGAAGTTTTGCACTTATCAGGTTATGTCCAAAAACCACCGAGTTAATTTGTAGCACTTTCCAGAGTGACAAATGTTTCTAGCATCGCTCTGGTGAAATACCGTCGTTCAAATTCAATGCCACAGTCCCACTGGCCCCTGGACAGTTGGAAGTCTTGTGCGATATGAACAAATAATAAATTATATCCACCATGTTATTCTTCCTGGAATTTTAAGGTCAACCCAATTTAGTTCAGGTAGAAACAGGTAGACAGGTTGTTTCTCTCGTGAACCACGGAGATTTGAAATATCAAGATAATTTAAAATAACAACAAAAAATGGCTAAGTAAACATTGTGAGGATATCATAAAATTTTTGAAGACCATGTAAGTATCAGTAACACCAACACGAAGATTTGAGGGCCCTATGGATCAGTCCCCCCGGCCCCCGTCCTCCCCCACCGCTCCCCCTTTTAAAAGTATTCTGTGTTATTTATCCTAAAAATATATGGATAATAATTCATTGTCTTAGCTTAAATACATTCTTGAATATAATGAAAACAATCACTCTGTCATTTGTGTTAGCGTCTTGCAATGTATCGAAAGGAATAAATACAGTTAGCTTCTTTTTTTCAATTTAACATGTATGAAAATATAGACCAAGCCGTATTTAGTTTTGATAATTTAACTGCATCTCCTTATATGGTCTATAAATAATGTGTAATGATAGCCTGTCCAAAAAGAGAAAATAAATGTTAAAAAAAAATAACTTCATAGAATAGATGTAATATAAGAATAATATAAGAATAGGAAGTAATATTTGTACAACGCCCTTGAGGTGATTTTTCACAAAAGCGGCGCTATAAAAATCGTCCGATTTTTATTATTTATTATTAATAACCTGCAGTCCGCCTCGGGACAGGATCCCTAGTGAGGAGGACTGTGAATTTAAGAAACTGTTTTAATATACTTATTCTTAACAATGTAACGCATTTAAAAACTATACATAAACCATATTCTATCGGAGCCCACACAAATGGTGTTAAAGGTAGATCAACATAGGTCATTAAAATATTACTAGATCAACATACTACGGGAAGAAGTGATTATATATATATGAAAGAACAGTGACAAAATAGAACATGATAAACTTACAGGTCAGCTTAGAATAGTTGTTTTTTTCACAACTTTTCATCACTTTTCTTCGAAGTTCTATTTTATCATGGAACATATAAAAATACACCATTATTTATTTAAATGAATTAAACAATAGCGAGTTGAAATTTGGATGAAGCCGGTTTAGTAGCGGCTAGTAAATATATTGCAATAGTTTGTATGCTCTCAAGTAGTAGCTACTTGCGTTTTCGAGTTATTTTCTTAGAAATAATAAATATCTCCAACGTCTCGACTGTATGATAATTTAATGTTTACACATCCCAACTCCCGGCCGCCATTCTGAAACTGGAATCGAAGTGAATATTCAATTATCCGCTACTTTATTGGCAGACACAAGCCGTAAAATGTAAATAGATATAATAGGTGGTGTATCTACTAATAACTTGTTATGTTTACGTTATTTTTCCGTGTGGCTAGATAAAAATAAGATAAAATGATAACCTTGGTTGTATTTTGAAATGCGGTGTTATCTATGGTCATTATTTATACCCTAGTTAGTAGATATTTTGTATCTTTTTTCTTTATCCATACGTTTATGTGTACCCGGCCTTACTCGGGATTTTTTTTTTGGAATAAAGTTATGAATTTGCGTATTCTTGTATGTCATTTGGGTGCCATAATTGATTTGACAGCGAAAGTGATGCTTTGTGACGACTATTGCTATCTCTAAACAAAGAAACAAATTGAAATTTTATTTCATTTCAAAAAATTATTTTCAAAATATATCTAAATAAAAAAGTTCATAAGTAGGTACCTACTTGTGTTTTCCATTTTGAAAATATTCTACCCAAATAAACCTTCTTTTTTTAATATGTAATCAGTGGCTAACCAGAGTGGTATATCTACGGGCTGACCTAAATACAACATGGCGGTTTCAATGTTTTTCAAACTAATTTTAAAACGTTATGCCAACAGTTTTATATATGGGATTTCATTAAAACTACTCACTAAACCTTCCCATTCATTTTTATATATAGAGATTATAGTTTACTAGAAGAAGTACACGGCGTTTCCTAGGGTTATGAACCGTTTGGAAGAAAGTTTTCAGGTTGTGATATATTACCCCTACTCTTGCCCCCACTCCCACCACTACCCATACCAACCATACTCATATCCCTACCCCGAACGTAGGCTGTGTGTTGTTTTTAATTTTTTGGTATGAAATGTGCATTGAATATTTGAAAACCTCCATTTTATTATCATCTTCAGCTGATTGTTGTGGCCAATTGAATAAACGAGCACAGTGTTACTTTGATCTAATAAAAAAAATTAAAAAAATTGATATGAAAATTGTCCTTTTTTAAAAAATTTATTTTAATAGCGCTTTTTTTCTTGGGGTAGGAACAGCTTTACAGCCTTTACTGCACGAAACTGCCTACCCTTTCCTAGTAGTTTTCCTCTTGCTTTGAATGTTAATAATATAAAATTTCATCAAGAAATACCGAAATTCAGCTTTAAGGGGCGGAAAAGGGAGACGGGGTGGTTTCCCAAAATCTCATGTAGACAGTGACCCTCCTCTTGTTTTGAAGGTCAAGTGTACAAACTTTTATGAAGCTATGAATAAAACTGTAGATTTGCATGCACAACTAACAAACACACACATAAACATCGCTCTGGACACTCTTCTTTATATAGATAGATAGATTACAGGTGTTTTGAATTTTGCAGTCACAGACTAAGCATATGAGCGTGTTGTGGCGGTCGATTATTAGTTGTATTTTCGAACTCACAGTGAAAAACAATAGCATTGTACCGGCGTATCACATTGGACATTGAAACCGACTCCATCAAATGCATATACTCGTACCCACAAGACTGTAGGAACTTACCCACAATTATCATTTATCGCTTTTTAATATGTTTTGTTCGATATAACCCAGTCCTAAAAATGGCCAGGTATACTCTCCCACGCAGCATCCTCACGTAAATCTTCGTTCGTATTCTTATCCATATTCAACTAACATCTTTGCAAATCTCCTTAGAGGAAAAGGGTTCCCGAACAGTGTTCAAAGCGTCAAGAAAGCCACACACTCTGGATGTGAAAAAGTGGATCACAAAGACATGAATATGTTCTGATAGAGGAGTTAATAAATAACACAATAATGATTGCACCTGAATCATAATAACAATATAATTGGCATTCTGGGTAGGTACTTACTATGAGAACCAATGACATAATAAAAAAATAGACACGTTATAGAGTTCAAAAATTGGTAAAAAAAGGATACGGTAATTGCCGTAAAACCAGCATTAAACTGTCACGCGTCGCGTGGTCTGCCGTCTCAATTAAATTTGCACAAATAAGTGCTAAAACGTATTTCCATTACACGCAAAACAGTAAAAGATAACCAGTAACATTTCATACGTAAATACACGTCAATTACTTAATATTATACATAATACAATAATTGTAATCTGGAAACAATCAATGATATTAAGAACATTTGACAAACACACAATTAAACAATGGAAATACATATTATTTCATTGTTTCCCGAAAAAATTAAAAGTTATTAGAGAAAGTGAGATAGCAAACGTAACAACATACGAGTATAAGAAAGACAACCTTTTAGCAGTAGGTCCTATCATAGTGTAAGGGTGTAGGCGTAGTGTCATCTCATTCACACCCGTGATATTCGACGCAACTTTGAATTGAACGTCCGGACAGACATCCATTGCGTTCAACAGACATATCTTTTGAATGTCCGTCTTTATCATACAAAAACGATGTTTGAATTAAGAATTTACCGTAAACGTAAGAGTGTTTGTTACTCGTGCCATATTTTGTGTTAATTTTGTCAGGTGCCATTTTGTGTTTATTTTGTCAAGTATGTAATGTCATTGATGAGAACGGTCAATTTAATGTTAAAAGAAAAATAATTTATTCAGCACTGTTGCTTAGATAAAGTACCGAATACATACAATAAAATTATCGTTTATCTAATGCATTTTCAATACATAAATCGTTAATTCTCCAATAAAACTAAATTAGGGTCATAAAAGATGCAAGAACTCTCTTTGCAAATAAGTCTCATAATAAGTCTCACAATAAGTCCAAATGGCCGCAATATATCCCCATATATCTAGAGATAATACCTAACCTTGAATGCAGTATAATGTGACTATTTTCTTTCTTTTGCCATATTTTCTTTTTATTAACTTACCTTGCAATACAGTAATGCTGTAACCTATTTTTTTTATTTAATATGCTTTCTTGACTTGTCCATTCAAAGGCTAGAATAAATAGATTTGCCTTAACGTACCTTTTAGACGGCTGGAGGCAAATGTCACGTGACACCCGTTTTGGCACCAGTCTAATTCTCATAAAACAATTCTAAAAGAGCCAAACCAAATACAACGAAATATTCGGTTTTTCTAAACAAGCCGAGCCCATTTTTATTTATTTGCTGTTTTACTTCAATAGTCTCGTCCCCTTTATTTTGGTTCCCTTTCCTTGCTAGTTAGGGCATCTCTATGTATTATTTGCCGTGTTGTTTGATGCAACCACTAAAGACTTTTTCTTTCTTACATGGATGCAACTTATTGATAGTATAATATTGCATCATGAACTGTTTCTGTAACATTTAATATTCAATCGAAGATCTAGGGCTATAATCACAAGCAAAACGTAAACTCGGTTCTGCTGCCGTAATAAAAATACATTATTAAGTAGGAAAACTTTACAGTTTAATAACCATTAAAATAACTGACAATTTACTCAGAAATTAATAAAGGCATTGGTATTAAAAATGGAAACATTTTATGAGTTTCATTATTGGTACCTACATAGAAATAATATAAATGGATTCTCCAAAGTTTGATAATGCTTTCGGAAAGCGAAACAGCTGTCACGCGTAATGATAATTACCTAGCAAAATCTTTTTTTTTTAATGGAATAACTTTACTCATTAAAGAAGACAATAATATTAATATTAACAAATTTCAAAGAAACCGAAAAAAGGCAGAAAAAAAAGAAGATACTAGTCGCATCTGAGAATCGAACCCAGGACCTCTGTCTTACCAGGATATATTATAATGAGGTTTGTAAACTTCAATAAGTTATTCAATTTATTGGAGTAACGTCATTATTAAATTTTTAAAAACTTCAAATAACTAATGTTGAAAAAAACTGAAGTTTCGTGGGATGAGAATGAAATACGTTGTGTTACAGTTTCTATTTTAATTTTGCTGCAAATTCAGACTATGAATTTGACAATGTTTTGCAAACAAAGCGATAGGTTTCAATGCGCACGAGTTCTCGGAACACTCAATAATAAACACTGCATTATTCGTGATAGGTGATAGGAGTGTTTCCTTTCAAGTTGGTCGCCCCAATGTTAATGTTATGTCATTGACCAAAAACAAAGGAATCCGCTACCGAAGGAGATGTTTACAAACTCGTTCGGGTTCGGAATGTTTTCGATTTGAGACAAAAATAAACGAAGTTGGGAAGACTGCTTCTTTGTTGTACTCCGGGTTTGAGATATGCGAACACGCGCTGGATAATGTATGGAATGTGCTTCAGATAACTTATAGTAATGTGAATGTTTATGAACTGAGGCAGAGTTTCTCAAACATAATTGCCTCTCCGCCCCCTTCACAGAGATATTTTTTTCATGGAATCGTCGTCAGTCCAGCATTCCACGTATAAATTCAAAATTGCAGGAGAAAAGATGCAGACTCCAGACGTTCAGTTAAACTTGTCCAGTATAGGTATGCCTGTTCACGTGGATGAAACAACTGCGCAGTTATCCCGCGCAGGCGTCAGGCAAGAAATCTGAAAGTTTCAGGTTGTATCTCGTAACTGTATCATTTTTTATTAATAGTGAAATAAGGAACGGAGCTTTAAATATGTAGCTATTTTCATTTATTCTCCAATAATTATGCTAATATTTTGGTTTAATTATTATCAATTCCCTTAATAAGTTTGCGTGTCAATAAAAAATGTTTACACCATTTATTACGTTTTTGGGTTGTTTTTCGTTGCAAATAACAAACCGGACATTGCTAATTTCATGTCGTCTATTAACGCCATTGTTCCCGACTGTGCGGACTGACAGGTTCGTCTGAATGTGTAGGTGCACCATGCGAATCCGGCTAACCTGTCCAGGTCACCTGTACAGGCTTGCCGGACGGGTTTGCCAGAGCGTCTGGAGCCTGCATCTAAGTAACGGTTAGCATTTTAACTATAAATTTAATGATTTGGTGACTACCCTCCCCCTTTAAATACACTTTTGCGTTTTTTAGACCAAGCATCATCTTTGAATAAGGTTGAAAACAGGTGGATAATTTAAATCTGTGTTTTAAAATAATCTTCTTTCCCTTCTGATGTTCTCTCATTTTGGAGTTTAGCTATCATGGGACAGTATTTCTCCTACAGGCTGCCCGGAACAATTCGCACCAATAGCTCAGGTTAGATTCGAAGTCACGAGGTGTGGCGTATTCCTCTACTACGTCTTCCATCATTATTCCTCTGTATTTTGAGTAATCTGAAACAACAAAAAACACTTTAACCAACGTTTTTATCGGACATAAATCATTTTCATACTGGAACGCAAAATCGTACATTAGAATTCATAGTTCAATGCACTGAACAGCTTATATACAGAAGTGTGATCTACTCGTATATATACTTATTTGAAATGGTCTTTCTACAATGACTTTTGCATTTTTAAATCGCTCCTTCGAGGAAACCAGGGGGCGGAGAGGAGCGCGGTAAGCGGCATGAAACAGCTCGGTTCTTGGAAATTTAAACGCCATGGATCACTTCACGGGGAACATCGCGCATTCTGTGTAAACTACCATCTTCTGATAATTGTTGACACCAACTGAGCGAACAACTTCTTTTTCTAAATTTATGAAAAAATATGAATTTTGGCCAGAAATTGGTCGAATTTTTAATTATCTTTTAATAACTCGTTAAGGTTGTTTTTTTTAGGGTAGGCACAGCTTTTCAGCCTTTATGGACTGCACGCCACTGTATATAGTATACATGCATACACATACACACATTTATACAGATATAATATATACACATATACATATTATAAAATAATAATAATATTAAAACATATAACAACGAAACAACAAAACTATAACTTATATAATGTCAACCAAGAACTAGCTCTAAGATATAATAATAATTTATTTTTTTTGAATAAAGTCAAACATTCCCAGGTTACGAATAACTTGACAATATTTTAAAATCTCCCATTCGCATCACAGTAAGCGTGTCGTGATGCAGGACTTAGCCAGCCAAAGAAGCCACATAGGTGTGACTCAAATGCGATGCCAACTCATCTACAGACCTCTTATATACATGAATGTAAGAGATACAACCTAAAAGAGATAACGTAAATTAGAAAAGCATATGCAGATAGAAACAGTTTAAGTTAGATATAGTCTAATACAAACGACTTATTTCAGCAAGCCATGTTTTCAACATTATTCTGTGTATATATATTTTTTAATTTCAGCAGGTATTAAGCAATTACGCAATGATTAAGCAATATTTAAGCAATCATGTATCATAATCAGAATTATCAAAGACTCGACAGAATTTCAGAACTAAACTTAAAACACATCTTTTCAGAAAACCGTATCCATAAACTGAAGAAATTCACCTGTAAATTGCTTAGCTAGGCTAGCCCGTTAGCACTTACCTAAAGTCATTAAATAAATAAATAAAAAATAAAAAAATAAAATAATAAAATTAAATAAAAAATTCACGCATCGGTGCGCAAATGCGTCCACAGCCCGCAACACTGTAAATAACCAAAGTGTAAAATAAATTTAAAAAAAACGTTAATATTTATTAAAAGCTTCTTATGCTTTTTAAGGTAATTTTATAGATATTTTTGAGTCCTAAAATTCATTTTATGAATACTTTCCAGTCCTAAAAATTAATACCAATAATTCAATAAATACCACCTCTTCTTGTGCCACCAATCATCTAATAAACGTAACATCAATAGAAAAGGAGAAACAAATAACCATGTAAAACTATCATCTCTATAAATAAATTTTTCTAAAACTGTGTTCATCTGAATCGACCTGCCAGGTAAGTATGTTTTTCTGTATCTGTTTGTACATAATTAGTTAAGAAATATTTGTACAGCGCCCTTGAGGTGATTTTTCACAAAAACAGCGCTATACAAATCATCCAAGTATTATTATTATTATTATTAATCGGTGTAGCGTTTTTGTCCATATTTATTTATACGCTTAGGTACGATTAGTCATTCATTAAACGTAAACCAATGTGCTGAAATATTATTTTGTACAATTATTCTTAGTTTAACTCTTCAGAGAATGTCACCCACTTTGGGAACCACTGTGCTACGGGCTTCCAACTCAAACTACTCGATCTAAAATCTAAAGTGTTTTCAGTAAATAATGACACTTTCAAAATATTTTCACTACAATCTTTGTTTGTGTACATCTAATTAGTAATTAGGAAGGTTCTTGTTACTAATTACAAGTACTAACAATTGTTAATAGCGTTTACTGCTAACTACTAATGGGGGAATTTTCTGGGAAAAACTTTTACTGGATATTTTGTGTTTGATAATATTATTATTATTTCTAATAGCTTTAAATATCCAGTAGCTGTGAACTATTTATACTAATTTGAAAGAAAACTTATGTCGCCAATTCACCCTATTTGACTGATAAGCCCTGGAGAGGCCTATCAAATTCTTTGCAGGTTGCTAACTAAAGAAATACAACGAAAGATTTTCTGTTAATTCTATACGGGTAATTAGGAAAGGTTTCAAAAGACAATTATCCTCAAACTGTACTGGATTTTAGGTGAAACGTTCAAGATCGCTTTCACTGGTTTTCAAACTGCACTTTTTTTTTAACATTTTGGGATGTGCAACAACAGCTCAGCACCATTACACATACGAGCATTCAGCCATAAAATGTTTTAACGAACTTCCTAAAGAAATACAAGCTGGAAAAAATTGTGAAATTTTAAGAAAACACTAAAAAAACATTTTACCAGAAAATAATTTTAGGTGTATATTATTAGATTAGTTGGAAAGGTGTATATGTATTTCATATATTTTATTTCTAAAAATTTCATTTTTTTTAAATTAGTGTATAGACAACAGAATATCACGTTCATGGTAGTACTCTTGAAATTAATCATATGTATATCAAACCATAATAGTACTCCCTTTCTAAACACGCGAATTTCTCAATTAGGGAGGTATTCATTTAAAAAAAGAAGAAACTAAATAAATAAACATTTTTAGTACTTGCATACCTACATTATTATTACCATGTAAACAATGTTGTTAATTATATATAATATATATAAAAATCAATCTATGTTTGTTTGTTTGTCCTCAATGTTCTCGAAAATCGCTGGACAGGTTTCGCTGAAAATAGCACAGTTTGTTTATTTTAGTGCCGGGAAGGTTTAGAAGGTAGTTTGAATGAAATCCAATATACAAAACTGTTAATATAACGTTTTAAAATTAGGATGAAAAACATTGAACCCTCCATGTTTTATTTAGGTTAGCCCATAGATATAACACTCTGGTTGGCCACAGATAGCATATTCAAAAGAAGGTTTTTTTGGGTAGAATATTTTCAAAATGGAAAACACGAGTAGGTACCTACTTAAGAACATTATGATTTAGATATGTTTTGAAAAAATAAACGTTTGGAATGAAATGAAATATTCAAATGAATGTTTCTTTATTTGGAGATAGTTACTCTCGCTGTCAAATCAATTATGGCACCTTTATGACAAGCAAGAATTCACAACATCATAACTTTATATAAACCCGAGCAAGGCCGGGCATATAAATAAACATTTTTAGTACTTACCTAGACTGTTATTACCATGTAAATAATGTTGTTAATTATATACGAGTATAATAAATATCTTTTTTTTAATTCGTAGCCGAGGATTGTAACAACTTAACCACGGAGGCCATCAAATGGGTCTAATATGCGTCTAATATGGCAACAGAAGTTTAAAAAAAAATTATGTGTATACCTCACAAGAGTCTTAACTACGTGGAGCTAGTGGGACTATGGCATTCCCAATTGGGGTACGTTATGAGGCTGAGGTGATTGGAGAGGATAAGAAGAAGGATAGGAAGTACCTGGTTTATCAGATCTGATCAATAAATCCGGCAAAAACCACCTCAAGTAACATTTCTATTCCGAATGGTGATCTTTCACCAGGGCGATACTATAAGTATATTCCACCATATTATAATGTAATGTTCCAGCGCCCTTGAGGAGAGTTTTCACAAAAACGGAGCTATACAAATCATCCAATTATTATTATTTACTGACCAAACGTAAAATATATATTTATAAAGAATTTTTCGATTTAATTTACGGAATCAGACAACCTTTGAAGACGAACGACGCAAACTGAAATATTATGTAAATAAATGATTTTTCAATTTACAAATAAGCTTTAATTTGTGGACCCGAGTAGCGAAATGTGAACATTAAAATTTCAATGTACAAATAAATATTGAAATACCGGATCTTAAATTCTAAGCACTCGAGTAATTCACACAAAAAATCGACGAAGATTCACAAAAGTTTAACTTCAAAATACGAAAGAAATAATTTTTTCAATGAATGCAAAAAGCAACCAACTTTATGACTTGCCACAATAATCTTCACTGAGCATAAATGAAACTGAGTACATCTTTATAACATCACGCAGTTTCCGCGAAGGGATAGGCAGAGAGGATGGACCGCTGCACAACTCTGTCTTGGCACACATTTCTTCCTTCAATCACATTCATACATCGTATCATACGCATTCTTCTGTTATTTAATCACTTGATATGATGCGACTCAAGTATTTGATTCACTTAGTTTTGTAATGTTTAAATGTTCTAAAACTTATAACTCTTTTATAGGTCACTTGATAACACGGTATAAGTTGTATCACACAATTGCGTCCGTCACTCATGGACACACTGGCCCCCAAGTTCCTACCCATCCCTCATACCTTTTTCCTTCCCAGAACTTAAAAATGACTTATCCTTCCTTCTCTTAAAAATACCCTCCACACAGCATCCCCAAAGATGATATCATCGGGGCCCCTTGTGTGGAGTTAATGTTAAAAAAAACATTACCTTTTGACTCAGGCAAATAAATGCGTTGATTATTATTTATCTTCATTTGTCGATATCTGACGTGACGACAAAGTTGTCAAAATATGACGTCGGTACTTACATAAATATGCAAATATAAATCATATTGTTTGATAATAAATAAAATTCGGAACTCTTTTACCGTATTATTTTTTTTTTAGCTGTTTTAAATATTTTCTGTTCTCAGATTCGAAAGTTGACAGTTCATCACCTGAATGCAGAACCATCCTAACTGCCTTAAAGCAAATTTTACACGGGAGGCATTTAATGTCTTGAAAGTGGATTCTCTCATTTTTTTTTACATGAATACCGCACAAGAGTCCCAACTGTGTGGAGCCAGTGAGACAATGGCATCCACAATTGTGGAATGTTGTGAGGCTGAAGGTATTGGGGAGGGGAAGGAGAAGGGGAAGAGGAAGGTGGGGAAATATCTGGTTATTCAGATCTGGTCACCAAACACGCCTAAAAGCCATTTCAAGCAACGTTTCAATTCTGAATGATGGTCTTTCACCAGGGCGATACTGAGAGTATCTTCCACTCTGGAACGTGCGCAAATATACTATATGTTATTTTAAAATGAATTTATTGTGGAAAAGCACAAATTAATTAAATACAATTTACTTGCGCACGCCGGGATTTGAACCCGCGACCTTCGGATTCGTAATCGAGAGCCTTACCCCTCGACCATGGAGGCCGTCATATGAAAATAATTCTGCACATATCGACAAAATCAATGGAAATTCTAGTTTTGAATTAAACAAAATTACTTGTATGCGACATAAGACAGGTTTGCATTTTTTTTAGTAAATCCAATTTACGTATGTTTAAAAAAAATTAATGACCACAAATAAACATGTGAAATATGAAATAAGTTACAAGTATAAAAATAATTACAGAATAAAGTTGAAGATATAAAATGGTATATATATGTATATATACCATGTATATATATATATACCATTTTGTATCTTAATATTAGTTATTATATCTTGTAAACTATTTCATCTTTTGTATTTTTCTTAGTCCTCCTCACTAGGGGTCCTGTGCTTGATGTTATGTAATTAGGTGCGTCTTCTATGTCATTTTTAGTGTGGTTTTTAATGTTATTTCATTGACCTCTTTCACCCAGACTTTTACTTTTGACTTGTACTAACTAAAATTTTATATTTGTTTTATATCTGGGGAAAGGATGATGTGGAGTTCTGTTGCAAAATACGTGTAGTTTCTTTGTTCGAAAGTGGTTTTATAACAAGGAATATTTTTTCTGTCATTTTGGTTAGATCTAGTGTCATGAATACGTTTTTTTTTAAATTCCTTGAGCCGAGTTTTTCTGGACATAATGTAGAAGTTATTAATTGATTTAATTTGTTTGATATTAGGTGGGAGTTTGTTGTATAACTGTACAGCTAAAAATTCAGAGCTTCTTTGTCCAAAGGCAGTATTAGATAGATCTAGCTTATCTATTTGCTTTGCTGTGGTATTATGATTATGTGAGGTGTGATTTTTTGTATACTTGGAACGTCGAACTGTATAACCAAACAAAGGAATTGAAAAATGTAAAGCAGAAGAAAGTGAGGTTTGTAAATTATTACCTTGATATTCATTCGGTAGCGGGTAGCGTTCTGCGCAAAATAAAGGTCATAAATTCCATGTCAGTTATCATTAGCACTCGACACACAGAGTTATCGGGAGCTTACGTTGAACCTCTCCTTTAACCAACTTTCCCATAATACAATATAATACCTACAGTATGTAGCGAGGTATGCTAGGAACTAGGAATGTATAAACACTGAATATAGTGAATACTGCTGTCAGCGGTACGCAAGTTTTTTTTAACATAATGTAAATTTTTAAATAATAGTAAAAACCTACCTAATAATGAATAAGGAAACCAGATGTAATTTCTTTGGCATAATACAGAGAAGAGTGTTCATGTTCATTTTTTTATTTCGCATTTTAAGACTTTTTACAGAGCGTAAATATGCGTAAGTGGAAAATATCTAAATTAAAATGAATACAACAAATAAACGACTAAAAACAATAAATCCTGAAAATTTTGCGTTTGCGATAACGCGAAATTCGCCGTCTTTCGAACTCAGACTTTTCGCACTTTTCACGTGATGATCTGGTACCTATTTTAAAATAAGAAAGCAATACTGCACGTTCTAAATATTTCTTTGTCTATGGTTTTGGTAAGCTTGGATAGCAATAAAATGGAAAGCAGCTAATTTCATGTTGAAAACGCCGCGTACTGATATTATTTTTTTTAATTAAATAAAAAAAATATATACACGTATTTGCATTACTTTTATTGCAAAACATCACCGTTTTACTGAAAAATAACTCCATTCTCTCAAAAATAACGCGAATTTCACCAAAAATAACGTGAATTTCACCGATAAATTCAACAAAACTTTTCCAAAAAAATAACACAAATTTTTCAGACCTCTAGTAATAAAATTGCAAAAGTCGCAGGAAAAAATAAGGAAAACTACGAATTTTAAACTGCTAAATTTACAGACAAGAGAGTGGACATTTACGTAGATAGTATAAAATACCCCGTTTTTTAAGACAAATAAGAGTTCAGAAAAATCGAATTATTTTCATCTAAAAGACAGTACGGATCACCAATAAATGTCAAAAGTTGCACGCATGCCATTACTTGCACATCCCTGCTACACAGCTAGCGGCTACCACGGACTATTTTTCAATTCGTTTTATCTAATTAAAATAACACCACATGGAAAGCTGTCACTGCGCATTTCTCACAACTCAGCTTTTCGACAGTGATAATATTTATGTCAAAAACTACACGACCATGTGTCGCTAGTAGTGATGACCGTATTCGAAATATCTTTTTCAAATTCGAAATTTCTGAAACATTTTGAATATAGAACGATGTCTTGAATTAATTGCTCTCAAGTAGGTACGGACGAAGAGATGTCGAAAATAACAACGGCACCATTTGATATCGTTACTATTACGTTATCGTATAAAAAAAACGCTTTGAAAATCTCAATATATGCGATAATAATTGTTACAAAACTGTACAGCCACTATGTGCAAGGACCATCAAGCGTGATCATCGACATCAACATAACACCCAGATCTGACGGTGCCCATATGTAAAGGAAGAAATTATTTTATATTAAATACTACAGAATCGCATCGGCAACCTTTACAAACGAAGTCACCGTGAAAACAACACTGAGAAATAGTCGTTTTTGGACATTCCAATCATTTTTGTCGAATTAACTCTATCTTCCTTATTATCTGTCTTGAACATTTTATCGAGTAATACCTACTAATTCCATCAAATTTTATGAACATATAATATTATATTGGGAATAGAAACGTTTAAAAAATATCGTTACTATAGTAAATATCCCATAATGATCCCATCACTAGTCGCCAGTATTAAATTCGGATCATTTGGTGGATTTGGTCCGCGGATTTTGGCTTTACTGAATCTATATTATTCAAACCCATGTGTTGGTGTTGCTATGTGCCAGCACTGTAGGCGTTCCGAGCCGTTGTAACCTCTCACTCTTTCTCATAAACGACGCATGCAATAGAAAGAGATATTATAACCGAGCTCTCAGCGGCAGGACCATACATCTGTGTTGCCGTTCATTTAATAATACAAACTTCTAAAGAAGTATCAACCGTTAGAAAACATGTATAAAGGTGGATTCATTACCGTGGAATATTCTGATTTAGGAGCCATGCTAGGTATTATCTCCTTGCTGGATAAAACGGTCGGTTTTGAGGTTAGAATGTCAAATGTCAAAACAATGATGAGATTCAATTATATATTTTATTTATAGTAAACCATAACTAAACGTAAGTAATAAAATTATGGACCTTTTAGAAACACTGACTCCAAGAATAATAATATTATAACATTATCATTATCATGATATCCTTAATGGCAATTGGTTTGCCTGTGAATATTAAAATTTATTTATTTAATAAAATATATATATTTTTTTATATATTGAACAACAACTATGAGCTTATAGTCACCCAAATTAAGTTTAAATGTCGCACAAAACTAAGAAAAAATGAGTGTTCAAAACCAAAACAAAATCAAAAAATATAATTTTCCATACAAATCCAAAACCAGAATACGCTTGACCGAGACCCGTGACGTCAGATGATATATAAGAGGGTGTTTTGATGAGATGATTTTTTATTCACTTTTAAATTACGATTTATGAATTCTAAATATAATTATATTTTTAAACACTTGTGTATTCTGAATCAGCGTTTGCTGATCTATACGAGTATAAATATATTTTTTAGCCGTAATTTTTTTCACAGGAGTTCCGTATTGTTTGAATTCTTGTTCCCATGTACCATGTACCGCTATGGCAGTGTCCTAACGTGCCAATAATATTCTCCAAGGAAAAAATCTACTACCACCGAATAAAGGTTTTTTCATATCTACAAGCACTGCGCAGTGCAGAACAGTACAGTACAGACACGACAACATTAGATCCCTACATTATCTATGAATACATTCATATTTCAGCGAACGTAAGCGCAACGTATCCGCGCATGCACGGGCCAGCACCTGCCGAGATTGTCTGCTAGAATATTTTGACGTTGCCGGTGGCCGCCGGTGACGTCTGCGCCTGCGCAGCTAGTTTGAACACATATTGTTAGCACCGCCATCTTCGTCAGTTGGCGTCATTAGATGTAGATATTGCTAAAACCGAGAAGATGGATCATTATAATTTGATTGAATTGTTGAGGTAATTTAGGTTATAAAATAATAATAAATATGGGAATAGGATTATAAAATCCTCAAACATGTTGTGGCAGACCCTAACTCTCAGTTGATAGTTTAGTTGACTGCCGTACTCGCGTCTATGCTGTGTCTGTGCTGTGCTGCACGATGTAATGTGAATACTCGCGTCTGTGCTGTGCCTGTACTGTACTGTTCTGCTCTGCGCGGTGCTGGTAGGTGTGGATAGACCTTAAATCTTACTTTCTCTTTGCTCGACTTGAAATCACAATAGACATGACCCTAGTCGTCTCTGCCCAAATACTGTAATACACAATAATAATTGTCCTAGTTCACTGAAAATAGGATTGCCTTAGCAATAGTAGATAGTCTCAGTAAATCGCTCTGGTGAAAGTCAAAATCAAAACGTTGCTTGAAATGGCTTTCAGATTTGAATAGCCAGGTACTTCCCTACCCCCCTCTTGCTCGTCTCCTTCCCTCCACCGCACAATTAATTCTCATAATAACATAGGTACCGCTATTGGGCAGTGGCATGCAGTCCGTAAAGGCTGAAAAGCTGTGCCTACCGTAAGAAAACGAAGGAACCATACAAACAAATTAAGACGGCCTCGGTGGTTGAGTGGTTACGATGCCCGGTTACGAAACCGGATGTCGCGGGTTCAAATCCCGGCGTCTGCAAGAATTTTTTTTTAATTAATTGGTGTTATTTCACAAGTTATTCATTTAAATAATATGCGTCCCTTGAGGTGATTTTTTCACAAAAATGGCGCTACATAAATCGTCCAATTATTATTATGGTACATATGCTGCACGTTCCAGAGTAGTAGATACATTCAGTATCGCCCTGGTGAAAGGCCACCATTCAGAATCGAAACGTTGCTTGAAATGGTTTTGGCCGTGTCTGATGATCATATTCGAATAGCCAGGTACTTCCCCACCTACTTCTCCTATCCATTACCTTCATTCTCACAACATACCCCATTTGGAGAAGCCATGGTCTCACTTACTCCAGACGGTTGGGAGCAGTTGGGACTCTTGTGCGGTACTAATATAAAAAAGGAAAAAAAGTTTTTTTTTACCAGGAGGCCAAGTCTGTATCTTTACCTTAATTAACCTAAGTTAAATAAACAACACATTTCGACAGTTTTGGTAGTCCGTATCGCGCTAACAAGTTGAGTTTGCGCTTACGTTAAGAGACAAATCCGTAACCAAACGCGAGAGACGATGCTGCGTTTATGAAAACTCTCATGCGTTAGCCAACGCAAAAAATACAGACTTGCCCCCCTGGTAGTTAACAGTACAGCAGAAAATAAGTTAATGTTGGTCTTTTGTCGCGAATATTACAAAAAACCATAACTATTTTCAGTTCACCTTTGATTTTTATCTTTTTTAGCTTCATATTTTTTCCATAAATTTTCTAATATTGAAAATAATTTGAATTTGAAACCCGTGCGAAACCGGGTTGTACCTTTCCTAGCTTCAAAAATTTCAATAACTAATTAAAAAAACTCTAATTGCAAACAAAAAATATCGATTTTAAAACCGGGGCTAAGCCGGGTTATAACTAATTACTAGTTATTTAAGCACTTAAAAACATAGTGAAAAATGTTGACAGGTATCCATTATCTACGTTTCAGCTAATTGTCTTTGTACATATATTATTTTTGTAGTGTTAACCATTGATGTTCAATATATGTAATGGAGTTACCACTCCCATGCTGCGTCGGAGTAATTTTACGGTTTAACGGTGTTGCCAAGGTTTTCACTCTAAATGGTTATCTTCCTGACCTTGTGTCGACACTCGCAACTACACAATGGCGTTGTGTTTCTTTGAAGTGTAATGTTATATATTTATATCTACAAAGTACAATACACAATACGAGAGTATGTGTTTATATCACATGTTTATGATATCTCTGGTGTATATCCAGCCACTGAACAAATAAGTGAGAAAGTACCTAGAAGTGAGTTTTTTACTATTCACATGAACTACATATTTAATAATAATTGAATTACTTCTATAGTGCCGTTTTCGTGGGAAAATCACGTTAAGGGCGCTTTACAATTAATTAAATAACTTTTCACTTGACGTACAACCAATACCTACAGCTAACATTTGTTACTAATGGCTTATAAGTAAGACTTTTAACTATTGACTTACAACTAAGACTTATGGCTAGGGATTAACTACTGAGACTTATAATTAGTGACATATCTATGGCTTATAGCTAGTGACTTACCAACTAAAAGTTATAGCTAGTGACTTACAATTTAGACTTAAGTAGGCATAACTAGAATATAAACCTAACACATATATAAACCTAGTACATATTTAAATCTAAAACATATCTATGACCAAGTGTATATTTTATATACAATACTGCAAAATGACTTACAACTATGGATTAAAACTAGAGTCCTACAACTAACATACCTATTTATAATATTATAAATACCTATTATTTGCTATGATTATTGCTCGTGCTGTCAGTGGTAAAGCACACAGCAGCCGAAATGTAATAATTTTGATTGAAATTAAAGAAGGTAATCTGGGCGGTAGAAGGTAAATAGGTATATAAGTAATTCCCTATTTTTCCCATATTTGAATGTCTCCTGAAACCTTCGAGGTTTGTGTTGAAGTTATCAAGCGATATGTTATTTAGCATCACTATACCTTTAACTTTATTATGCTGTGCCGAGCTAACACGTCTGTTCTGTTATGTGGTATGCATAGCGGATCGTGGTGCTGCCACTGGCAGTTGTTCGGTACAAATAACTTATAGCAGTCCAGGAGGTATGGACTTTCTATCAAATTCCTATGATTTTGTGGGCTGTTACTGCAAGAAGGACCTCGACTGGAGAGTTTGGTAACGCGTCTCAGAGAGCAAATCTTTGTGATGCATAAATTTCGGGCACTCGTCGTGTACTTTATTTAATTATTCCATTATTCAAAAAAATATCTGGTATAGGGCCCAAACAGCAAACACTGACTCCTGACTCCTGGCTCCTGACTCCTGACTTCTGACTCCTGACTCCTGACTCCTGACTCCTGACTCCTGACTCCTGACTCCTGACTCCTGACTCCTGACTCCTGACTCCTGACTCCTGACTCCTGACTCCTGACTCCTGACTCCTGACTCCTGACTCCTGACTCCTGACTCCTGACTCCTGACTCCTGACTCCTGACTCCTGACTCCTGACTCCTGACTCCTGACTCCTGACTCCTGACTCCTGACTCCTGACTCCTGACTCCTGACTCCTGACTCCTGACTCCTGACTCCTGACTCCTGACTCCTGACTCCTGACTCCTGACTCCGGACTCTTCCTGACTCCTGACTCCGGACTCTTGACTGGGGTCGAGCAATGTTAATAATCTGAAACAAGGTTTATTATTAACACCTTTCGACTTCAAGACAATGTCAATAAAATTGATTATCTGTCATGAAAGAATTTCGGTATCGGAATATGTTTGATCAGTTTTAGTCGAAATCGGAAAAAAATGAACTTACTTGCGGCACACAGACACGTCCACAATACACTTCCATCGATTGATCTCCTCAGTTTATCCAGCCATATTGTAGTGATAATGTATGATTTCGTTAGCAAAATAAACTGTACTGGGTGTACGGGAACTAGTGGTACAAACGGGTAACTGGGGAATCTTTATCACATAGAGAACCCAAACAACTTTTACTTTTACTTGAGCTTTTAGTTTTTAAAATATTTACTTATTTAATATCAACGGTATAAATATACCATAAACAGTAATTGCATGTCACAATTAACTACAAACATAAGAATATAAGACAAATAATTTTTTTAAATAACTATTAAACATGGAATTAGGTCCTACAATGACATCAGAGAGTATATAAAGAATAAAAGTTCATGAAGGATATAAAAGTAAAAGATATGCATACATGTAAAACACATAGTAAACTTAAATTCTATTAATATTGTTTGAAAATATATGATAGTATAGTTATATAGATCCGCCACATCTGCGTATCTATTACTAACTTCATGTTATCTAGGTACAAGCGAGTGTTTGTAATGATCAGCTCTGGTGTTGTTACATTTAAACAGGATTTTAGAACGAGTAGCTTTCGAAGGTATTCAAAATTGGATGAGGTTAATTAAATCAGGACTGTCTATACTACCATTTACAAATTTGAACATAAATATCAAGTCCGAAATAATTCTTCGATCTGAGACATTTAAGTAAATTTAGTAATTTCATCAAGTAATTATAGTTAATACTTTCAATTTTTCTTTTTATTTGGAAATTTTAGGGTTAGGAAACTATTGGCGCTGCGGGGTACACGCTTCGACGCATTTTAAAAGACAATAAATTGGTGATGGTACCGACGCCCGTAGTAACAGACTTAAAAAAAACGCTTTTAAAATTTCAACGTCGGACTTGATTTGTGGTGCAGATTAACCGGTTTCCCGGTTGTACCACGAGTTTCCGGACACCATGCATAATTATTTCCAAGGCTAGGAAAATAGTTAAACAACCGTGTTTATTGTGATACATATATGTTTGAGTTTCTATTTCTGTTTGGAGGTCAACGGGAAGATGCTTGTTTTATTATACCTGACTTATATATCATTTATTTATAAATAAATAAAATAATTTGTAGAAGATTTACAACGAAGAGCAATCAAGGAATCGTTGTTTTTATAATCGGAGGTGATTCTCGTACTAATCAATACATACAATTTAAACGTTGATTTAGTAATGCTAGAAAAAAATATTTCACCTTATTGTATAGGTAGTTGTATAGGTAATAGCGCAGACCGGTGGAAATCACGGGTTATTTTTATTTAATTTAAGTTTTTAATCTAGCAGGACTGGGTGGGTAGTGCAAACCCAGTCTGCCATATCACATGAAATATATACAATATAAATAGAGAAATGCATACAATAAAATAAAAATAATAAAAATTAATAATAATAACAATAAAAATGAAAAAGGTTTAATAATAATACAAAAAAAACATGTGAGAAGAAAATGTGAAAAAAATAGAAAAAAAATAAAATAATAATAATAATTACGAAAAGGTAATTACAATTTATAATGATCCTCAAACAAGTTTCAGAATTTTAATTTTTTTTTATTTATTTTTTATTTTACGTTTAGACATAGATATAACGATGTTTTTTGTTTATTTTCGTTTTGATGTTATTTTATAGTTTGATATATGTGAATACCGCACAAGAGACAGAAATACGTCCGGAGCCAGTGGGACTATTGTATCCTTAATGAGGCTGTATTGTGAAAGGGAATGGGGAGGGGTAGAATACAGGGAAGAGATAGATAGGGTAGTGCCTGGTTCTTCAGGCCTGGTCACCAAACACAGCTTGAAATGGATTTAATTTCAATTCTGAATGGTGGCCATTCATCAGGGCGATACTATAACGAGAGTATCTATAACTGCCTACCGAAAACATTGTCACGCAATGCATTTAGAAGGTATAACAGCCGTTACACGTAAAAGTAAATACTACGTATATCTAAGCAGAACTTTGAAATAACAATAGATATAGACAAATCATCTTTAAATTGTCTCAGATGTTAAAAATCGTAATTCTCGCTATTTCACTCGTATGATACATTATTCATATAATTTCATTTCTCTTATATCGTTTAACGAAATATTATAAAAGTTGGCTGAAACAGGCAGAAAATATTATTAATATGGAACACTAGTATATATTGATTAACTTGGCGGGTTTGCGATAAGCCGACGTAGCTCAACGGTAGAGCATCTAACCGGACATTAGAAGGGTGCGGGTTCGAGTCCTGCCGGCGACATTTATCTTTGCTCGGAAGGTTTTTTTCAATATGGATGAGTGTTTTAGATTAATAATTATTGTTTATAAAAATAATAATTGTTACCCTTTGCGCTATGCACAAAAATCTTGTCTTAAGTTTTTAAGAACTTTAGTTTATCAATTAATATGTATTAATTATTTTAATTATTTTTCTTTTTTCAAAAGGCGTAATTTTCAAGCTGCTCCAGGCAGTTGGTCAGGGTTGGGTTTTACCTATCATAATTGTACATATTCACAATAATCGTGGAAAAGACCAAAAAAATAGTTGACAATGAAATTACAATGATTTTATCGAAACCACTGGAGAAAACAACTAGACTGTTTCACACTTATGGCTTTCTTTGTCACATACTCAGGCTAAATACTACATACTAAATGCTCGGGACTTGCATATTGCGTTCACGAGCAGACAGTGGCTGTTCGTCACCTATTGCGTATTGCATTTATATGTTTATATTATAAAGGCACGCGCCTCAGTGTTTTTGTTCCGCCGTGATAGTAATTGCAACACTCGGTGCAGCTGCAATACCAGTGCAGTAACAAGGTTACTAAAAATGCATGCAATATCAGATTCAATAAATATGTGTTTTTACCTTTATCATTCACGGAAAATCAATTCGATTTTGATTTCTCAATATTAAAACTGTTTTTGTAGCTGGAGGTATTTATTGTAATTCTTTGCTTCATATTTTAAACTTTTTTCATTTTTAAAGAGAGACAAACAATCCCAGTCATCTCATTCTTTTTCTCTCCCACCTCCTTCCACCCCCCCCCCCCATTCCCTTCATCATCACAGCATTTCCTCATTGGGGATAAGTATAAATAGGTTACGAATAACCTGACAATATTTTAATTCCTCATATTTCCATAATTTAGAGACGCTAGCATAGGATTGAACCCGCTGGCGACCCAATGCTTTGGTTCATTCGGCCACTTCTTGTGAAACCGCTATTAACTATGTCATGTGTCAATACAATTTTTTATAGCAGTAAAATTATATCAATATTTTGATTTTATTTTCTTAGGTCTGAAACAGGCATTTGAAACAAGATAGAGATAGATTAATCATACAGATGAAAAGTATTGCAATTAACGGGAAAGAAAATAAGTGGTTTGTTAATTATCTAACAGAAATAACACAAGTAGCAAAATATGATGATGTAACATCTAAACCACGTCATACTAGTGATGGTGTTCCACAGGGTGCGGTCTTAGCTCCACTGTTGTTCATTATATATATCATATATATGCATATTGTTAAATATTTAAAACATCGTGCCATTAAATTATTTGTTAAACATAGATTATTATATATAGCCAGTGAAAGTTTACAGTGTTCCATTAAGAAAATACGAATTGATTTAAATTATGTAACGCTTTGGTTAAACTGAAACAAACTAAAATTAAATGCCATTAAAACAAAGCTTCTTATTGTCGATAGCCAAGGTGGGAATGAGCAGGCAGTACTGAAAAATGATAACATAAATAACATAACCGTAGAAAGGGTTAGCAGTATTAAATATTTGGGTATCATAATGGAAGTTAAAATTACATTAGTACATAACTAAGAAAATTAAATTCTTAAAAGGATCAGAAATAAATTGGATCTTAATACAAATAATGGCTTGTATACAATTCTGTTGTTACTCTAATTAATTATTGTTTTAGTATTTTATTCTTATGTAACGAAGCCCATAATAAGAAACTATGGGTTATACAAAATAGGGGGATGAGGATGATTTTGGAATGCAATATTTTCACTAAAGTTAAAATTATGTTACAAAAATTAAATATGATATCAACTAAACAACATATATAAAACATCAATAGTGATTTACAAGCTTAAAAATAATATGCAGAAATATCTGCTAAATAATATTATCTATGTACAAGTAAATATTCACAAATTATTTTACGAAAATTTGTCGAGATTTTAGGTTTCCCAATACTAAACTTACCTGTACAAAAAACAGTGTGTTTTATGAAGATCAAAATCTTTTTAACAGCCTTCAAAAAGCCTTAGGAGGCCACAAGTTTTGGCAAGTCTTACGTAGGATATGTGAAAAAAAATTATACTTACATTATTTTTCTGTTAATTTTATATCAATAAATGAATTAAATAATATACTTTGTATTCACCACTAAGATATCTTCATGTTTCGAAAGCGATGCTTTCTTCATCAGGAGTAATACTAAAAATAATAATGTCAAGTATAGACAAATGATAAAAAATAGAACACAATAGACAAATTATTAACATAAACAAAAATTGATTAAAGTAGGTAAGGAATTAATCAAAAATGTTAATAAAAATGTTAATAAAAAAAATTATAAAACATTGCATAACAAATTGATATTATAAATTTTAAAAATATATACATTTATTATTAATATTAATATGAAAATAAATTCAAGAGATAGCTATTTAAAATGTTTGATTATTTATTAAATTTAATTCAGTATTAACGCTTTTTCTGATTTCTAAAATTTCAAATTGGTTTAATTATAAATCTGTTGTATTTGTATATAAACATTGTATATAAATGTCAAATTAATGATTGGTTTCTAAAATATGTTTTACAAATTCAGAATAGTTGTTATTATTTAAACACCTTAGGTGTTCCTTAACTCCAATATTGAAATTTCTATAAGTCTTTCCTATGTAAAAATGGTTCCAATCGTTATAAATTAATTTATATACCCCCGATTTTTTTTAAAATATTATCTTTATCTTTGTTTTTTAAAATACAATTTTTTAATTTATTATTAGTATAAAAAGCTGTTTGGATAGTATTTGGGATGTTTTTAATTATCAAATTTGATGTATTATTATTTAATAACAATATTTTACTCCACATTTTTCTTCAACTTTTAAACATTTTATATTAATTTGTATCTACTTACCTACATTTCTTTCGGAACATTCTTCTTTATACAATAGAGAAGATAGAAGATGTAGCAACGTTTAAATTCTAATGTCAGGAAGTGTTTTTTTTTAAATTTTATTTTGAAATATTAAAACAAGGGCATTTATTGAAAACAAGAAATAAAATTTAATTATATTATGTCCAACTCCGATGGGGCCCTTTGTTCCTGGAAAGCAGACAGTAGCAGTGGTTCATCGACACGGAGCAAATAACAAAGGCAAGCAGAAAAATGCACACAAAAAGTTCTACCATTAACACTGACTAATATCGACTATACTTGAAATACCTGAACCCTTTCTACTCATGACATTAAAATTGCTTCATCAAAGATTCATACTAATCGATGAATGTTCTTTGTTCAATTCTTATCTGAGCTTGAAGAGTGTCAACAAAAACGGAAGAAAATCATCTAGGTAAATGTGTGAACCTTGCTAAAAGTTTTAAAACATGTCTATGTGTTGTATTTTTGGCGGATGAAATCATTGTGCTCTTTCGTTGTGTTAAGTGATAATTTTCTCTTTGTCTGACTATAATGGTTCTTGACCGTTTTCGCAGTAAGCCATTATTATTTGTTCGCTTCGTATCCGGAACCTCCTAATATGAAACACAAAGGGAACTGAACTCTCGGGGGAAAGTTTACAATTGTTTGGTAAACAAAGCCATAATCTTGTTTTCATACTTATCTGCTGGCATACATTATTATGTCCACGTAAATACACTAAAGTACTTTCAAAAGTACCCAGAAGGTACCTACTGTCAATCGTTCACGGGTCATTTAAGAAATGTTTAACTCATGTTTTAAGACACCTTTTTTCAAATTGAACACATGAAAAATATGGAGCAAGCTACTTGGAAATCAATAATTAATAATAGGTGCGTTCTTTAGCAATTTTTTAAAACGCCTCATCTCAGTATTCTAGAGTTTTATCTGCTTCAGCACACAGACCTTTTGCTTTACTCGTACAACCAAGTTTGCTTGAGAATGTTGACGTTTCACGTCACACGTATTTGGCTTTGTGTTTTCATCTCAAGTGGCCTGCCAGGTAAGTATGATCCCGTATAATATTATCTGCCTGTACATAAAATTAATAACCTATATATTTTAACGCGACATTACGTTCATGGGATACACGGTACCCATAGTTTGTTATTGAGATCGATGAACCGGTGAATGCAATTTGTAGCCATATGTACTAATAATAGATTGTCTGTAATTAGTGATAAGATAGACAGATAGAGTATTGGAAAAAAGGAAACATTTGTACAGCGCCCTTGAGGTAATTTTTCACAAAAACCGCGCTATTTATTTAAATTTATTTTATTTTAAATATTTTTATTTATCTATCTATAATACTTGGGCCGTGTTATAGCAAAGTAGGTAATTTCATTTCGTCGTAAAGTCAAATAAAATAATCTTCAGATTTTCCAAATTGAAAACACATATTTAAGAACTTTATTATTTAGATATTTTTGAAAAAAAAAAAATTTTTTGGAATGAAATAAAATTTTCAAATTAATGTTACTTTGTTTCTTTGTTTAGGGATAGTAATATTTGTCACGAGGTGTCACTTTCGCTGTCAAATAAATTATGGCACCCAAACGGCAAGCAAGAAATCACAACTTCATAACTTTATTAAAACGAAACAACAAAAAATCCCAAGCAAGGCCGGGTACAGATCAGCTAGTAGGAATATAAAATAAATAACAATGATGAAAATAAAGGAAATGAAAAACATAATAGGTTATAATAATATTAAATGAATTAAATCTAATAAATGGGTCGTCTTTCAGGGTGGTCGCCGGATCATCTGCATCCATCGCTCATTGAGTGGAGAGGTGATCCACTCGGATGCAGCCACGACAATGGCGTTAGTTGACTTCCGTGTCCTGCCCCAGAAGCTGGCTAGTCGGTGGCGAAAGAAGGTGGGAATGAGTGAACCCTTCCTTGAGTGAACATCGTAGAGGCACTGCAGAACCTTGGAAGTCGCAAAAGTTGCCTGTAGACATTATTGTAGCACATGCGTAGGTACAGTTTCATATTTTCTGAACATAAACAATGCTGTCGTTATCACGAAAAACACCTTGAGCGTTTTATCGTTCCAAGACAATGCGGCTTAAGCAAAATAAATTGTATGTATTTAGCCGATACAGGAGCACAGCACTCGTAATACAAATATTTTAAAACCAAATGAAAATGATTCGCAGAGTTGCGTTAAGAGATATTTTATTAGGTATAAAATCACCTATTCTCTTTTACCAATCAATATTGAACGGTATGTTTCAATTAAATTTCTATTGCGTTCTTTATATTGGAAAATACATAACATAGAGCGATTTTATGAACGGCGAATCAACAGAGCTTAAAAATTATCTTGTCCTTGACCTCGGTTTACATAAACCGTAAGTGTTTACAAACAGGTAAAAATACCTTCGGTGATATTATCTGAAACCTCAATTGGTTTTAACGTTTTTCCACGATATTAGAAACAAATTCGTGACTTATTAGGTTTACTTTTGAATTTCAAAGATCTGAAAACATTTCAACTTTATCTGTATTGCCCTACCGGAAAAAGTCGTGAGATGTTCTTTGTTACAGTGCGTCAAAATGATCTGGAAATTTAATGCAATGGAACTTTTTTTTTCATTACTATGGCAATACCGAGTAAGGCTGGTTTTAAAACAATTTTTTTGTTTTTTCGAATATGAGGTTATGATTGACTTTCGAATCTGACACGTTGACTGGATGAGAGTGTAATATGCAAGCAATTTATTAGCCACAAAGTTTATTTTTTTCTTATGGTAACCCTTCATTCAAATGACAACCGGCCGACTTTCTGTTATCCACAGAACAGGAGAATTATTCACTTTTCTGCTCCCTGCTGATCCGGTCGTGTTGTCAAACTGGCTAGTAACTTGTAGATTTGCATAATGCATCACTTCTAGTCTTTTGATATTCCTTCTGATCTTTGTACGCGTGAGAAATAAATCTAACAAATAGTGAACCTTCTTTCATTTAATATCTCCGCGACAATCATTAACGTAAGCGCTCTGGTGAGTATTGGTAAGTATCACAATACACTACATACCGCCGAACACATCGAAGACAGATAACCTCAAACGTTAAATTGGTGACCCCGAAAACACGCGGAATAATTCATAACGGCCGGTCGGCAGGAGTAGAAAGGTGGATCCTGAGGTCACTTCCCCTTGTAAGTTACTTAACACAATTTTTATTAGCGTTTTTATTTAAAAAATGAAACATGTTTAAAGTGCGAGCTTCTTCCACATAGTTTTTTTATTATTTTGATTTGACATCTAATAAATGGCTTATTTGATATATATATACAATTAAAAAGTACTAATTTGTTAAAAGATAACAACAAGTTTCAGTATTAAATTCCCGTTTTTCAATTTAAAATAAATCTCATGTAAAATCATCTGCTTTCAGGAATTACCACTAATTTGTGATCACGGTTTGATATTGATGTGAAATACAATCACTTGAACCATAGCGCTTCTTTAAAGTTTCATATCTTTATCTTTTCAACCATTTTGGTGTTGCCATTTAAAATCATTTAAACCATAGATTCCCAAACTTTTTTTCCCGTGGACCCCCAGCCTGTCTGTCCAAAACTTTGGTGCAATACTGAACAAGTGGTATTTATTCACTGCGCGATGCATTGCTGCTGGTATGAAAATTTGTAAAAACTTGCAAACGAACGTGCCTACGTGCTTTAAGTACGCAGTCATGTCGAGCAAAACTTACTACAGTGCTTTACTATGCGTGTAGTCTAAATGAACTCCGATCTGTGGATCCCCATTTACATCTCGTGGACCCCTCTTTTTCCCTGCTACGGAGTACGGACCATTTTGGGAACCTATAATTTAAACGATCACAGCGCCCCCCACTGTACCTCCAGGCACCATTATTTTCATAAGAATGTGTCTCCGAGAAAGATATCTATTATGTATTGCTAAGTAGGTACTGCGTAAGAAGAAAAATTCCTGAGTTGTTCAACGGTTATCTATGGCGCCTCCACACCTAGTTCAGGTACCAGGAGCACACGAGACAGATGTCTCAACGGAATTTTAACGATAAATCTTGTTATCGGGCATTGTCCTTGATTTGTGTTGAGTCGTTAATATATTTCTTTTATAAAACTCGTTGTTTTGTATTTAAGCGTGTGCATTGTAAGACGTGTAAGTAAATAGACGTTTTTAAAATTAAAATATTGCAAGTTTTAATTTTCAAATTTGGAATACAACTTCCATCGGTCAGATATTATCCACGGTACCTACCTATCACACCGTAGCGATAATAATAAGACAAAAAGTCGATTTTATAAATAATTTTGCATTAAATCTCCAAAACCTTCTGTGCTTAATAAATAATTATAAATTTACAAATAAAATAAAATTAATTTGGGACACTTACGCATTCTTACATGATCATTATTGGGTGATTAGGGAACATATTTTGGAAAGTAAAAGATAAAAATAATTGCATTCAAGGAGGTACTAGATAAAATGAAAGTATCAATGACATTTGCACAACTTGACACACTTAACTTTTCGGGCGGACAAAGGAGAAAGTAAATCCACGTTCTCACCTGATATATTCTATGTTCTATGAGATAGATCACTTAGAACAGGATTAACTGGGCAATATAATTCCTGATAGAATAGAAACCCAATGTTGCTACGCGAACGCCGCCCTTTGTGCACAGGACAGTGATGTCTATGGTTATGTACAATAAAAATTTAAACAAAAAAACGCCTTTCTTTCCAAGATTTGCTGCATCACTTTGAGCTCTGCAAATACAAACGAGTTGAGATAAAATAGAATAGAGCAAATGTGAATCATAGAAAGGTTTTTTCTATGATATCTTGACCATAGAATTAGGCTAGGTGGAACCCAGCATTACAAAAAACGGATATTCAATATAAAATTCCTAGATATTTTGCTTCTAAAGTAGTGGCGCCCCCGACTGCAAACTCTAATTAGAAAATTATTTTAAAATACCGGGAAATATCAGAAACTAAACCGTCTGACTCATAAAAGAACATTACACACTTTGGTGTTTGACACCTTATATTGTCAATATTGCTTTCAACCACAATTATCGTAGGATTATAGAAAATACCCTTCCCATTATATTCAAGTGTTTATGTATTCTTGTATTACTAGGAGAACCTATTTGTGCATATAATTAAAAGTAATGATTTTTGGGGTTGGAACCCTTTGCAAAATCAATTAGGCGTAACGTGTTATAACATTAACTTGAAAGGGTATTTTCGAGTTGTTTTTCAATAATAATTCAAGTAGCCTTTGAAAGCAATGTTTTTTTCTCAGAATTTCATAACTTTTCAGTGGTAAAAGGGAACCCAAGAATTTTTATTGTTCAAAATTTCTTTTGTGACAGAGATTCCATTCCATTTGAAGTTAGATTATTATTACTGATTTCGGACCCAAGATAATTACAATGAACGATGTTTAGAAGGTAAATAAATCATTGTAAAGTGACGTTTTTTTGCATAAAAGCTTCCCTTTTATGAAAATGTTTATTTATGTATATTGATTCTGTAGATGGGGATGGACTGACTGGAAAAAGGCAAGGCCTTCATCGCAAAATGACTGAAGATGAAAATGATGATTGTCTATATCTAAATATGTAGATTCCTCGGTCAGCAACGCTGTAAAGTTGAAATTTTCAAGAGTCGGCATTCCGGGCTTTCAAAAATTAAACGCACGCGTAGACCTGACGGAGGAAGGGTGAAAGTAAATTGAATTGAATTCAAATGAGATCATTGGATCAAGCCAATGAAAGGGTCGTATAGATGATTTTCACTTGTAGAGCGGATCAACTTGGAAAGCAGTTTCAGGAGAAGGGAGATAGAAGAAGACGGAGGCTCACCAGGAATAGTCGGAATATTTCCTAGTAGCAAATTATGTGTTTTCTTATATTCATGTATTTAAATATACACTTTAAAATGTATACTTACTGTGTTGAAAAATTAATTATGCCATTTTTCTCTGGTCTTTATAATTTGCAATTGATGTATCGACGACATATAACTGTGCGCATTCGATTTCTTTTATAAACTTTTACTCTAATTATTTACATGCTTTTGTAATTAAAAAAAAGTTATTCGTGTTTTTGGTAACTTATTTTTCATTAGTTGAAATATTTTTATTTATTTATCTTGTTTAATTTGTTTTCAGTATACAGTTTCAAAATACATATTTGTAAAACACTAATTATTTCAAGAGATGGCTATTTAAAAATACATATTAATTACATTTAATTGAGTATTAACACTTTTAGAGATAAGGAACTTGTTATTCAATGTTTTACAATAACATGTTTTATTAACATTTTTGATGAATTACTTACCTACTTTAATCAATTTTTGTTTATGTTTATAATTTGTCTATTCATTAATGTCTTGACATTATTATTTTTTAGAATTCTTTATGCACTGATGAGGAAAGCATCGCTTTCGAAACACGTTGTATATTAATACAGTGGTGATTACAAAACAATTTAAAATTAATTTATTAATAATGACACCACAAAATTAATACCAATGTTTCGAAGAAATTATAAATACCTTTATTTAGACAGTTAGGATAATTACGATTTAAAGATAAAAAAAAACTTTTTCAAAGTTCAATCTTTTAATGTTTACGACTTGGAAATATATTAAGATAAAGTACTCCATACTTATACCATTATTCTGGAATGGAGAGTTCCCCTTATTTCCCTCGCTCGAGGATGCAATATTATGCAGTACCTCTGGAATAATCTTCAGGGTTTACGGACTGCAATCACAGGTAATCTTCAAAGGTAAGGTCTATTAATGAGTTATTTCTATAAGCAGCTTTTAATCTGTGTGCAAGGTGACTGGTATTAAACGTTTAATGTTTTAAAGTCCATAAAAGAGAATTAAGATTTAATTAGTGCCTGCTATCAAAAAGGTTTAATTTTATTATCACTTCTTTACTTTTAATCCATATTTTTTTAATGAATTTATTTATGTATCCATCAATCTTAACAATTAACATAAAACATTACTCAACTGGAAGCACACAGATAATCTATATAATACTATATTCTGTTGTGGCGGTGCAAGGGAAATCGAAACAGCAATCCTCCAAAATCAAATGCGTTTACCAATGCCTCATGACGACCGTCACTTATTATTTATTACGGTGGTAGGTAGGTAATATGTGCTTTCAATAATGCTCCGGTGAAAGACTACCATTTAGTAATGAAAGTTACTTGATTTGAATTCTCTGAAAAGTCAAAATTGCTTTGCGTACCTAAATGATCCACAAACACTGGATTGTGTGAATATGGAAATATACAATTGGGGATGCCATAGTCTCGCTGGCTCCAGACGGTTGGAATCAGTTGGGACCCTTGTGCGGTATTCATATAAAAAATACATACATACTACAGAACAAATCAGAAAATAATGCCCACATTGTTCACCCCGTCAGTTATCCGGAGGAATATCCGTGCTGAACCAAGTCACTTCCGATGCCATCGATGAAGAAGAAGAAGTGTGAATAGATCTGAATAGCCAATTATACTTATTTTTTAGATATTTTTTTTATTTTTTAACTTCTCCAAATAAAAATGCTTGAAAAAACGTATTCATTCTACTTACCCACGTGTTTGAATATTTCATCTCATTTACAAGTCACCTTGTACAGATTTAATATCTTATTTTTATACCTTCGGTTACATCCGAATGTCCTCGTTAATAAATAATAATGTTCCGCATAAAATTATAAACTTCCATTGAATGATAATAGTTGAGATTGTCCTTAACGATACTATAAAATAAATCTTTCGATAACCAGACTTTTATATCACATACTAGGTCCGAGCTTTCAATTCTCGATGTTCAAATTCCCCCTTTCCTTGCCCTCCTTTACTCTCTCCAGCTTCATAGCATTCCCCAAATAGGGATGCCATAGGTCTACTGACTTTTGAACCTCGTATTCGTGTGCAGTTTCACATACATACATACATAAGTACATATAGTTTATTTTGCATTCAGGCTGCTTGTCAATATGAACTTACAGTGAAAAGGGACTGAAAAACATAGACATTTCTCATTTATTCACGCATACATATCTAGGAAATCTTCTATTTTGATTTGATACGACTCGGCATTTGATCTTCCACTGTTTATGTTTTCCTGGGACCTTCCTCCAACCATCTGCGCATTCTACGTCATAAAAACATCTGACTTAGTTCATCCGCTAATGTCCATGGGTCCGAATCACCTGAGCGTCTCTTTCCGTATCCATTATCTATGAAAAAAATTACAGCTGCCTCCTCAATATATTCTCAGTGACTATGCGGCCTTATAATTCGGCTTCGGAATCGAAAAACTACCATAATGTTGGGAGTCAGTCTTTAAGCATTTCAATCGCAGAAGAAAATAATACGATATTATGCAAAAACGTTCGTCTTCTTCTTTTCTGTTGCTCTCTCCTATCGGAGTTTCTCTATCACCGTGGCAATCTGCACCCTGCAGGCTGCAGCCCATAACGACCCCGAGAACTGCACTTGAATAACTAAAGTGGATTTGTCGGTGTTTGCATAGATCAGTCCTTTACCGTTTGGGTCCCTCCTGTTAAATATAAGATTCTTCAAACGAATATTAAATTCACCACAGCTATCTCACATGCAATCAAGCGTTTAGTGCATCCTTGCATTTAATTGCGATTGCATCTGAGTTACATTAATGACGCTTTCGATACCTGGTTACCTCGTAAAAGTAAATAAATAATATTGCATAAACGACTTAAGCACTTAACCCTCTGGGTGCCAGTAAATGATTAATCGTTGTTATAGAAATAGGCAGGAACTGCTAATAACGATCGTTTTTTGAGCAAATGTATTTTAAAGTAGGAACATAATTAATACTAGAAATACTGTATTTACTTTCATTCTTAATTCATTTTCAGGTCTCGAAAATCATTTTAGGCATAAGATGTAATAAAAATATCTACCCATGACCTAATGGCATATATCATTGGGTAGGTACTTACTTACCAATATTTATTATGTAGCTAGCTGATGTGTACCCGGCCTTGCTCGGGTTTATATAAAGTTATGATGTTGTGAATTCTTGTTTGTCATTAGGGTGCCATAATTGATTTGACAGCGATAGTAACTTTCTCTAAACAAAGAAACTATTTGAAAATGTATAGCCAAGGATCGTAATCACTCAACCAGGGAGACCGTTATCCATGGCCATTTTCAATTTTTTAACGCAGAATTATTATGAAATACGTAGAATAGTATGAGTTAGAGATGCCATATTTTTACAAATACAAATTTGGGTTCTCCTTAGTAAAGTCTAGTTCATAACATAACTTGTCATCAAAAAGTGGATATATATACAATGTCTTAGCTTTAAGCCATTAAGGCGATGCAATGGGAAGTAATGCAAAATCGTGTGTTTTCGGTTTGAGAATTTGATGGCCTAGAAATATCGTAGACGATTTAATTAAATACTGCAAGTAGAACACACCTTGACCTTTCGTATAACCGTTCATTTTTTTGTTGTGTCTTTTTGTAAGCCTAGAAAAAAATTAAGTATCAGACATTAAAAAAATGTTTAAAGCGCAAACTCTCCTACTTACGAACCCCTTTTCCAATGTTGTCCTATTTTTCATTGTGGTAAATTAAGTTTTTTTTAAGAATATGACCGTAAAAAATTTCAATAATTTTGTCTGAGCTTTACAGAATAGAATAAAACAAGCATTTTGGTGATGGTTTTTTTTCGTAAATCGAAACATGCGGCTAATGTTAAGCGGGACTTTCAACCTTGTCGCCACCTGCATAAGGATCGCGTGATTTCGTTGGAATTTTAGCCGGTGGATGGCCTTAATATCATATATAAACAGCGACATCTCTGGAATATACCAGCCAAATAAAAATGTAGGCACTAAGAGGGTTAAATGGGGTTTCTCCAAGCACTTAATATGCTAAGCCTTTATTTTATAACTGTACCCCTGTCGCTAATGGCGTTTTGATGCTTTTATTTGAGTAGTAAACTAATTATTATTCTTCAGGGTGATATATATCCCATTAGCACTAGTATTATAGATCGAATGTTTGTTACTTAAGCTGGTGGTTTGGTTTTGAAAACCTTTTGGAAATCGTATAACAATAAAGACGTGTCATTTAACAAATTAGGTTTTATTGTATAAGTAATAGCATATTAGGCAGTTACCTGGTAAATCTTTTATGATTCAGGGGCATTTATATTTAGATGAGACACGAAGCGAAAAAAATGGTTCCACTTTGTTGAGGGTAAGTTCCCTCAACGCCCGCTGTACTGCGGTAACTCGGAGACAGACGGGTAAACAATAGCGTAATAATGGAACCCGCTTTGACTAGTTGTGTTATATCCGCAATAGCGCTCTAATTGTAGTCTATGGTCATGGGTGTGATGAATACTTACATTAAAATTTATTGAAAACTATTTTTTGAAATAATATTCCACACGCGCTTACTCATTTTTGACAGCAACAATTATTTTTGATAGATAAAAAAATATATTTGTAGATTTTTCTTATTTTTATTTCTTCTTTTATATTTTTATTAAGGTTATTTTTTACAATTGTATTTTATATAAATCTTACAAAATTGAGTATATTCAGTTTGAATGTAAGAAATCTCTCATTTTAAACATATGTATATTATGATTACAAAGTATATAAAACATTATCAGTAGGTTTTATTACTAAAAACTTAACATTTAGTATTTACTTGATAAATTTTATATTACAATATTTAAATTATTATTTCTAATATTAGTTTTATTTCTAACATGAAGTAACTTACGGTCCGTAGGTATGCATATACTTACAAGGTGTTTGCTATCATCTTCTACGGAGGTAAAATGGCCTGACTCTTGTTTTTGTTTTCGAAGCAGATGTCTCTTTTTTAATGTGTTCAGGTAACGCGTTAAACATTTCAGGAATTTTATGCCTCTTTGTTCTATCTCCGTATACATTTTGTGATTTATTTATTATATATTGTACATTTGCGCTTCTGAAATGCCAAGTAAATAATATTCCTGTATAATGTTGGTAAAACCATTAATTTTCATCAGTTATACCCTTCGTGTTTGCCATTTTCGCCCTCCCCTACCTATCACCATCACCGTTGTACCGTTTTTCTCATGAACTCTTTCAACTTACGAGTACATATAAAGAACAAGGTAGGACCAACAAAACCTGTAAAGCAGACTCAAAATGCACACGTTGCATATTATCTACATTAGAGATGGTAAAGACAAATAGTCGATTTAAGTTTTGGATTTAAGGCTAAAATATTTAGAAAAAAATCTAAATGTATGGCAAATTAATATAATGCAGCAATGTGAATAATTTATTTATTTTGGTTTTTAATTATGAAATACTAGCACAGAAATCACGGCATATTATTTTTTTAATAATATTAATGATATTTTTTTTTAATTAAAAATTTAAACGGTACAATTTTTTTAATTAAAATTTAAAATTATATATTTTTTAAATTCAAAATTTAAATTACACGTTTTTAAAACATATATTTGTAAATTAAAAATTAAAATATCTGTTTTTTAAATTACAAATTTAAATTTGTATTTTTTAAATTAAAAAAATAATATTTGTATCTTTTAAATTAGAAAAGTAAATTACATTTTTAAATTTTTTTTTTATATTTAATGTAAATCAAATTTAATAATGTTATTATTAAGTTCTGCAAGTATATTTAGTTGTTATTATTGTGACAGCTGTTTCGGCGTTTAAGGCCATTTTAAAACTGTGGTTAATCCACATTGCGACGACTTATTTATATGATTTAATTTACCCCCACTCCTTTAAAATTTGGATGGATGGGTAATGATTTATTATCGGTAAAACTAAAAATACTTGCAGAACTTAATAATAACATTATTAAATTTGATTTACATTAAACATTAAATGGAGTTCTACGAATTAAACACAAAAACAATTTATACATATATATTTTTTTTAAATTATTATATATTTTTAAAATAAATTTTTTAAATTATGTATTTTTAAATAATAAATGTTTTTCTGAAGATGAAAGTAAAAAAAATAATTTGTCCTTAAACATTCTGTCTCTTTTTTATATGTTGTCTATATTGCCATTCTACTATAATGAAGCATATCTCTGTCTCACTCGTCTATTCTTTAATTTTATATTGTGTCTCCCTCTTACTGTGTTTGTATTTTGTCGAACTGATGCTTATACTGGCTCGCTTTATGCACGTTTGTTCAGTTTTAAATGTTATCCTGACGAAGCTTGAGATAAGTGAAACCGTGATAGATTTAAATTAAGTTAGTGGTTTAAAACAAAGCCTTTTTATATTTATTTTATAATATGTCAAACCACAAAGCAATTGCTTGGAAGGCAATTGTGTTGACCGTTACACCACCAACTATTGTAATCCAACGGCGGCATAAATTCATTATATGTGCTAAAATTAAGATTAATGTATTTTAGATTTTTAGAATGTTACGCACTCACATAACAATCGAAATTATATTGTTTTTTGTTATTTTTTCATAATTCTATAGGCAACTTTGGCAATTACATATTTGTGACTAATTGGGAGTAATTTCTAAAGAACATATCACCCCAGTTTCTTTTGAAACACTGCGAAATGTACAATAAAACCCTGGTAAAAAAGCGATTTGTTGTGGAAAAATTTGAAATTAATAATGTAACGTAAGTTCGTCGTTTTTCGGCCTGCATTGCTTTTTAATCAACACAATCATTTTCCAAAAGGTTTTATGCTCGTGCGCCTTGACATGTTTCTTTCATATTAGTATTATGGTTCCGTTAGCAGCCCATTGTGTCAATTTATTGCATTTAATCGTATTGAAATGTCAGCCCATTTAAATGCAATGTGCAGCCGGCTTCATAATACGGCACACGCCTCAATGCTGCCGGAGAATACAAACGTAATATTTAATTAAAATTTAATATTCGGTACGTGCGTAAATAGCATCGCCCCGACTCTGCGGGCGTGCAACGCGTGATATAGATAAGTGCGAGCAAGTGTCAAGCTATTGTTTACCCTTTTGACTGCATTTTATTTTTTATTTTAAGAAATGTCTCGAACGCTAGGAGAGCAGTGTGTGAATAAGGCTAATGAAAATTATTTCATGGTTACTGGATAAATTATTTCGTGTTTACTGGATAAATTATTTCATGGTTACTGGATAAATTATTTTGTGTTTACTGGATAAATTATTTCATGGTTACTGGATAAATTATTTTGTGTTTACTGGATAAATTATTTCATGGTTACTGGATAAATTATTTCGTGTTTCCTGGATAAATTATTTCTCGTTTACTGGATATATTATTTCATGGTTACTGGATAAATTATTTCATGGTTACTGCATAAATTATTTCGTGTTTACTGGATAAATTATTTCATGGTTACTTGATAAATTATTTCGTGTTTCCTGGATAAATTATTTCTCGTTTACTGGATATATTATTTCATGGTTACTGGATAAATTATTTCGTGTTTACTGGAAGTCGGTTTGTTCAGACGGCCTCCATGGTTGAGTGGTTACGATCCTCGGCTACGAATCCAGAGGTTGGAGGTTCAAATCCTGGCGTGCGCATTTAAATTAATTGGATTTGTTTATGTTATTCCCCAATTTGTTTATTTAAAATAATGCATATAATATTTGCGGTACGTTCCAGAGTGGTAGATACTTTCAGTATCGCCATGTGAAAGACCACCATTCAGGATCAAAACATTGTTTGAAATGGGTTTAGCCGGATCTGAATAGACAGAAGCATCCCCACTTTCCTCTTTCCCATCTTCTTCCTCTTCCTACTACCTTCAACTTCACAATATACCCCAATAGGGGATGTCATAGTCTCACTGGCTCCAGACGTTTGGCAGCGATTGGAAATCTTGTGCGGTACTCAAAAAAAAGAAGAAAAAAGAAGCGCAGGACAAATTTCTGATCACATAGGCAAGTTAGTCAGTTACTGGATGATGTAAATACATGTCATGGATGTAATGCAAACACCATAGATGTGTCGTTCTGGTGAAAAATAACCTTAAAGTCCTTGTTGCAAAGAAAATATGTTATGAAAATTTTCTTATCAGAATCATTTGTATTTTAATGACGAGATTTTTAGAAAACAATTGTTTCTTATTGGTCTATGAATGATCAATGGCTTATCTTGATTTGTTGAAGCAGGTATTTTGTTTTTAGTGTGTCGTTAAAATGTGTTTCTATAAATAAATTTAAAGTATGGAATGACGTACGACTCTCCGTGTTAGGTAATGTGTCAAAATAAAACGTCAAATGAATGTGATTTTACTTTAAACTCAAAATTAAAATCAAATTAATAATAAAGAAGGGAGGCAACGTAGGGGAATTTTTTCAAAAAAATAATTCCTTTAATTATTTCAATTGACAGACCACTATCTCAAAATGAGTAAATTTTTATTTTTATTTGTTGTTATGTATATGAACATTTGTTATCGGCTTACGTATTGCCCATCTCACTAGGTCTGGAACGCCTGTGTTGAGATGAAAATTTACAGGGGTGGTTGTTCAGCTAGGATATTTAGATGACAAAAAGATTCATAAATAACAATTTATTAAAAAATCACAAGTTTTCTAATTTAAATGTATAAAATTTAGAAGCTGACAGGTTTATTGAAGGTGGTCAATGATCATATCTTTAAAGAAACGCTTATTTTGAGTATTTCTGATGTCACTAGGTAGGGGATTGAAATAATAGCTTAATAGCATTGTATTTAATACTTCTTTGTCCATAAGAGGCTTTAAAAACAAGCTAGAATATTAAAAGATTTTACATGTGATCGTCTTAGGACTCTAGTACTTGTTCTGTCTTCAAACATACCTATGGATATTTTTTTAATTGATGCAGCAGGATATTTTCTTAATGTGTAAACTTAAAGGATATCTTTTGCAGTCTACAGAAAACGATGCTGATGATGATGTACTATCCATTAGTTATTTACAAAGAGTAATATAAGAAAATCATAAAAGTAAGAAATAATATTTGCATTACAGGTAAGTCTTCCTATATTATTAAACCCAGGTGTATTACGTACCTATCATAAATTACTGGTTACCTTTCTAGATAGGCACAGTTTTGGTAGGTATTCATTATAATAATGATCTGCGCAGTTGGTACACACCTCCACGGTCTCTACAGTACACACAATATTATTATATAAACACACTGTGAGCATGAACTCGAAAACGATGAATTAGACAGAATATAATGTGTGTAAATTATGTCTTGTTTATCATAAAATTAATGTTTATTGTCAAGCGACCATGTTTGAAAATAGCGGAAATTAATTGATATTGTGACAGTAATGTTCCGAGACTGATTTAAGTGTAGAAAATAAAACAATACGGAAAGGACCGAAATAAACAAAACAAATAAAACAAAAACGAAACAAACAAACAAACAAACAGACAAACAGACAAACAGACAGACAGACAGACAGAGAGACAGACAGACAGACAGACAGCCACACAGACAGACAGACAGACAGACACACAGACAGACAGACACACAGACAGACAGAAACACAGACAAACAAACAAACAAACAAACAAACAAACAAACAAACAAACAAACAAACAAACAAGCAAACAATCAAACAAACAAACAAACAAACAAACAAACAAACAAACAAACAAACAAACAAACAAACAAACAAACAAACAAACAAACAAACAAACAAACAAACAAACAAACAAACAAACAAACAAACAAACAAACAGACAGACAGACACACAGACAGACAGACAGACACACAGACAAACAAACAAACAAACAAACAAACAAACAAACAAACAAACAAAAAAACAAACAAACAAACAAACAAACAAACAAACAAACAAACAAACAAACAAACAAACAAACAAACAAACAAACAAACAAACAAACAAACAAACAAACAAACAAACAAACAAACAAACAAACAAACAAACAAACAAACAACAAACAAACAAACAAACAAACAAACAAACAAACAAACAAACAAACAAACAAACAAACAAACAAACAAACAAACAAACAAACAAACAAACAAACAAACAAACAAACAAACAAACAAACATACAAACTAACAGACAGAAAAATTGGAAAAAAAATTGATATTGGTTCTTAACTACTCTTATCGAAAAAATGTTAGCCCAACCGCGGTTAGATGAAATTCACCCTAAAGTAACACATCTCAAGGTTTTTTTTTTCACTCATTTTGAATTAAACGTCCTCAGTACCTGTAAAACGGATGTTATCGTATTACTATTTATTTTTTAAACTAAAATTTTCCAACAAAATCAGTCTGCTTTACTTAGTGACCGTTTAGTAACCAGAAGTGTAATGTGGGCCGAACTGCACCCAAATGTCGCCGTCTCACGGAAATATAGGGTGTGCCCAAATTCACACAAGTTTTTGTAAATTCACGTCGTTATAAAATGAATTCTGATAATATTTAATAATCGTAATTGCTGGCCTGAAGAAATTAGCTAATTTTTAGTTCTTGATAAAATTAATATAAAGTATTTTATTAATAATGTTGCCACAAAATAACTACACATCTATTGAAAAAAAAAACTTGAATTAATTAATCACCGATGTCCGAATGAATAGACATGCCATAGTAGTCATATTTGCCTACCATTTCAACGGCTGGAGGCAACCAAGTGACAACCCAAACTTGACACCAAGCGGTTCACGCATTTTTCGAATACATGACGCCATAATTAGTGTATTGACTGGCGGCGAGCGATCATTCGAAGATTTTTCGGATTAAAACAATATTTATGGTTTCTTGCGCATTCAAACGTTGTAAAAATAGATGTGGTAAAGACAATAATCAAAACGGTCACATGCTTTTGACTGCGGTAAGCAAATTAAAATTGTAAAACCGGTCAAACTAAATACTCCACTTAAATATTCGGTTTTTGTAAACAAGACGAACCTTCTTCTTATTTATTGTTCTACTTATTGGCTGTTTGGGTTAGTTTGGAATCTATTCTACAGCTACAATTGTAAAGAGGATGAGTTTAGCAGATTTGTTTTTTAAAGAGTAAATAGTAATTCTTTGCAATGCAATGCAAGTTGCCTGGAGACTGTCGGGATGTATTTATTCGCAAATCACAAATCGCAATGACAGCGACCCGCCTAAGCTTGCCCCTTGGTCCCCTTATTTTGTTTTATCCCCCTTGGGCGTTAGGGAATCTCTTTGTATTATTATTTGGTCTGTGTAATTAACATTATTTTACGGCGTGGTTATAATAAAATTAATATCAGGATCAATTCGGGCATGCCGTGAAGGCGATAATTGTGGAATGACAAAGGCGAAACATGAAAAAAAAGAGATATTTTTAAAATTCTTACTTACGCCAATGTTTTGAATCATCGATCACTGAGAAGCCAAGAAGCTTACGGCTGTTATTGGCGCAAGTCTTCAACAAGCTAGTTCGGCGTCAGTGTGTTATGTTAACATAGTTTAATCTTTAAAAAAATTAAAAACAATTTTTATAAGGTGACATAAAATCCAAACGTATTACCTAAATAAAACCTAAAATGTTTTGTGCTAAAGTGAAAACCTTTCATCCATAGTACAGTAATATCATCCATATTAATTAAAATGCAATCCACGGAGCACATAAGTGCGTAGGAGTAAAATACACCACACATTTAATACGGGATCAGGCACCGACTTGCGCTAACAGGGTCAAGGTTTCACATCGACGCGGCGACCAAACTTTGAGGCGGAGAAACAGCCCACCAACTAACACACATTACACTATACATAATGCGAACAAGAACACATGCTGGGCTGTGCTGTTTACTTCTGGACTCGGGTAAAAGGAAAGCTGCTTTCTGTCAGCTGGGATTACGGAACAATGAAGGAACTGAAATAGCTTTCTAGTATAATGAAATCCACAGAGGACTTTTTGGAGATATGGTTCTTGGCTTACTAGTACAATGAAATGTATAAAGGACTTTTTTGGAGATATCGTTCTTGGCTTACTAGTTCAATCAAATGTATAAAAGACTTTTTTGGAGATATCGGTCTTGGTTTACTAGTACAATGAAATGCATAAAGGACTTTTTTGGAGATATCGATGTCTTGGCTTACTTGTACAATGAAATGTGTGTAGGACTTTTTTGGAGGTATCGGTCTTGGCTTACTAGTATAATCAAATATATAAGGACTTTTTTGGAGGTATAGTTCTTGGCTTACTAGTACGATGAAATGAATGGAGGATTTTTTTGGAGATATCGTTCTTGGCTTACTATTATAATAAAACATATTAAGGACTTTTTTGGAGATATGGTTCTTGGCTTACTAGTGCAATGAAATGAATGGAGGACTTTTTTTGAGATTAGGGGTCTCAAAGTTACGTATGACTACTTAGAATATAACGCCAATTTTTTTTTAAATTTTCATATTCTATATTATATAGGTTAGTAGCTGGTGGACAAATGCGTTGGGTTCCCTCCCAGGCGTCACGACTTCACTCCTCTGCTAGCTAAGTCGTCCATCATTTCACAAGCAACGTTTTCCGCGTATTATGATTGTAGTAGAGGTAATTTAAATATTGTCAAGTGATTATTTGCCTGTCTTTCTCAAAAGGAAAAAAAAGCAAAACATTTTCAAAAGAAGCGATCACTTTATGGTTTGGCATCATATTAAATAAAACAAACACTTTGTTATTAACCACGGATTTCTTGCATTTTTATGCCAACCGGTTCCGCTTAGATCAAGCTTCGTCAGGGCAAATATAATATCTAAATAATAATACTATTGGAAAATATTATGCGTTAGAGGGAGACAGGGACAATATATAGTATTACAAATAAACAGTTAATACAACAGTATTTTTCAATTGTTGTCTCCCTTTTATCTTTTTTTATATATCTTTTTAGTATTTTTTTTTTCATAAGAAGCAATCACTTTGTGGTTTGACATTGTATTAAGTAATTGAAACACGTTGTTATAAACCACGAATATATTTTATTTTCACCAACCGGTTTCGCTTAACTCAAGCTTTATCAGAAGTTTGAGTGACATTGAGTGACACACTTTGAGTGACTTAACTGACAGTTATTATATTTACCCTGATGAAGCTTGAGTTAAGCGAAACCGGTTGGTGAAAATAAAATATATTCGTGGTTTATAACAACGTGTTTCAATTACTTAATATCTTTTTAGTGGTATATCTGTCTCACGCTATTGTTTTCTGTTAGCTATATATATATACGATAACTCTATATTATTCTTTAGTTATTATATTTGCCTTAACGAAGCTTGATATAAGCGAAACCGGTTGACCTAAAATACAATAAATTCGTAGTTTATAACAACGTGTTTTTTTTAATATTAAAAAAAGTACTATTTTGAATTCTTTGACTTCTGGTACAAGGACAAAAGTAATATGGAATTGTGAAATAATTTTCGTTATATACTATATTGTTACCCATTTCAAATTCGCAATTTTTGACATCCCTGACGTATGGAATTTAAAAAGAAGTATCGATGCCGCTCTCTAGTTTATATGATATTTACAAGTTTTATTCTTATCACAAGAAGTTGAAAAGGGTTCGCATTGAGATGGCAAAGAACTGAAAAATTTGGTAATTAATTTCAGTTACCTTGTACTGAGATTGAAAGCGGTTCTCGGTACCTTATACTAGTAATTATTGATAGTCCTTACGTTTGGAGGTGAAGGAGTCATTGATATTGTTTTCTGTGGTTGCTGTTCATAAAAATTCAAATATTACTGACCCACTTCATAAAATCGCATTCTCTTTAAAAGGAAATAAAGTTGATCGTTAACGGTGCTAGTTTTACCTGCAAATCGTAAATTTTGAGTGAATTTAACTGGTACGTAATTTTAAAGTTTTATTACAGCTGTGCCATAAATTATCATGAAAAAGTATATATTTATTTCAGAGGAGTGGGCAATGGGACTTATAATATACTAGCTTAAGTAAGTACCCGGTATTGCCCGGGGTTATGAATGGTTTGGTGGAAAGTTTTGAGGTTGTGATGTGTTACTCTTACCCCTTCCCAGTAGTTTTCCTCTTGTTCCGTAGGTAATTGTGCAAACTGTCATCAAGAAGTACCAAAATTCTGGTTTAAGGGGAGGAAACAGACATGTTGGTGGTTTTTCGAAATGTAGAGCGTATGAACGAAGAAAGGAGTGTAAGGAGAATACATGACGCGAATGTGAATAGGAGAAGTCGGGGATGCCCGAGGAAGACATGGCACGATCAATTAAATCAAATACTTGAGTCGGGCCATGTCAGAAGTCATAATAACAGAGGAGAATGTATGATACGATGTTTGAATGTGAATGAAGAAGTGTTTCCCCTGCGGGGAAACGGCGTGATGATTAATTAGTTAAGTGGAACTATGATAGGCATGTTGGATGACTTCAGATTACCGTTGGAATCAAAGTATCATCAGCGTACTTCAGTAGGAAAGATAAGTCGAGGTCGCCCACAGATAGATGGGTAGAAGATTTGGGGAGAACAGCAGGCTTCGGATGTATGAGAGCCGCCAAGAATCGACAAATCTGGAAAAAATTGAGACAGACCTACGACCAAAGCTGGACGCCAGAAGGGACATTAAGAGTGTTCTGTATTTATCTCTCGATAATACTCCGATTACAACAATACTTGGTTATTCATTAACAAATAATATGATTCACGAAATCTCAGTATAATGGATTTGGACAGCCAGTAGGCTAAGCTGCTTCTACTACAATTGTAATAATCTGTCTCTCTGATCTTGAGAGATTCTCAGGTATCACTCCTCTACTGTCTTGCTGACAGTGCCATATGTGAAACAATCGAAACTAAGATATTACAGAGAGGAATAAGAAATATGTCTCTTAAATCACCTGGTTTTCCCGCCTTTGCCTCTCTCCTATTTATCCTACCTCCGACACCTTGGGTAACATTTTAAATTACCTTTACGACTACCATCCCACTTAGTTGTACTTTTATAACGTGTATTCGAGCCAATCATCACCAATATTATGTGCACGTGGAACAGGCGACAGTATTTGCATAAGAAGACAATCCCCTTTAGTATTTCTATAAAAATTATATTTTTTCGTTCCTCGACCTTGAGTTGATGCCAATCTCCGCCACTTCTGCTGGTGACTTTGTCATAGGACGAAAATACTAATTGGATTTACGGTTTCAGAATAATCCCCCTAATGTCTCTCTGTGCCTGAACACTAGGAGATAATAGAAAACATAGTGGGTGGCAAATTACCTACTGTGCAGTACAGCAGGCTTCGGTAGTTGCTGAATAAAGGAGACGGGACAACATGGCGGCTGCAGTGATACACAAGGTTTCAGATACCAATCAATCAAAAACTCCGACGAAGGAATACTGGGCTCCTCTGCGGGAAGAGCGACTTCTGCACAATACACTGGCGACTATTCCTGAGGAAATACGTCCACTTCGCCACCCGGACTAATCTGGGGTAAGCAGCTAGACAGAGACCGCGTGAGGAAAGACTGGACCTGCAATCAATTAATTTATATATTAATTGATAAACTAAAGTTTTTAAGACAAGATTTTTGTGCATAGCGCAAAGGGTAACAATTATTTTTATAAACAATAATTATTAGCCTGAAAACACTCAATTAATAAATATTTGACAAGTCAAACATTTTTCACCAATAAAGTGAAGACATAATTTGTCTCGACGCCACCTAGTGAGGGATTTAGCCGTTACAAGCCTCCCTCATACTAATAAAGTTGGTTGTTTATAGGTGAAGTATAATAAAAAACCGTAATTATTGAATGAAACACTAGTATATATTGATTAACTTGGCGGGTTTGCGATAAGCCGACGTAGCTCAATGAGAGATCATCTGACCGGATATTAGAAGGTTGCAGGTTCGAGTCCTGTCGGCGACATTTATCTTTTCTCGGAAGGTTTTTTTTCAATTTGGATGAGTGTTTCAGGCTAATAATTATTGTTTATAAAAATAATTAATTTATATATTATATTACAGCATTACAGATATACATATAATTCGTGTTATGACGGCCTGCATGGTCGAGGGGAGAGGCTCTCGACTACGAATCCGAAGGTCGCGGGTTCAAATCCCGGCGCGCTCAAATAAATTTTATTTAATTAATTTGTGCTGTTTCACAATTAATTCATTTAAAATTAATATGTTCCAGAGTGGAAGATACTCTCAGTATCGCATTGGTGAAAGACCACCATTCAGAATTGAAACGTTGCTTGAAATGTTTTTAGCCGTGTTTGGTGACCAGATCTGAATAGCCCGGTATTTTCCCACCTTCTTCTTCCCCTTCTCTTTCCCCTCCCCAATACCTTCAGCCTCATAACATTCCCCGAATGGGGATGCCATAGTCTCACTGGCTCCAGGCGGTTGGGAGCAGTTGGGATTCTTGTGAGGTATTCATATAAAAAAAAATCTAACGATGTTGTATTGATTTTTTCTAATTTTTTTATTAATTTAACAATTAAAATAATTTTGGGACTGTTAATTTTTGCTACATAATATTAAGTTCAACGAAGTTTAATTTGGCAATTATGTAAATGAAAATATAAAATTTAAAAAATATACAAATAAATGTACAGGCTCGAAACATACAGTTACAATAGACGTACAATAAATAGAGTATGCAGGTAAAGCTAAAAGCTTGCAAATTAAATGCATTGTAGGTTTCCAAAAATATGTCGAATTTACCCAAGAGAATTTACTATTCACCATGATTATTGTTCAGACATCAGGTCGCTTTCCCCACGGCCGAATTTGATAAAAGATTTGAGCGACTCGCTCGACAATATAAGATGTTATGAAGACGTCAAATAAATAAAAAATTTAAAGAAAGAAAGACAAACATTTCAGGTTACGAATAACTTACAATATTCTAAAATCTCCTACTACCATTACATTAAGCGGAAGATGTTGCTTGTGTCGTGATGAGGCCAGCCGAGGAAATGAACTCACAACGCCTGGGTGGGATCCAGATGCGATGCAAACTCAGTCACTGACCGGTCGTTACTTTGTAATGCTTTGATACATAATCATTATTTTGTAATATAATTCGTATTCTCGGTGTAGCCAGCAATGAAGATGACTGTTCTACAGGTAATAGCTTTAACAAGTCACAATAGCGAGTGGCCTCAGCTGTGTTCCGTGTAGGACTGATAATAAACACCACGATAAACTCTAACTACCTACTACACTCCACACTGTACACCTACACTGACTGCTCCTGCTAGCTTGATGCTTTCTCTGGACAATTTCAGAAATATACGTTTACAATGATCAATTAAATAGAAAGTTCAATATAAAAAATGTTTCAAGGTATTGGTATAATTATGTGCAAATGTTGAAAAGAAAATTCGCTGAAGACAATAATCACAAATGAAATGTTTGTCCAAAAGGACCCGAGCCAGTTAGGCTACCCATATTGGGGTATGTTGTGCGTGGCGTGCATTGCTCTATAGCCAATGTATCAATTTTTTGAAATTAGAGTATGAATTATAGTATAGTACTGTACATTGCACACTGAATATTGAAGTTTGCTATTTTGTTACCATCTGCCGCTAATTGTTGTGGCCAACTGAATAAATGAAGATACAGGTTCTTTACAAAATTCATGGAAAAAATACGTTTTGATCAGAAATTTTTCGTATTTTTTTACTTCATTTTTGTGGTTCGTGTTTCTTAGGGTAGGCACAGTTTACGCCACTTATTGAGAGGCTGAAGGGAGTAGGCAAGGAAAGAAGATCGGGGAGAGGAAGAATCGGAAGAACCTTGCTATTCAGATCTGGTTAGTAAAAGTCATTTCAGGCAACGTTTCGACACTAGAAAGACCACGACCCCGGTGGTCTTTCTTTATGGAGATGCTGAAAGTATCTACCACTCCGGAACGCGTCGCAAATCTACTCCAAATTAACAAATTATTAAACTCTGGTTTCGAACCCACTATCTCCGGATACGGAATCGATGATTTTAACCGCTCGGCCACGGAAATCGTCGATGTTATGTTGTGATGCAAGGATTCAAAGCGAATGTTTTAAATTTAAATTAATTTGTAAGATAATTTGTTCACCTAGGTAGGTATTATGTCTTTTATGTTTATTTCGAGTGCAGGCGTCGTGAAAATGATTAGGCAATTAATAGATAATCGTTCAGATAATAAATGATTGTGAGAGCCGGAAAGACAAATATCTGCCCTTACGCTGACCGTAATTATTCACAAAGGCAGTAAATGCCTATCAAACTTCGCACATTAAATTAAATTATCTGTCATTTATGTATACCGAGTTTTTACAAATGTTCACAATTGCGTGAGAATAATCCAGTTATAAAAAGAACAGTTTATGTACATAAAATTATGAAAAATCGTACAAAGGATACAAAAAACATAAAATTATACAAAATCACTCAATGATACACAATACAATAGAACGAAGAGACACAAACGCACATATAAAATACTTACATGTATTTATACCCTTTTTATTCACTGAATTACTATTTTTTCAATTGTTGTTTTTTGAGATAGGAGACACTAACGCGTTTCTCAACTTTATTAATATGCTTTCTAAACGTAATATTAAATTAATTTTATCATAGCAATTCTTTTATATATAACATAACTACATATCTACATTAAGCTAAGCTAAAGAAAGCTTGTCAATTTGACTGTCTTACACGGGAATCTTCCTAGTTGGACAGCTAAAGTTCTCTTACATTTGTAAAATAATTTTTGTATAAAAAATATTTATAAATATTAATAATAACAATAAAAATAAAATAAAAAGATGAAAAAAAAAAGTTTCATTACACATTTCGGTTATTACCTGAAAGAAATTTTATTTATTTTTACCACGGAGGGAAAACTATTGAATCACGATTCGAAAATCCTTATAAATGTGATCTATGCGAAATTCGAAAGAAAACTGGTGTCGCCAACTTACATCGCCGAAAGCTTCCGACTCCTAGGTCCCAAACAGGACAGTAAAAATTGATATACGAAAATTTTTGGTCAATTTTGTCGGAAGGAAGAACAAATTGACCTCAGTACGAACACATAGATACACCCACAACACACTTTTGTCGGTTTAACTCTTCAACGTGATTTAGAATTAGAATTTTATATTTAAAACTACTGTTACTCGTAAAAATCATTGATGTAACTTGACTTGCCAAATTGAGAAATTTTGTTTCCACAAAATCAAAAAAATATTATACTTTTTAAATACAGAACAAAAATAATCATCTGGTATTATTATAAATAAAGTTCTATTCACATCTACAGGCACTGTGCAGTGGTAGGTAGGCATGGCACAGAAGTGGGTATTCACATTACACCGTGCGTGAATGTGTTCATAGATAATGTTCGCAACTAATTTTGCCGTACTTGTCACTTTACGTGTCTGCAATGCGCGATACTGGCAGATGTGAATCGAACTTAAGTAGGTACTTTATAGCTTGTCTGAATTTTAAAAGATTTTTGCATAATTTGATCATTTTCTTTACACGATGTCCTCTCCACCCGGCCACTTGACAGATCCAAATACGAAAATGTCGCACAAGGAAATTACATTGTAAATAAATCTATATAGCGAAAGTATCTCCGCGACCGTATGACTGAAAATACGTGTACCAGCGTAGTACAGTGCAGCTATAGTAGTGCGAGGGGAAACGTGTGTAAAAACACCCGATTTCACAACAGGCCACGTCATGTTTGGGGTAAAAATACGTATTCACAACGTCATAGCGACAAATGTTACGTAACTAAAAATAGCCCATTTTCTAATTTTAACATTAATCGTCAGGAACCAGTGGCGTATCTTTGCCTTCCTTCCAATTGATGCAATTTCCGAGGAATTTTGTTTTCTATTAAGAATTATCTAGTCAATTTTCTTATTTTTTCTATATTCACATAAAGAACCATTTCGGAATCAACTGAGTAGTTGAGGTTACCCACCACTTTCCCACCGTTGCATAAGTAACTTATGGTTACTCCTTCAGGGTGCACGTCAAGGACTCTAATCTTTTAATAAACACATTGACTGCTACGTATTTTCAAGTAAATTCACTGGATGCTGCAAATTACGTCTAATTTAAATACAGAATAAACTGATACAAATATACTTTTTCCTAAAGCAATACTTAAAATTTCTTTGTACACGTGTCAGACATTGATAAACATCCACAACAGTCAAGTGACAAGCCGGCCGGTGCACCGGAAGCGAAACGAATAACATGCGAATTTACGTGAAGTTTTCTTATAATTTACAGCGTAAATAATCCGCACGCGCTAGGTGTGTACTCAGCATCAAATGAAATGTCGTAACACGCGCTAGACGCGTATTCAGCACCAAATGAAATGTCGTAACAGGCGCTTGACGCGTATTCAGCACCAAATGAAATGTCGTAACACGCGCTAGACGCGTATTCAGCACCAAATGAAATATCGTAACGCGCGCAAGACGCGTATTCAGCACCAAATGCAATGTCGTAACACGCGCTAGATGCGTATTCAGCACCAAATGCAATTTCGTAACACGCGCTAGACGCGTATTCAGCACAAAATGAAATGTCGTAACGCGCGCAAGACGCGTATTCAGCACCAAATGCAATGTCGTAACACGCGCTAGACGCGTATTCAGCACCAAATGCAATGTCGTAACGCGCGCAAGACGCGTATTCAGCACCAAATGCAATGTCGTAACACGCGCTAGACGCGTATTCAGCAATCAATGTGTTAAACGAATCTATAATTTTTAAAAGACTTCCTTCAAGTGTCTCTGCACAGCTTTCGCATAGAAGGAGGTTAGTCACAAGCGCACATCAAATTGGTTAGTACAGATACTGACGACGACAAAATATAGCCCTTAGCGGCTCCTTCTGTCGATAATCGGAGTAATCCAAGATGGAATGCGGGAGTGCACCCGCAAACCTATGAATAAACAAACAACAAACAAAAAACAAATTATATACATAACATACCGTAGCCACAAAACCAGGGCACTCCCTCCAGAGCAGTACAACTGAACAGTGATACCCCAATAAATCATCTCAATATTTTGTTACCCACCACATATTTAAATCCTTATAACAGAGGCAACGCACGCTCAGTCAACCAAGTGTGATGCGTCGAACAGTCTGGTTGAACCCTCTTGAATGCTACTAAATTTGGGGACACAGCTTTTAATGTGCTGGGTCCACATTCTTGGAATAACCTTCCATTTGGTTTCAGGCCAGAGAGCAATTTCGAAATCTTTACGACAAATCTAAAAACATATCTATTTAAGAGGGGTAACAAACTTTAACAGAATATAAAGCGCCCTTGAGGTGATTTTAATCACTGAACGGAGCTATAGAAAAATGGAATATTTATATAATATAAGACAAACACAATGGGAACTTCGACTTACATGTTCCACAATATATAATAAACTAGCTGATACGTACCCGACCTTGCTCGGGATTTTTCACTTGTCATTAGGGTGCCATAATTGATTTGACAGCTAAAGTAACTATCTCCAAATAAATAAACATTCATTTGAATATTTTATTTCATTCCAAACGTTTATTTTTTCTAAATATATCTAAATCATAAGGTTCTTAAGTGGGTACCTACTCGTGTTTTCCATTTTTTAAATATTCTACAAAAAAAACCTTCTTCTTTTGAATATGCAATCTGTGGCTAACCAGAGTGTTATATCTATGGGCCAACCTAAATAAAGCATGGCGGGTTGAATGTTTTTCATACTAATTTTAAAACGTTATAGCAACAGTTTTACATATTGGATTTCATTCAAACTACTTTCTAAATCTTCCTGGCACTAATAAGAACAAACTGTGCTATTTTCAGCGAAACCGTTCCGGTGATTTTCGAGAACAAACAAACAAACATACAAACTTACATTGATTTTTATAAATGTAGATTTTTGTGTTTTGCAAATACAAATGTACTTAATGTAAATGTCAAAGTAAATAAAATAAAATAAATATATATATGTGTAAATAATGATTCACCAAATACAAGTCAATTTTCATCTTTCGGATAATTTTTTTATTTTTTTTTATCATGGTCTTTTTATGCGGAACAAAAAATATTAGAAAACATAATAGATAATCCATGGGAGCATTGATGGAAGACATAGCAGAAGAAGACGTCGTACTTATGGCTTCGAGATCTACGTGATTTGTACTATCGCAGTTTTGCAGGGTTGCAGCCTACACGATGAGTATTATTACCCTGATAACAGAGGAAGAAGATGATTTTTAAGACAGTATTTTGCTTTTATTTTATTTGTGATACATCAATAAATTTGATGCAATAAGCACTATGGTATCATAATATGATCATACAGCTTCGACATTATAAGAATTTTTTTCTATATTCTAAACAAAACATATTTTATGTCTTTTAATGTTTTTCAATAATCGAATTCACACAAATACATTTCTAACTGGTCTAAAACAATTCAAAATAGAATGCTCTTTTTTGTTCTCCGGAAATTTACGAAAATTGAAAATATCACAGCACGTCACTGGTACGTATTTTCGTCACGTTATACGATTATCTACATATGGAGGTATAGACGCAATGACGTGAAGGTAGGGTATTTATAGAACATAAAGTTATTTATAGATCGTATTTTGAAGACGGTCTATAATATTGTGAATTGTGAAATATAACATTGAAACATTGGTCAGAACGGATATAATATTAAGACGTAATTTAGAAACTTAACGTCACTATCATAAATAGGTATTACGTGGTATACGCAGTGGCGTAGCAGCTGTATTAGCAACTTTAGCATCCGCCTTGGGGCCCGAAACGTGAAAGAGCGTGTGCCACTGAAAAAACAACCCGATAGAAGTGCGTTGTAGGCGAGTCTGGTGTGCCCGGAGTAAGGTTCATTTTTGCTTACTTCTGGTAAAATTTATCAAAATTATTTCTTGAATAGATGATCTTTTGACTCTTAGGTCCCAGACAGGTCAATGAAATTGATTACCCGCTCAAAAAATAATGCCGATTTTTGAAAATCTTGGGTCCATTAAATCAGAAATAAGGAAAAATGATCTTATTTTGTTTCGTCAGTTTATGTCTCCAGTGACTGAAGGCTTATTCTGTTTCTTTTAAAGGAAAATTCGTTTCTCCTTTAGGTTTAAAGACTTCTCGCTTAACTGCGGAATTCCGGAGAGAAATAGTAAAAAAATCCTTAACAGGTTGTTAAGAGATTATTTGAAAACACAAATTGATGAAATATCTTCAATGGACAGAGGGTTTTGAACCATAATTGTTTAAAACAATTGCATTTCATAATGCATTTCATAATGCATTTTAATAATTTATTTTTACTTTTAAACAGCATAAAAAAAAACAGAGTGGAAGATACTCTCAGTATCGCCCTGGTGAAAGACCACCATTCAGAATTGAAACGTTGCTTGAAATGGCTTTTAGCCGTGTTTGGTGACCAGATCTGAATGGCCAGGTATTTATCCACCTCCCTCTTCCCCTTCTCCTTCCCCTCCCCGATACCTTCAGCCTCACAACATTCCCCAATTGGGAATGCCATAGTCTCACTGGCTCCAGACGGTTGTGAGAAGTTGGGACTCTTGTGCGGTATTCATAACAAAAAAAATTAAAATAAATAAATACCCCTTTTAACGACAATTACGTTATGTAAAAGGGTAACTACCTCACTATACCATATAGTAATGACTTTTTTTATTATGTAACTACCCCTAAAAGTGACATTTGCCATTGTCCATTGTTTTTACTTGTTACATTGTTAAATTATAAGAATCTTTTAAAACTTATAATTAACATTGTTTGTTACATTGATAACTTACTTAATATTGATTTTTTTTCTTGTTAAAACTACGCTAATATTGAGTTTTTCTCTTGTTAAAACTACGCTAATATTGATATTTTAATGAATTTCATTCGCTGAACGACAGCTGACAGCTGTCATCCGAGAACACCGAAACCGTAGTTAAACTAGAATAAGTAATTTTCTTTAAAAAGAATCAGAATAATATACCTACAATGAAACAAACACCACGTGATCTGCAATGTTTACATATTTTTTTTGAAATGGTTGAAGTATTGTCTGAACACGTTCGTCATATTTCTCTCCCTGCTTGTCATCTTCTGATATCATCAATATTAATATAAAATATACCTACAAATCAAACGTTAAAATCGCATATTTCATTTTCTCAAGTTGTCATCCTCAATACACATACACTCATACACTTGTAATTTGACACATAGTATTTTAAATCGCGAAACAAAATTCACCTCGTAAAATAATATTATTCCATTTACTATCAACACATAGCTTGCCAAAAGCATTAAAGTGTCAAAACTGAATCAATGAATGGACTCTTCTTTCTAGGAATTATCTGAAATCATTCGAATTAACTTTTTGACACTTCTGTGTCACACAGAACTTCGCCGAACGGATTTCTGAATAACAATTCTGTAACAATATAGCATTATTATAATTTTATTTATTTATTTTATATTAATTTAAGTCATTTTACAAAAAAAATATATAATGCAAAAAGTACCGATAAACGATTTTTTTTGAAGTTTGTCTAAAGGGATCTTGTTATTCAAAACTTTATCCTTAATTTACAGTTAAGGTTAAAATAATATATATATATATATATAAAATTAAAAAAAACATATTTAACAAACTTAAAACCTAAATATTTCTCAAGAATTTTACTCAAAAATATTTCTACAAAAATATTTAAAAAAAAAAAAATTGTAACAACATAAACGACAACAATAAATCGTACATAAAATAATATTTCGTAATTATCTAATACAAATAGTTTCTTTCAGCCAACCAATTTTTCAAAATATTTATTAACTGTTTAGTTTTTATGCAGTTTTTTTTTTATTTTTTATTTCATCGGGAAACATATTTATACAGCTAGGAATCATGTGATCTAAAGTTCTTTGTCCATATTTGTTTGTACGCTTAGGAACCATTAATTAATCCTTCATTAAAATGAGACGAGTATTGTAAACGTGTTCTAGTATATTTGTTTAATATATAGAGTTATTAATGTGCCGAAATATAATTTTGTACCACAGAATTGATCTAACTGAAAGAATTTTGAGACTGATAAAAGTATGGAATTTTATGCCTTTGTTCGTATAAACTTTTATGAGCTAATAATTTAACCAAATAAATTTTGCACTGATTGAACATGATTGATGTTTGTTTTACAGGAAAGTCCCCAGGTTTAATTGATAGAACTACATTTAATTTTTTTTAAATAAAACTCGTTCTAAGCCATTTTCAAATAGCTGTAATAACAATTAAAAACGAAAATCCTTGCAAAACTTAATAATAACATTAATAAATTTGATTTAGTTTTTGATTTTTTAAAATTAATAAATCATCTTAATGTTATAATTCTAGACCCAAGTCTTGATAATTTGTTTTGTAGTCAAAAAAAGAGAGAATAAACTTACAGAAAAATGCTAAAATTCTTATTCACACCTTTACATATTTAACTTTGCAAACGGACGAAAAGGGAACTAAAGTGCGAACGTGCTTTTTGTAGTTTTATTTCTATCAACAATATGTAGTGGCGACGCACCCCTAATTAAGTATTCGATTTGTCTTGTGATTCACCGTTGTCCAAAGCTCAAATTTTTCATTTTTTTCTAAGCAATAGGTACCCACCTAAGCAATTTAGTATCTTTTTTAGATGTCATTGCAAAAACACATCACATCAGTGGCGTGCATTGCCCTATGACCAAATATAGACTGTATGTAGTTTTTCAGGTTTGGGTTTGAATTTATTGTGCATTGAATATTGGAAAATGGTCATTCTATTATCATCTTCCGCCGACTGTTTTGGCCAACTGAATAAATGAGCGTGCAATTTCCTTACCAAAATCACGAAGAGAATATATTTTATTCAATAAATGTAATAGTGTCATTATTAATAAAATTAGCTGTAAATTTTAAGTTTTGAATAACAAGCTCCCGTTATACAAACTACAAAAAACTAGTTTATCGGGACTTTTTGCATTATATATATATTTTTTAATGCAAAAAATAAATAAATAAAAAATAAAAATAACCACTTTAAAAGTAAAAACATGTTAATATTTATATATTAAACAGTGGTGTAAACAAAGAAGAATATATTTTCAGAGTGGAAGATACTTTCAGTATCGTCCTGGTGAAAGACCATGGTTTTAGCCGTATTTTGTGACCAGATCTGAATATCCAGACATTTCCTACTCCTCTTCCCCCTTTCCTACCCCTCCCCATCCCCTTCAGTACTGACAATACACCCTAATTAAGAATATACTCGGACCTCACAACATTCACAATTGGGGATGCCATAGTCTCAGTGCCTCCAGACGGTTAGGAGCAGTTGGGACTCCTGTGCGGTAATCACATAAAAAAAAATGTTTTGATATAAAATTTGTCGCCTTTTAAAGATTTCCTATAATTTCTTCTAATGACTTTTTTTAGGGTCGGCACAGCTTTTCAGCCTATGTGAACGGCACGCCACTGCTTTTCATTAATTTACTAGCAATTGTTTAAAGAAAAACAATATTTGCGGGTTACGAAAATTCTGACAATATTTGAATTCCTCCTACTACCATCATTAAAAGGAGAAAAATGTTGCTTATGCAATGATGGAGTACTTGGCTAGCAGCGGATTGAACCCGCGACGCCTGGATGGGAATTCGACACATTTGTCAAGTCAGCCACCGATCGTGACCTTTGAAAACTTTGAAACTTTGTAGACAACTTGGCCACTACTTGGTCATTTAGATTTGTTTTTTTTTTTTTTGATAATTTCTTTAAAATATTTTATTCCCCAGATTTGGGGATAATTTCCCGAAAATCACTGTTTCTGAGATTTCTGCGAAACAACTCAATCAATTATCTACGTAATTTAATGTTTTGAAATTGGGGGAATAACCCAGTACAGGGTTCCCATCACAGATGTGATCTACTCTGGTTTCGGGGAATCGCCGTTCGGTGTTTTTTTCTCAGGAAAACGCTAATGCTTGCCAAGTTTTTTAAGTTCGTTTGCCAGCCAATTTACAACTGCGATACGGGACAATAAATCGAGCGCGTGGGCACCCTGTGATGTGGTGGACTCTAATGTACGGAAGTTTCTAGAAAACCCCCCTAGGATGAGCCAAGGAACATACGGCACAGTACCGAAAGGAACAGAAATGAGACATCAAACACTATTATATAACTAATAACACCCATAAAATAATAATCTCATAAGAATACTCATTTCAAATATTAATTCCAGTATTTCAATGCTTTTACTTTCCGTCTTCGCCCGGCATACAGCACCCTACTTTTGAAATATTTTTAATAATTTTCTTTATTTTTCCTTACTGGAAAAAAATAGAACATGATGTGATCTTGCATCTTGTAGGCACTTTGAGAGTTAATAGATATTTTGGAGTTTCATAGGTCATGATGTAAATGACGTTACGAGCTAGAAATATTTGCATTAACCAAAAAAATCCAGACAGAAGTTGTGTGAATTTCATGACGCCTAAGCTCACCGTTTCAGTGGAACAATAAACGATTTCGGTTTTCATAGTTGTCTTCGATCTTGGATATTGAACACAACAAAATTAGCGATTGATGGAAATGCAGTTGCGAACTGAAAATAGTTGCGTGGAATGTGGAATGTTTAGGTTATAAACATTCCAGGTGAATAATGTACAAATTTCATAACTCTAGTACTCACCTTTTGCGTACTTTTGGGTAGTTATCATAATATCTTAATATTTTCTGCTTTGTAGAGGCAGATGCACTACGTCAGATCTGTTAAATTTAGTTAGCGGCTCATTAGCGAAAGTATTTTAAAAACATTATTTATGTATACTCTTCTATTTCTCAGAGAAAATCTGGTACAGGTGTTAATCAGTTGTTTTCGGACATCACCGGCATCAGACTGCTTGTCGGCCACCGCAATCTTCGAGCTAAAAGGTCATCGGAATTCGGAATCCTCTGACGTTCGAATAGATTTCATCTGCATTTATTTTCAGATACTAGATACGATTACGTTTCAAACACCTGCTGTTACGTTTCACGTTTACATTTGGCGACGGATTGATTACAAAATGAATCTTTAAAGAGATGATTGGCATGTTTTGATGTCTTACGATTGCGGTAGAGCGGCGAGATCCTTGTCTCTGGACCCAGAAAGTGCGGGTTCGACACTAGATTTGTTGTTGGGTTATTTTTCTCGCTGTACTGAATCAAATGCTATATAGCAAATATTATAAATTTCCTTATTCTAAAGTGACAATAATATGTAGACATTTAATAAAGGGGAACTGATTTTTTTCATTACTATGGCACCACCATGATTTTTTTTCTACAAATAATATTTTTTTCACATTCGTCTTAAAAAAAACAATCCATAATATTAACGTTTTTTTTATTTATTATTTTTTCCCCTGAATTAGATTTTATTTTATTTTGATTTAACATCTAATAAATGAGTGTAAAAATACGTACATTTTAGAAATACAAACAATTTTTAGACAATCTCTTTGATTATCTTTTTTTTTTAAATGTTAAAAAAAAAAAAAAAGTTTGAATATAAAATTGTCTTAGAATATGATTCCTTTCGGAAAGTACCTACCGCTGATTTCTGAAGATCGTTTGTTTCAGGTAAAAAATATACATTTGGACAATTTTGATTTTTATACTTACTTTAATTTCCTATAAGTAATCTTGATGTTATCATTTAAAACATTTTTAATGATCGAAGCGCCCTCAATTTTCATCTACGTTTAAATGTCAGTCTGTACTCTTACAATTATTATTATTAATGTTGTCACTTTTATATAGCAAAATAAAGAGCTTTACAAGAAAATCTTCTTTGTCCAAATGATGTTCTATTATTTGCCAGCCGATACATTAGGCAACGAACCCTTTCTAGTATTGCGCACTTGTTGTGACCTTATGGAAGTATCAATGTTGTTAAAACATTTATAGAGAACCTGTATTATGTACAATTGCCTTACTGTCATAATTTTACTTTCACTGTATAATAAGTGTGATGAATATAAAAAACTTTTCTCGTATATTATTTTTTAAATATTTTTTTTAGCAACATTTAAGGACTCTAGGGTAGTCTCGTGACAAGAATCCCAACATACAACATTATATGAAAGGAGAGATTGAACAAGAGCATAATATATAGTTTTTAGTTTAACTTTGTCCAACACAATCGACACAACAATTTAATGTTTCAATGATCGCATCATGTCTGATTACGTCTAAAAGGGATCGAAATGAAAATCTAGTCTCCTTTAATGGAAGCAATCTTCCCAACAAGCCTTCTATTCGTATGCTTGGTATAACCTTAAGTGACCAACTCAGGTATGAGGGCTCCATTGAAGCCAGAGTAAAGTTAGCCTCAGAAGTATTGTACAGAGCCCTCAGTTACTTTAATAGTACACAATTGCTGACCCTGTACAAATCGCAAGTGCGCCCCACTGCAGAATTTGGCAGCCACCTCTGGTCGGGATCCTCAAAATATCTAAAAAAAACCCTTGAGTCTGTGCAGAAACGGGCGGAACAAAATAAAAAAAATGTTACAATGAGGTTTCTAAGGTTCAATAAGTGAATCCAAAATTGAAATAAAATATTTTCTTAGAAAGTAATTACTTTATTGTTTGGCATATTTCCTAAATAAAACAACCACTAACTAACTTTATGGCTTCATTGGAGTAAAATTTAATAAAATTAAGATGAGCGATATCGGTTTTTGTTAATTTAAAAATTAATGTCTCATTTCTTCAAAAGATTGGTATTCGCTTTGTGGCGTCATTATTAATAAATTAATTAAAAAATACTTCGTAATCACGACTTTATTAATATATGCATATCAACATGTTTCGAAAGCGAAGCTTTTCTTATGAGGAATATACAGAATACAAACATGTTAATATGTATATATTAATAAAGTGGTGATTACAAAGTAATTTTTAATTCATTTATCAATAAATTAGTGGTTAAAACAAAGTGTTTATTTTATTTAACGCAATGGAATTCATTTTTACAAAGCATCTTAATTTATTTTCCAGCTAGCCTCGCTGAGATCATCCGTAAATGCGAAGACAGGAATCGCGAATGGACCGGACCGGCACATCCGACCAGTTCAAGTTATGGAACAGGAAGTAAGCTAATGTAATAGCGATGAGATGGCGCCCTTGGCGATCGCGCAGCTTCCGGAAAATGGATAAGTACGATGATTCCGGGTCTATATCAGTCTGCTGGGGGAACTCTGGCGCAGATGTTGGATCCGCTATCTCTGCTGGATGCGGATGGTCCCGCAGTTTTCAAGTTTATCTGTTCCTGTACTATAGTGCTATCGCGCAGAATTGGCACATTTTTCTGTTTTGTGATTCACGCGGTTTGCGTAATGACGATTGTGCGTGAGATAAAACACGCTGCGATTGCTGGGTGTTGCGATTTTTGTTTTTGGTTGAACTTGTTCATGGCGTAACATTGGTAGAATAATAATAAAAAAACAATCCATCTTTTTGGGAGTCATTTTCACGAAGTATTTCAAACGCAATCAATACGAATACATCGGTTTTCTTTTGATTACCCATTCTACATAATGTTGATTAATTATTTTTTCTCCTTGATTCTCTTTCAATTTTCTTACACTATTTCATATTTTTTAAAAACATTACCACTGACAGCTCAGGCAATTATCATAGCGTGTGTTTGTCAATTTAAATATATGTCTTAGTTATAGTTTATAGGTGTCTAGTGTTAAGTCAAAGTTGTAAGTCATGTAGCAGAATTGTGAATTGACCTGCTTGGTCATAAATATGTATTAGTTTTAAGTCACTAGTTATAAGTCTTAGTTGTATATCCCTAACTATAAGTCATAGATGTAAGTCACTAGTTACAGGTCACAGTTAAGTAGTCGGTTGCTAGCCTTAAGTCTTAGTTGTAAGTCATTAATTATAAATCTTAGTTTTAAGCCTGTAGTAATAAATTTTAGCTGTATGTTATTAGTTATAATTTCCTCGGTGGATGTGTAATTATTTTGTCGCGTCATTATTAATATAATTAATAAGAAGTACTTCGTTTATGCCACTGCTAATGAAACCTAACCTAACACAACTTAACCTTCTGATGTTAATAATAATATAGATTGGATTACTTTTATAGCGCCGTTTTCGTGAGAAAATCACCCCAAGGGCGCTTTATAACTAATAGCCTATATACTAATAATATAATTAATAAGAAGTACTTCGTTTACAGCACTGTTTTTATAATATAAATATCTACATGTTTCAGAAGCAAAGCTTCTGTCATCAGGATAAAGAGTAAACTAAATGATAATGACAGGTAATAAAACATGAAAATATGACAAATAATAAAAATGTGAAAATAGACAACTTACAAACATTAATAAAAAATAACAGTAAGTGATGAAAGTAGATAAGTAATTAATAAAAAATGTAAAAATATTGAAAAAATTTAAAAAAAAAATTATTATAAGAATTTTTTATTAGAAATTTAAAATGGAAATTAAAAAAAGGCATTATTATTTTTATTAGTATAAATACAATCAAGAAAATAACAAAGCATAAAAAATAAGATAATAATGGTAATTTTTTTTTTTAATTTTTACCAATAATATTCTAAATATAGTTAATGTGAAAATAAATTTAAGGGAGAGCTATTTAAATATATACATATATTTTACTATTATATAAAAATTTTATTATGTTTTTTTAAAATTATTTTTACATTATTTTTAGTATATTGTTTATCCTGATGAGAGCTTTGCTTCTGAAACATGCAGTTATTTATATATTGAAAACACTGATCTCACGAAAACGGCGCTATAAAAGTAGTCCAATAATTATTATTATTAACATCAGAAAGTTACATTCTGTTAGATTAGGTTTGATTGACATTTTTGTATGTTTGAGTTCTGATAAACTGGTAAAGTGCACTGTTATTTAGAGGTATACACATAATAAACGTTATTGTACATACATAAAAAAAACTTTTATGCAAAAATGAAAATATCCATTTACAAAGCGAAGCACAAAAAGTCGATGTTCATCATCAGTCAGTTTGACATACTATTTTGATTTACGGCAGTATAGTTGCTGGGGATCGATGTATAAAAGTAGCACGTATTGCTGAAATAAATGTTTTAGATAAAATATTATTTAATTTTTACATAAATTTACAATATGTGCAAATCATTGGTAACTTACAAAAAATATCTTATACGAGGTGAGTTCAAAAGAAAAGGTAAATTTTGAATTTTCGCGGGCTGTGTACATTCTATTATCGATTTATTTTTTGTTATGTTAGTACACATATGTTTATCATATGTTAGCATTATCAGCCATTTTGGATCAGTGGTTTATTTTTGACAACTGGAAAGGTTAGTCACGTTTTGTTTTTTCTTCGATTTTTTACTAAAAATTTTTTTTGTAAAAAATCGAAAAACATCGATTTTTTGGATTTTTTGAAGAAATGCTGATAAGGACATAGAAAACAAAGCAAATCTAAAATTTTCACTTTAATCGGACTGATGAATCCCCAGAAAATGGCTATCAAGTTCCGACCAAAACTAGGAAATTCCTCCATAGTATTAACAATTATTAACAATTTTTTTCTAAAAAGAATAAAAAATTTTTTTTTGAAGAAATGCTGATGAGGACATAGAAAATAAAGCGAATCTAAAATTTCACTTCAATCGGACTGATGATGCCTCGGAAAACGAACCTAAATAAAAAATCGAAGAACACCCAAAAATGTGACTAACCTTTCCAGTTGTCAAAAACAAACCACTGATCCAAAATGGCTGATAATGCTAACATATGATAAACATATGTGTACCAACATAACAAAAAAAATCTATAATCGAATGTACACAGCCCGCGAAAATTCAAAATTCACCTTTTCTTTTGAACACACCTCGTACATGGAAGTTTATAGGTAAAGATGTTCTCTACTTGATACGCTAGGTTTGTTTGTTTGTTTGTTTGTTTGTTTTTGTAGCTTTATTTAGATGTAAGCAAATTTTCATACATCTAGTAATAAAAAACATATAAGATACATAATAAAAAAAATAGAGTCATAAAATTATAACGGAAAGAATACAGTTAATAAAAAAAAAAGAAATACAGTTACCCCAGTTCAAAAAAAAAATAGGGTTTAAGAAATACAGTTAATACAAATAGAAATACAAGTACAAATAAATTTTTCTTTATGTATATAGCACATGTTTTACGGAAAGTGCCAAGACTTGAGGCTTCCTTTATGGAATTTGGTAGGTTATTATAAAGTTTTTGCCCTTTATAAAACACGCTGTTCTGTGTACACGTAAGTTTTGTTTTGGGAAGCCTGAAGTCTCGGCAACTCCTCGTAGGATAATTGTGAATATTTTCATGATACATATATTACTTTGCAGATATTTAGGGAGCATGTTATTTTTAAGCTTGTACATCATTGTTAATGTATTATATATTATATGTTGTTTAGTTGTTTTAAGTTGGGCCGTGTTATAGCAAATAGTCCACTACAGTAGCGTACAGCATTTCTGTGATGATGTAAAAATAGGCTAAAAAATTCCTAATGTAATATAAATATATAATATAAAAGATAAAATAATAATAAAAATAGTTGTCACAGTAATTATATTGTGTGTAAAAATGTTAAATAAAAATAGTCGGAAAATATTTTGCACAGTGCAATCGAATCTAATATAAAATAAAAATACAGAAACAATAAAAAATAACAAATTTAACAACACTAAAAAATTACAACTCAGAATAATATTAAATTTATGCGAGTTATGGAATATATTTTCAGCAGCCGATAGATCACTCATAAAAAGGCATTTAAAAATAAGTATTGTGTTTAATACATATCGTGTACAAGGTGTTTTAAGTCGGGGGTGTAAGCTATTGTATATTAAGGGACTAAGGGATCTTAGTTTATTAAAATAAAATAAAAAAGTATTGTTTTTTTCTCACAAAAGTTCAACTATCTAAGTCAATCATGCCAAAATAATTTTTTAAGAAACATAAATTATAGATTAGGAATTCTCATTGAAACAATTAAAATAAAATAAAAAGGATTGTTTTTTTCTCACAAAAGTTCAACTATCTAAGTCAATCATGCCAAAATATTTTTTTATGAAACATAAATTATAGATTAGGAATTCCCATTGAAACAATTAAAATAAAATAAAAAGGATTTCTCGCAAAAGTTCAACTATCTAAGTCAATCACGCCAAAATAATTTTTTGTGAAACATCCATTATAGGTTAGGAATTCTCATTGAAACATCAATTATTCTTCACTGTTGCAAGTGATGGGTTTTGCTACATAAAAAAAGAAAGACGAATATGTTCTGACTTATTTTTTCTTTATCAAATTATTAATAACACATTGGATTTCCCCGATCTTTTCTTTGGTTGATTGACTTTCATGTACCGAGTAGAATGGTTCGTCAAAAGGTACCTTACCATGGTAACAATATAGGAACCAATGCATATTCAAATTCCTTGATGAATCGACTGGTCAGTTTGGGTAATAGGTATTATTTCGACACCGCGGGTATTAAAACCTACCGATTCTAGTTGTTCCGTATTGGGAACCAAATGACGGTCCTCATAATAGACGTTCTATCTCCCTTTCTCTTAAGGTCAGGCATGTGTTTTAGAAAGAGAGAACAACAGATCCCACTTTGCATCATATTTTGATAGTAGACTTAAAGGGTTAAAAGTATATCAACTTAATAATAACATCATTAATATTGTTTATTTTTTTATTAATATTATGTGCATTGTATATTTAATATCGTTATTTTTTTATTTAATGTATTATAGATGTCATTGCATGTAATGTAATAGATTATAAAAGCTCAAATGGAGTAGGTACGAGTATGTCGTGCGGTTGAAGGGAGTAGGAAGGGGAATGATATAGAGAAGAGGTTGAGGAAGATTGGGAAGTATATTGACCCCATGTATGTCCACAGTTGCAGGTGACCCTCGGCGTCCTGCGGCGACCGAAGCTGTCAGAAAGTAAGACATAATTCATTTGAAAAATGTCCCCGCGCGCGCGAGGGCTGGGATAATCGCTGCAAAGCGCTGGCTGATTGAGTTATGACTTTTGGCCGTGTCAGACGCTAAACAGGACTACTCTTGGAAAACTTTATAAGAAGAGCCGACCGCTTTGTTAGATGTAAAATATGATATACAGGGTGTATCAGGACGTGCCGTAACCAGTGATCCTGAGTTTATTTGTAGTAAAAAATGTAGAGCGCATTTTGGTTTTCAAGGATTTTTTTTTTTAGTTTTTGGAAATATTACAAAATAAAAAAAATCGCATGTTGTCACTAGTCTCCCAGTCTTGTAACAGCCCAACCACTCTTCTGTGCTATTTTTTAAAATTAAATTTACGTGTAAAAAAAAAGTCAATGGCGAAAAGTTGTTTATAGAAAACTAGCTGAAGTACCCGGCGTTGCCCGGGGTTATGAATGGTGTGGAGCAAAGTTTTGAGGTTTTGGTGTGTTATCTCTACCTAGTAATTTTCCTCTTATTTTGAACGTCGAGTATGCAAAATTTCATCAAGAAGTACCAACATTCTGCTGTGAGGGGTGGAAAATGGAGATCGGGGTGGTTTTTCAGAATTTCACGTAGACGTGATTTGCCTCTTGTTTTGTACGTCAAGTGTGCAAAATTTCATCAATATCGGAATAAAACTATAGATTTTTATACAAAGTAAACAAACAAACAAACACTCCCCCGGGACACTCTCCTTTATATATATAGATGGATAAATACTGTAATATTATTTCTCAGGTGCGATCATTTCTTTTACCCGGGAGCCCCTCTAGCAGGTACATCTTCTCTATTCTTGACATCTCTTCTAGAAGAAGTTATCTCGTAACTAGGTAAATGGTTCCTATTATCAGTCCGCTGCACACGAGGCGAGGCGAGGTGTTCGCGAGGTGTTTGGACGAGATGAGCGTTAGTCACCATCTTGGCAAAACCACGGGTTCTATTTGTTGGTAGGTTTATAATGGGATTCTCTAGGAAACTTTCGGATGGGACCGGAGCAAACCGGACCGGTTCGTTAAAACTGTGATCCACTCCGCTCTCGGGAATTGGTCAGATTAGAAATAATGCCTTATAATTGTGGCCACTTTCATCAATCAAACTGAGCCACATAGTGTCGTAGCGACCTCGGTGTCACCAATGAAGCATAGTTTTCGCTCAGCGGTTGATGGATTCAATGGAACTGACAGCGGAGTCAATATCTTAATAATTTACCATTAGGTCGTTATAAAACGTTATTTTCGAAAATGGTCGGAGTTTGTTCTATTTTTGAATTTCTAGATATATCCTAGGTTATATTCAAACCCAGCAAAAAAAATCATACTCCAAAAGATATACACATAAGCAGGTACCAACCTACGACACTTCACGCATATATAGGGATCTCAAATTTCGCCTTAAATTTAGTGAAATTTGCGTTATTTTTGGGTAAAGCGGTGTTATTTTTCGGCAAAAAGTTGTAATGTTTCCTTTTAAGTATTTAGCATCAATAAAAGCGGTGCTGCGCTTTTTATTTTAGTTCACACAGCATTCTCAAAGATTATATAGACCTCGAGGGAAATTATTTCCTGTGTGAAGATTGTAAATTTTTTTTCTTTTTTTTTGGAAATTAAATGACAGTACACGGGGTTGACTCGACGTGAAGTTTGCTGTGTTCCATTTTATGGCTATTCAATACCATAGACCAAGAAATATTTAGAACGTTTAGTATTAAAATCCTTTTTTAAAAAAAAACAGGATATCGAGAGAAAAAATACCAAATTCGCGAAAATTGCAAACTTAGCGTGAAAATGGCAAAATCCACGTTTTCACATAAAAATAACAAATTTCGCGTAAAGATTCGCGCCATCGCAAACGCGAAATTTTCAGATCTCTACAGATATATTATAAATGTAATATGTCAATTACCTCTTCCAAATTTCCTTAAAAAAGAAAACGTTCAACATAAAATGGGTGAGCTTGGAAAGAATATTGAAAAAAGAACAAAATATTTTTGTACCAAAATAAAAAAAATAATAAAAAAAAAAAAAATTAAAAAAATAAAAATAAATAAATAAAAATAATAAATACAAACAGTCAATAAATTTTATTATTTCAAAGAAAGTAAAATTTCACGACAATATGATATTCTTATTCAAGTTAGCCGTTAAAGTGAAAGTCATACTTAAAGAATTTTTTTTTATAATATAGAAACTTAATTACACTATTTCTGAAATTTAAAAAGGCATATAGTATCGACTGGTATATCGACCGTAGAGAAATACACCAGTAGCGTGTATTGCTCTACGGCAAAAGGTAGGATGTGTTCGGGTATGAATTGTGCATTAAATATTAAATTGGCTATTTCATTATCATATCAATCTGATTTTTGTGAATAGAGCGTACAAGTTCCTTACCAAATTTATGGAAGAATACATCTTGACCAGGCACAGCTTTTCAGCCTTTGTGGACTGCACGTCACTGTTCGATACTACATATAAATCACGGAGGCCGTTAATTTAAAATTATCAAAACAAAAGTACGCCAAAGTACTTACTTGCGTCAAATTAAAAGTAAAAATGAAATGTCAGCATGCATTTATGTAATTAATACTCTGTGATATCAGTAAAGGTTGAGATCGAGAAGTCAAATAAATCTAAGAATTCTTTATAATAATACTAGCCAATGTGTACCCGGCCTTTTTTGGAATAAAGTTATGAAGTTGTGAATTCTTGCTTGTCGTTTGGGTGCCATAATTGATTTGACAGCGAAAGTAATGCCTTGTGACGACTCTTACTATCCCTAAACAAAAAAAAAAAGAAATTTTCATTTGAAAATTTTATTTCATTCCAAACAATTATTTTTTTCAAAATATATCTAATTAAATTCTTAAGTAGGTACCTACTTTTGTTTTCCACTTTGAGAATATTTAACCCAAACAAATCTTCTTTTGAATATGTTATCTGTGGCTAACCAGAGTGGTATATCTATGGGCTAAGCTCAGTACAACATGGCGGGTTCACTGTTTTTCATTTTAATTTTAAAACGTTATAGCAACAGTTTTACCTATTGAATTTCATTCACACTACTCTCTAAACCTTCCCGGCACTAATAAAAATAAATTGTGCCATTTTCAGCGAAACCGGTCCAGTAATTTTGAGATAAAATAACGTTGACGTGGTCATATTTATTAACGTGGTTGAATAAAAAACAGCCTTCCGTATTAGCACAAGTGAATATTTTTTCTATGTATTCATCGTTCCGTCAGTGAAATTTAATCCTCAAAGTCCTATTTGTTTTCTTGGCAACATTTATCTTATTCTACTTTTGTTTGGGCTCGTCCATTTTTAATCCAAATGAGGTTATTATCCTGCAGCAGATCGATGTAGTACATAGTTTCCAACGATCTAAGCTCCTTTGTTCCAGATGTAATACAAAAATAAAGCCCTACGATGGTGACAAGCACCGACACGTGCGTTTGTTACCGAATGTCCGGGGCGGAGTGGAGGTATTGGTAGAGAGAGGTAGTAACAGATCTGCTCCCTTTACGCTGAGGAAAACAACTCACACGAAGACAGAAGACATTAGAGCGGGAGATGAATCTTGGGACAACCCGCTGCTAATACAAATAGGTGACGGAGGAAAAAACAATTTGGTGCAAAAAGGCAGTGGCTGCTCGTGCCGCGGTAACCTTGGGGTTCTAGTATTAAAAAAAGTATTTTATAACATTCTCACGCTACATCGAAAACTCACTTCATTTTATTTTTCAATTATTAATGATTAATTATTTTTATTGAGATTTAAAAACCTCATTTTAATATTTAATCATTGTAGAAAATAATATCAACATATCGATGAAGATGGCATAAATTGAACTGGTCTCATTAGCTAAGTTGGTTAAATCGTTGCCCCGGATAGGCAGAGGACCTGGGTTCGAGTCCCAGATGCAACTGAAATCTTTTTATTTTCTCTCATTTTTCCCGTTTTCATATTTCATTTAGGTTATGTTAATATTATTTTCTACAATGATTTTTATTTTATTATTTTTGTTTTTGTTAATAATAATAATTATTCATGCTATCCCTCTTTTCATGGGGCAGTATGGTCACTCTATCATTGTGGCTGATTGGTGTCATTATTTTTTTTTATCATTAACTCCACACAAGAGTCCCTGAGAAAAATAATTTCTCTCAGAGCCTATGTCATCTTTGGGTATGCTATGTCGAGGGTCTTTTAATGAAAAGAAAGAAGAAGAAGTTGTGGGAAAGAAAAATATATGAGGGGTGGGTAGAAATCTGGGGAACTGGCAATCAGCAAGGTAATGGGTCGAGAGAGTCCAGCTGGGGAGGTCAAAGGGTCTCCCTCATCCGGCCACTCTCGATCCGGTCCACCACGCAGCTTATGGGCGGACACATCCCTCGCCAAGACCTGGACAAACCACCATATGTGAAATCATCAAACATAGCGAACCACTTGGGGTGACTTGGGGTGAGAGGTGTTGGTTATCGAGTGAATTTTTCCCGGGCGGCGGTACCCATACCCGCCTCCCAAATAAATCACGGGTACTTTGTGATATTTTGTTTGCTGTACTGTAGAATCTGTAGTTTAAATAACCGTAGTGTTATGTTTTTTCTTCTTGTAATAATTTGTTTTTAATTTTGTATATAAGTTTCAACTGTACAAGAATTAAAAAAAAGAATGAAAAGCAAGTGCAAATTCACACAATTTTACGAAAATTTAATAATATACTCGTATTATGAGGTACAGTGTTATGTTTTTCTTCATCTCTGAAATAAGGGTTTCTAATGAGCAAAAAGTCGTTCTTGACAATACGACTAACACACTTAGATACCAAGAACAGTTCCATTATGTATTTGGTCCCCGTCAAGGACGTTCCTAGAATCGTTCTTTCAATAACGCTTAGTTAATATGCAATTTTCTGAATTGAGTGCCACCTTTGGTCCGTTGTCCGAGGTATGATTCACCCCGTGCTGGCCGTGCGCCAAGAGATGGACGGAGCTCGTGTGTGTGAACCGATTTTTTTTTGTTTCTACAAGTGCACTCAGATTTAAATAATTATTCTGGTTGCTGTGTAGGTACGTGTGATCGGTGAGCCTCGTTGTAATTTGTAGGCCTTATTATGCACTTAAACACTGATGTATTAATCTTTGAAAATAATTAGTAGTTTTGCCAAATGGAAATACAAAATTGTACATACATTGAAATTAACCCAACCAAACCATAAATTTAATCATCGAAGAAGATAATATTAACAAATCTTAAATGAAATACAAAACCGCAAAAAACAAAGAAAATAAAAAGGTATCAGTCGCATCTGGGAATTGAACCCAGGACCTCTGTCTTACCGGGACAAAATACCAGCTGAAATAATTAAAAAAAATAAATTAAAACTAACTAATTAACTAACTAACTGACCATCACGCCGTTTCCCCGCAGGGATAGGCAGAGAGGACGGACCGCCAAACAACTCGATCTTGGAATACACTTCTTGCTTTATTCACTTTCACACAGCGTCTCATACATTATATTCTATTATTCCGACTTCTGACATCGCTCGACTCAAGTATTTGATTAACTTGATCGTGCCATGTCTTCCTCGATCTTCCCCGGCTTCTTCTTCCATTCACATTCGCGTCATATATTCTCCTTACACTCCTTTCTTCGTTCATTCGCTCTACATGCCCAAACCATCTAAGAGTCCCTTTCTTAATCTTGCTCACTACGCTTACATCAGCCTTGCATTCTTTACGAATCTCAACATTTTTCACACGATTATACCTAGTTTTACCACACATTCGTCTCTGAGATCATTTCTACAGCATTCAGTCTACTTTCATCCTTCCTCTGCCAGTTCCATGCCACACTGCTATACATCAAGGTTGGTGTCAGCACTCCATTGTGGACTGCTAGCTTCGCTTCTTTGGTCAACTTTTTGTTAGCGCCAACCGTGTTCAGTCCTCCGTATTAAAACTAAACACATTGAAAACTTGGCTATCTGAAAGAAGCTATTTGTATTAGAAATGAGGAAATATTATTTTATTTATTATTTATTTCCTTCGTTTATGTTTTTATTTTATTTATTTTTTAAATGTATTTTTCTAGAAATATCTTAAAGTAAGATTCTTCAGTAATATTTGTGTTTAGCTTGTTACATATGTTTTTTTTTTTTTTGCATATTTGTAACCTTGTATGTAAATTTTAAATTTGAAATAACAAGCTCCTGTTAGACAAATTACAAAAAGTAGTTTATCGGGACTTTATGAATAGTAATTTTTTCTCTTGTAAAATTAAATTTAAAAAAAAGTTCACTTTACGCCATCTTCATCTCTATATCATACCTCAAATTCAAGAGTTGTCAATATTATTCGCCAAAAGCTCAGTTTGTAGAGCGGTAGTCCTGGGTTCGATTCCCAGATGCGACTGATACCTTTTTATTTTCTGTGTTTTTATTGATTTCGTATTTCATTAAAAATTTGTTAATATTATCTTCTTCGATGATTAAATATTACAATGAGATTTATAAGCTTCAATAAGTAATTAAAATTAATTGAAACCATAGTTTGCCTGATCTAACCTAACTTAACCTTTCCTAGCCTATGAATTTGCCCGTATCACTATGTACACATTTTATTATTTCGTACGATAGCTACAAATAAACCCATTTTTACAAGGCCCATCAATCGATGTGTGCGGATTCGAGTTATTTAAAAACATGTTTTTGGGTTTGAAAATTGTATAGAACACATCCATGGATTGAAGTTTAAACCGGAAAATTTTCCTAAAGCATATAAAAAACAAATGAGCTATCAGGATTATTTAAATTTCGAATTTCACCCCTTTTGTCGAATGTGATTAGTTGAGTTTCTTGATTAAGATCAGATTAAAAATTGTGCCAGCGATTTGCGCAATAAAATAAAACTTGCTTTTGGCCATATTTTCTAGCATTCATCTAAATCAGCAATCAATTTCTACATTTCACATTCAACTGAAAACATTACCATTCCTAAAATGTTGTCAATTCAAAACAGTTTTTTTTAATGTAATGTAATGCATGATTTATTTTCTTCCAAATTTGTATACGGATAAAGTTATCTTAAAAACATTTCAGGTTTTTTTGTATCTGCAGTAGGTAGGTACTGAAATATTACTGAAAATAAAGTGGATACATATTTTGTTCTTTTTATCAACTGTGTTTTGTTAGTCATTTTCATGTTCCTGCTTTCATATCAAGTCGATTATTTTATCATCATGAAAAACTGGCAGTAAACTGCTATCGGTATACTGAAAATATGATTGCACATGCGCATTATGGGTTAGCCGGTCTCCAGAGTAGATTGCAGTCTTCATTTGGTCGCAAAGCGATCATAATGTATTTATGAATATAACATAATATTTCGCTCCAGTTTCGGTGAAAGCAGACTGCAGACTTTTAATGGCCACTGCTGATTCCAAAAGGTGAAAGAATTAGACATAAGAAATATACTCCCCCCCTTCGTACTTCTTGTATTATAATTTCATTTATATTTATTACTCCAAATAAGGTCAGGAATCGCTGGTGAAAGTAAGCCAGGTACGTCACTTAACACCTTGTATATATATAACCCCCCCACCACTTTGACATCATCTATTCCCCCACTACTTTTACATCATCTATAAATATATGCTTCCCACCACTTTTACATCATCGATATCTATATATATATATATATATATATGCCCCCACTACTTTTACATCATCTATAAATATATGCTTCCCACCACATTTATATTATCTATAAATATATGCTTCCCAGCACTTTTACATCATCTATAAATATATGCTTCCCACCACTTTTACATCATCTATAAATATATGCTTCCCACCACGTTTACGTCATCTATAAATATATGCTTCCCACCACTTTTACATCATCTATAAATAGAGAATATTATTATTTTCTGCAATTCTTTTTTTATACGTTAGCTTCCAATCTGTTCATTCGCTCTACGTGCCTATCATCTAAGCGTCGCTTTATTAATATTACTCATTACGCTTACATCAACCGTGCATTCTTTGCGAATCTCAACATTTTTCACACGGTCACACATGGTTTTACCACGCATACGCACTTTGCCAGTTCCATGCCCCACTGGCATACATCAGGGTTGGTATCAGCTCCTCATTGTGGACTGCTAGCTTCATTTCTTTGTCAATTTTTTGTTAGCGCCAACCGCATTCAGTCCTCCTTTTATGGAGTTTCCTGCATTCACTTTTTAACCTTTCCATCTTCCCGAATAAACAAACTCATCTGCCTACTTCAAGTATTCATCATTCACAATTATATTGCACATTGTTTTCGTACTCTCAGCCTTGCTTAACCTCTTTTGTGATGTCAAACCACCCCGTAAAATCACCGTTTGCCCTAACACATGCAACGCTTCCTTCGTACAGAGATGCGATTGCCTGTATAAGATTCGTATTCGTTCCATACTTTTTTCTGTCAACTTGGTTATATGCTTTTTGTAGATTATTTTTTATGATAACTCATAAAAATTAATATGAAAATTAATATAACTTTTCATAACATACTCCGTTCATCCTATATACGAGATACTGTAGATTTTCGTTTATACTCGTAGGTACATATTTCCATCGAATGTACAGTAACGTACAGTGCCATACCAAAAAAATAGACCTGTTCGATGTTCATGAATCATTTATGTACAAGTACACTTAGGTAAATTTTCAAATAGGTCGCAGGTTCGGGAATAAAAATCAGCTTGATGTTAACTTGTTCATTTTATATTTCTTTTGATCTAATGGTAAAATTGGTAAAATTCCAACGAAATCACGCGCTTCTTATGCAGGTGGCGACAGGATTGAAATTCCCGCTTAACAACGGCCGCCTATTTTGATTTACGCAAAAAAAAAACATCACCAAAATGCTTATTTTATTTTATTTTGTAAAGTTCAAGCATGAATATTAAAATGTTTTTTGGTCATATTCTAAAAAAAATAATTTGCCACAGTGAACAATTCGACAATATCGGAAAAGGGTTCGTAAGCAGGAGATTTTGCGGCTTAAACATTTAAGGTCTGATACTTTATTTTTTTCCAGGCTTGTAAAAAGACCCACGAAAAAATGGACCTTTAAACGAAAGCCCAAGGTATGTTCTACTTGCAGTATTTAATTAAAACATCTATGGTTTTTTAGGCCATCAAACCGAAAATACATGATTTTGAATGTTCCTGCTTACTCCTAATTTAGTAATATGATATTTTAAATGTCCTCGAGACGAGGCCGTCACCATCGTGTGTGCCTCTTGAGATTGATGTGACCTATAAACATAATATTTTCTCAACAATTTCAAAGAATTTCTTTATACTTAACCTATTTCCCTATAATTCCAATCATTTGAATGTCTACTATGAGAATTTATGAATGCTTGTGGAGCCAACATTAAATGTGATGCATTGGTTATATGGGTGTTTAGACCTCGACGAATGTCGTACATCAATTTGTAGGTAAAAATATTTAAATGGATTAGGATTTTTTCATTCAAGAAGTGAGCTACAATATTTTATGAGAGATATGTTTAAAATTAATCACTT